>OW203764.1:18181656-18781656 GCA_934045905.1 Leuctra nigra | reverse complement strand
CAAACTGCGACGAGGATCCTTAAGGACTTTCTTCTCGTACAATTCCTTCAGGATGCCGGTCTGAGCGGACTGAAACAATAAGGGATGTGCGAAGTGAAAATATCTGGCCGAACCGGGGCTCGAGCGCGAGACCTGTCACTTGCCGGGCGAGTGATCTACTAACTGAGCTACCCGGTCTCGCTGAGAAAGCGCGAAGATACCAGTTATAAGCTATGAGAACTAAATTAATTATAAAATTAGTTAATAACACGTTAACACCAACAATAACAGGCGTGCCAAATCCTACGTCTAATCTGGTTTCATAAATCTGCGCAAGTGTGGTTTTTTACCTTGAATATTTCATGGCTAAAGGCAGATGTCAGCATGCCGAGTCCAAAGTACTCGTTATTTAGAATTTCCTCCAGATTTTGGAACGGCAGCCCCAAGTGCACGACCGCCAATGAGGACACGATCGACGCCGAGTAACTGGCCACCAGGATAACTCCTGCGGGATGAACAGGAAGACAGGATAAGGGAAACAGTCTACGAGAACTGCTCCCCGAGGTGCTTCATGTACCTGTGAAGTAGCAGATCACGTACAGAATCCTGCACGGCGTCGATCTCGGCGTCCCTTCCTGTCCCTGTTGACACAGGACGGCGCCGTACACCAGGAAAAGCTGGTCGTACAGCGTGAGGTTCTTCTCATCGCCGCCGTGACGTCGGATCACGAAGCAGATGACCGTCATGGTGGAGGCGATGACCAGGATCATGATGAAGAAGGCGGCCCACAGCAGAGGGCTGAACGGCGAGATCCAGTCCAACCAGTCCACGTCCACGCGCGTCGGTTTGCGCAGATACACGTAGTATCTGATGATCAACCATCAACTTCAACTATCATTTCAACCAAAATCTCAATATGCCCTGATAAAACTTACCCCTTACAGAAACTACCAGTCGTACACAGACGTAGTATTAGTTGCCTAAGTAGAATGATTAATTTTATTGAGAGAGATGACTTGCAAGAGTGGTTTTATCACTAGCGTTTAGCACAGTGAGTGCACAGTAGAGGTCGTTTAGAATGCAGTCTTGAGGTTCATTGTACTGGTCACTCAGCCAAGTCAGTGCTTGTCATTACTTGTACTATACCAATACTCTTTAGACCCTGCGCATATCGTATTAAACTTACCCCACCCCCTAGGAACCCCTCTACCGGGGACAATAATAGTTTGGGGCAAATTCATATCAGCTAAGAAGTCTCGTGGGGGTATAGGGGGGAGGTAAAGTTCTCTTCACTCACTCTGAAGTGTAGAGCGGGTAAGTGAAATCGACAGCCTCGATGCGTTCCTTAACCACCGACACGACGCTGGATGCGACGTCCACCTCTCCGTTCACCAGCATGCCGATGACGCCGTCCCAGGAGCCGTTGTCCATCTTCGCACCCTGCTTGACCCCGCCGTCCGCAGCGAGGCTGTGCACAGATCTGGACCACAAGATGGCGACTGAACCAGAGCTCGATGTGAGAGTAGAGTTACAGGGGAAGATACTTACGTGAAGTTTAAGCTCGTCTCTAGAACTCTCCAGACTGACGCAGACATGCTGGGCGAGAGTGTTGTTACGTTGACAAGCGTCTCCACGGATGATATAGGCGGATTCTGTAAACGGAACAGAATTTTCTCCACATTTGCAAAAAAAGCCATTATTCAAGAACATGAATGGCAATATACGAATCGAAGAATATTTCTCGGATGCCCACAGAGTGATGGTTACGATAGATAATGGTAGAATATTCCGTTTTTGCTGGATTTCACAATTTCTGTTCAAAGATTACGCATTTAAACATTCATGCATCCCAAAAATGACGAAGAGTAATCTACCCAAAAATATCAAGGTCTAAGACCAAGTTACGCCAAGAATTTTCAGCATTTTATTATTATTTTTACGACCCTTCGAGGTTTCAATCACACTTTTTAATAATACTTCACGGCATTAATGAAGTCTTAAACTGATCATAAAGTGTCATGATTTACGTTGAACACTGCTGTTCGCAAGACAAGTCCGTGAAGATTGTCCCTCCTTCTGTACATGTCTTCCTTGACGGCGTCCAGTCCCCGAACAGGGCCCCAAGTCCCGAACATGTGACTCCTCAACGGCAACCCCTTGGCGACGCGATACACTTCCACCAGCGTCACGACGCCGACGTCCGACTGCCGTGCCACGAGGACCTCGGCGTCGAACGGCACGTTCACGTTCTTGAGGAGCTCGTCGAGAGGTTGAGGTGACGTGAGGAGCAGCAGCCAGATGCAGGATGAGAAGTGGCTGTGGGAGGAGGTCATCTGGAACCAAGGAGGCTTGAGAATAGACCAAAATCTTTGACAGATTTTTTTCGAGGTTACTAATTGAACGTAAAGCAATCCTTGAAACAAATTGCCAGTCATTATGCAATTTAAATTGTTAATGGATTGATTAAAAAAACTTCTCTGCAGCTAACCCTTGATAATTAATTGAAATTAATTAAAATGTCAACTAAAAAGTAGACTGTAAAAATAAACCCAAACTTAGGTAAACTCTGTGTGCATAAAATAATATGAAAACTTCTGCCCACCTGATTGAACATTGGCACGAACTTCTCGGCATCACTTAGAATGACGTTGAGGGGCTGGTTGCAGATTTGTCGCACAAGTGGAGAAGATGAAATCAAATCATCTGATGGCATTGCCTTGGACATGGTTTGTCTTTGAGCTAAGAGTTTCTGTGTGAGTGTGGTCCACATTTGCTCGTGGAGAGAATCTGGAATACAGTAATTGGTTATAGAAACAAGGATTGATTATGATGGCACCTCCATCACACAAGACTTAAAATTATACTAGGAAAACGCTCTGAGTAACGCGTTGATGAGCGAGCACGGATACGCGCAACACCTCGAACCGAAATTATGTTTATCGAAAATGTCCTTAAAAGCCAATAATTCTTGAATTTCGTCACAGACTTGTATGAAAATCTCCAACAATTCCTAAAATATTGGTCCCAATAACCACGCCAAGTTTTAAGTTGATCGATTGAACATTTATGATTGAACGATTCCTTGTTAATTTCCAAAAATCACAGGATCTCGTTCAAAAAAATGTTAAACGGTCCTATCAGTTTCATAATACGTTTGAAAGTTTCTGCTCTAACAACTTTGAAGTGAAGATTCAAAGATTCCGTGAAATATGAAATTCGAGAAATATGATAGCCAACACGCAAAATATCTTTAAACTGTCGATAACTTTTGAATTTAAACACAGTTAAGTCTGAAAATTGTCAAAAATACAGATAATGTTGGACCCGATGACCATGCAAAATTTTAAAATGATCGGTCAAACGGTTCTGGTTTAAATTTCAAAAAGCACATGAAATATTTTTTTAAATTTTAACCAATGGGAGGATTTGGCTGAAAATTTGTAAAATAAGAGACAATGTTGGTGTTAATGACCATGCAAAATATAAGGTCGATCACATTTGTCGAAGTCCATTTTCATTTTTCAGCCTATCAGGAGATGTTTATTTAAATTTCAACCAATGAATGGATTTCCAAAAAATTAGGGTCTGCAAACAGAGAAGGTTGGTTTTACATGTGTGCAAAATTTCAGATCGATCGGTGAAACGGTGCGACCTGTGTATCGGCTATTAGCAGCCAAAAAAAAAAAAAAAAAAAAAAAAAAAAAACAGAGGTCCGTGCCAAAAGAGCCAAAAGGAGACGCTCGCTTCGCTCGCTCAATGATGCAATTACCTACTAAAAATATAAAAAAAAAAAAAAAAAAAATCCATATTCGTGTAAATTTATCAATCATTGAGTCGTATTGGCGAGAAGTTTTGAACCTTGAGTGGACCAATTTCTTCATGACCTCAAATTTCTAAATATTGGCATAAAACAAAGAATTTTCTACTTACTTGATGCTATGAAGTAGACACACTTTGCTTGAAAGTAGAGCTTTACCTGAATAACTATTTCTGCTGACTCTTTAGGGGCTATTTGAATACAAGTTACATAATACACAGCAGTTGTAACGAGAAATATGGCGACAAGCTGTCTGTTAAAAGAATCCATTACTTCAGATTTTACGACATTCTGATCGCATGTGTATATCCAAAAACCTTTCTTAAACTCACCAACTTTCTGAATATTGTCACTTCTAATTGCATGAGAACAATCGATAGGAACTTACGAAAACTTCTTTGTAGGTAATTACATAAACGCAACATGAAATGGGCAAAGTTCCTAAGCGTTGAGTTAAAACCAACAACATACAATTATTATGTCGTCTACAATAATTTATCTGTCAGAACATATTTACAAAATTTTAAACGTAAGCTCGAAACCCACAAGTAAACAATGAACACATAATATACCTGTGTTTTGGATCCTAGATATTATATCATAGTTGTTCACAAAAATATACGATACTTGCCTTGGAAAGAAGTGTGAGAAGGTAATTAGTTAAATAAGCTAATTATATTAGACTGACAGTTTTTCACACAAATTATTGTACTTGTGATCTTACAAACGAATAAATGAAGGACGTTTGATACACAGGAGTAATAATTGATTGTTGTTGATAAAAAAAAACACGCACATGCGACAAAAATGTCAAATCGCTTGAAGAATGATTAGACATCATGCGATTAAAATAATAGAGGCAGAGCTATGAAAAATAGTGGTTTAATTTAGCGTGACATAAAAATGTGACAGGTCCTGTGTTTTATAATATTTAGGTTACCTATTTTATGAATGCTGGTCGAAAGTTCAAATACCAATTCGTCTTGATATTGTAGTATAGCCTATACGTACTTGAAATAATTTAATTTACATTTTTTCACAAAATTGGATCAATATCGCAAACATCTCTCACTTGTGTTGTGACCTATTTTATTTCAGGGAGGTTAAAGAGCGAGCCAAAAGTTTGCTTTCCATCATTCCAAGTGGTCAAGCTGTTGACAAAAGTAACTTAGATGATGGGTCAAAACTTTGTACCACAGACATCAACTCCAAAGACAACATTTTACAACTGCAAGAGCAGACAATTGCTGTTTTATTACAAAAGTTAACAGATTCAGAAGTATCTGTTAAAAAATCAAATGAAGAGATCAAGAAGAAGCTTGATAAAGAACGACAAAGTCACAAAGAAATCCAACGAGTCTTGGAAGAGAAAGTGTTCGATTGCTGTGATATTATTGTTGAGACGTACGCCGGAGATTGTGGGGTCTTGGAGACCCCGGCGAGCGTTGACGTGTTGGCGGATGCAGGGTCGTCGTCGACGTCGTCCGAGCAGGAGGTGGCGACCTCGCGTACCAGCAAGAAGAAGGCGAGAGGGCTAAAGGGATTCAAGGGAACTTCCAGAGTTGACTATTACGCCATGAAGAGCTGTGTCAAGATGATGAAGAAGAAGGTAGAGATGAAGTTCTCTTGAATAAACTATAGATTATATTTAAAATTTGTTTAGAAGAATCAGTCAGTACTTTGATATATTAATGAAGGGCCGAGGGTGTGATGATAATAATAATATATTTATTGAAATAACCATAACATGGTTATAGAACATGACAGTAGTTTGTATAAAATATTTACACAATTTACATAAATACTTCTAGATTAATAGATTACGTCAGGAAAATAACATAGTTTATACTAATAATTAGAGACAGGATAGTAATGCAGTATCAAACCTTAAAATAGGCAATATGAAATGCTCAAATAAGCAAAACATGCAATATCAAAGTACCAAAATAGGCAAAACATGCAGAATGAAAAGCCAAAATAGGCAACAAAATATGCAAAAAAAGCGGAAATGTATTAAGTAATCATACACAATTCACCCGCAAATATAACGTAGGTGGTGCTCCACTGGTAACAAAACTTGTTTCGAATGATTCTGAATCCTGTTTGCCAAGCGTTCGGAGAATTTTTAAAATAAGTGCTCATATTGGATACCAGGTGCACCATCACGGCAACAGTTCGGGGAGTTTCTGGGAAAACCCGATACTATACTTCCTTTTAATTATGGATGAATTATTAAATTTAGAATGTTAGGGGCAGGAAATATAAATGAAATCTACTAAACTAAGAAAAATGCCGTTATATGCAGATATGCACTATGAAATGTCCAAAATAAGCAAAATATGCAGCATTTAGGCCAAAATAGGCACTATTGGAGCAAAAAGCTCAAAATAAGCAAAACATGCCATATCAAAGTCATATATTTGGAAAGCAGGAGTCATGAAATGGATTTATTACTGATATTGCATGCTCTCCAGGCAGTACTTCAAAAACATGCAATTGCATTACTATCCTGTCTCTACTAATAATTCATTAATTCAAGTGGTATAGTCAGCGCTCCTTTAAGATATTTGCATCTAGAACATGAGAAAGTCAGAATAAGTAAAAATTAAAATAGTTCAGGCCATAAAAAATGCCAAGTGTCATACGATATGGCATTTGGGTAGTACCAGTGTTCCTTTTACCTACAAAGTTCTGCGTTTTTAAACTGTCTTACTTAGTGAATGGATAAAAAATTTTAGAAAATTATTGAATAAATATACAGAAATAGACAAAAATAATTGTCATTAAAATGTATCGAAAATATGTTTCTTTTCAGATAGCATTTTTAACTGCGAACCAGGAACAAACGAATAAGCGCCTCGACGCAAAGGAAATAGATCTGAGAGCGAGCGCCGCACAGCAGCAGTTAGAGGCGTCGGTCGAAGACGTCGCAACGCCCAAGCTCAGCCAGCAAAGTCCGCGTCCCGCTGCCAAGGAACGACACCGGAGATCGAGCGTCGGACAGCGTCGTGTAGAGGCGTCGGCGGAGACGCACAAACTCAGCAAGCAGTGCGAGAACAAGTTGACATCGCAATCGGGATCACACGATGTGCATGCGGCGCAGAATAACACGCACTACTTGCAGGGCAGACTCAGTGACGTCACCAAACAGCTCTTTACTAAGGCGAAAGAGGTTCGGAACCTGCAGTGTGACGTAGCTGATTTGAAGAAAGAACTACAGACGCTGAACACAAGGTGCAGAACCTGACCTGGGGACCTATTCTATAACTTAAATTCCCAATTCTGCTGCCGTGACCGGATTCCATCAGGAATGGAATTGGGAAAACGTTCTAGAAAACGCCTCCTGGTACCCTATTCTAGAACATTTAAATTCCCAATTCTGATTGAATTCGATTCTATGCAATGTTAATCTATATGGCCGTGAATCGAATTCCAGCAGAATTGGGAATTTAAGTTATGGAATAGGTCCGGCATAGGTTCTAGAAAACGCCTCCTGGTACCCTATTCTATAACTTAAATTCCCGATTCTGCTGGAATCCGATTCGTTGAATGTTAATCTATATGACCGTGAATCGGATTCTAACAAAATCTCCTCCTCAGCATGATTTCAACTTGGAAAATGTCAGAAGTTTAGACTGTATTTCAATTTGTAAAATCATCCAATTACTTATTTGAATATTACTAATATGTATAATGTTTTTTTTTCAGATTCGAACGCAGTGAAGCGTCAAATAACAGCAAACAAAAGATTATTGACAACTACAAAAGAAAAGTCCAAGATCTAGAAAAGAGTGAATTGACGGCAACCGAACAGGTTACTTCTCTGACAAACAAAATTCGTGTGTTCAAAGACGAGGCCAATGAAATGAAGAAAAAGGTAAAGAGTGGCTTGTGAATGGTGAAGCAGTGGCGTGCCGAACCTATCTTGAGGACCGGTGCTTATTCATTGATGGGTATACCCACCCACCCCCCAATGGTCAAGAACATAAAATTGGCAGCGATCGCAATGGGGTCTGGGGAGAGGACCCCCCAGTAGGTACATGCAGGTCCGGGGCGCATAGCCTCGGAAAAAATTCAATTTCAATACCAACTTTGAAGGTTTTTGGTGCATTTTAGACTTGAAAATAATGTATCATTGTTAATGTTTGATGAAGCACCTCTTAAAACTACAGAGAAACAAATAAAGTGAAGTGAATTATTTTAGTTTTAGCTCTGGGAAGTAAATAATTTAATTATTAAACGGTTTGCACCCACACAAATGCCGCGCATCGATTTTTTTCTCTTTTGGTTATAGACGGGTTTACAATAAGTTTACAGGCAGGTACGATTTTTTTGAAGGAAAACAGAACAGTCAGTATAATTTATATTAGAAATAAAATCAAACTAAAAATGCCGCGCAGCGAAATTTTGGGATTTTGACTACATTAGAACGAGTTTTAAATGATTTTACAGGTACGACGATTTTGAAAGAAAACAGAAAATTCATTCATGTATAAAAATCACACATAAAAAAGCCGCGCAGCGAAATTTTTTTTGCTTCATTACAACGGGTTTAAAATGATTTTACAGGTACCTACTAAGTATAATTTTGAAAGAAAACAAAAAAATAATAAAAATGCATACATAAAAATGCCGCGCAGCGAATTTTTTTGTATTTTGGCTACCTAAGGACGGGTTTAGAATGATATTACATTAGCAATAAAATCGCACATAAAATAGCCGCGCAGCGAAATTTTTAGTTTTTGGCTACATTAAAACGTGTTTAAATGATTTAAGTGATTTAAATGATTTTGAAATGAATAAATAAAAACGCGATTTATTTATAAAAAGAAAAGCACACATAATAATGCGCTGCAGCGGATTTTTTGGTTTTCGTCTACCTAGGACAGGTTTAAAATGATTTTACATTACTCTGTTATTTAAGGAAAACAGAAAAGTTCTTAATTTATATAGGTAAGTAATAAAATTATAAATAAAATAGCCGCGCAGTGGAACTTTTTAGTTTTGGCTACATTAAAACGGGTTTAAAATAATTTTACAAGGTACTGTATTTTTGATAGAAAACAAAAAAGTCATTAAAACAAAAAAAATGCGGCGCAGCTATTTTTTGGTTTTCAACTCTACATTAGCACACGTTTAAAATGGTTTTTCAGGTAGGTACAATAATTGTGAATGATTATTTTTTGTATTAGGCTACCCAAGGGCGTATCCAGGATGAAATTTCGGGAGGGGGGGGCCGACATTACTAATATTTTGAAAAATAACAGTGTAAAACAGGGGGTTCGGGGGCGCAGCCCCCGAGAAAATTTTGGATCAAGGTCATTCATTTAGGTGCAATTTTGAATCGCAATGTATAGCTATTTTGGGAAATTATAAATTACAAGATATAAAAAAATTAGACTAAGAGGTTAAATAAATGTGTGTGAATTTAAACTCAATTCTAAACAATTTGGAACGTTTTTGACATGATCTATCTATTTTTAAGTTTTTTTCCACATATTATTTTAAATGTGCTTATTTTCTTAGATGAAATCCTGATTTCGGGGGGGGGGGGGGCATGGCCCCCTCGGCCCACCCCTGAATACGTCCTTGAGGCTACCCAAGGACGGGTTTAAAATGATTTTGGTGCAATTAATTCAATGGATTCAATGGATTCATGTTCGTTAATTTACATCCATCATAAATTATACACAGACAACTGTATCTCAGCGATATTTAAATTTCCTATGCTTCTTTGCTGATAATAAATACTATTTTCGATCCAGCATGCAGGAGCATGAAAGAAAATACCTACAGAAGATGATTCTCTAACCGTTATGCTGTTTTTATGATTCATCAAATCCTTTCAATAAGTACTGAAAATGGGTCAATTCAATATTATTTCATAAAGATTTTAGTATCCATCCACCCACCGAACCATCAACCTGCAGTTTTTGCAACCATCCACCCACCTAGACCTACTCAACCCCTAAAATGTATCAATTGCATTAGCACTAATGTACATTTTCACTGCATACATTTATTGATAAAAAATCTTTTGTTCCCTTTCCATTATTGATATTTACAATGTTACTGTTTGCTGTGCAGCAATACGACGTATACACCCTCATCACCCTCACCCTCACCCTCATGTTTGTGGGAATACATTAAGTTGTATTAGTGGAGAATGTATCACTGTTACATTATAAAATGTGTCGCAAGGTGGGTAGGTCCCCTGGCGGGGACCACCCACCCCCAAAAAATGACTGTGCTCGAGCACCAAATTTAGATAGGTCGGCACGCCACTGTGGTGAAGTGAGCACAGATAGAAATAAATGCAGTTTTTTTGTTGCAGATTGCCAGTCAGGGACGGGAAATATCAACAATGATTGAAGAACGAGTCAAGTACATAGAAAGAATGGGAATTTTGAAGCTAAAAGTTGCAGATCAATTCACTGAATTCACAACGAAATTGTTAGAGAGAGATGAAGAGTTGAAGATGAAGGAGAACGAAGAGAGGAAGGCAATGGAATACCGGAAAGGGCTTGAAGTAAGTTTACAAAAGAAACACGTTAGTTTTTGTAAAATATAAAATCGTTCATTCATTTAGCCTGACATTATTATTTTTCTGGTCCAGAATTATTTGCTTTGTCGTGCCAAAATCTAAATGTAAAATAGTAGTAGAGTTGATTTAGTAACCCAGCAATTTGTTGCAATACTTTTAGTTTTAGTTATCAACATTTTATAATTTTTTATGAATTATTTATCGAGCCAATAAGCCCTTATAAGTCCACAACCTGTTAGTAGTTGAAGAGTAATACACCTCTATGTAATGACACTATAACCGAGCTAATATCACGCGTAATACCAAATCAAATCCATCATCATAGATAGATAAACTGATTTCTCCACCAACCCAGTCTCTTATATCATGCTTTCGTATTGATTGACATTTGTATAGAGTTACGTATAATTACTCAATAAGGTAAATAACCGCTTTGAGACATTTGTCTTTTACTTTACCGTAAGTTTATACAAGAGGTGAGTGAAAGCTTTCTCGATAGAACAAATTATACACATATTCGAAAATAAGCTAAGTGAAAGCTCTTTCTGCTTTAGCCAGATTTGCTGAATTTTATAAAAATAATTATAAACAATCTTGATGCCATGAAAAAATTAAACTTGATCCGACAAACGGTTAATTTTTACTTTTTAACCAATAAGAGGTTTGTGTTCAAAAACGGCCAAGCAATCCAGACAAGTGATTTGTCTGTTATGCAAAATGTAAGGTTGATCAGAAAAACTGTGATGACATGACGTAGCACCAAAATCAGAAAAAAACAAAGACAAAATAGGAGTATCTAGTTTCTCTCTGAACCATCACTTGCATCTCTCTTCCAGGACTTCATACGGAGGTTGCCAACCATAAGACTCGTGCGTCGTGAGAGCGCCGCGGCGCCTCCAACGACAAAGACGACGCCGAGCGAAGAAGGCCATGCTCTAGCATGTTCAATACTCAATTTAACTCAGGGCCAATTAGAGACCATGCGGCAGGGTTCCTGTCCCACCGGAAACGCCGAACAAGTGAGTTCAATAGAATCAGTCGTTACCTAACATATTGATGGCAATTTGTTGTGCACCAGACATTTAATGAGCATTCAGCGTAGCCGAGAGCAATGTCAGATTTAAATCAGTTTCGTTTCAATGTTCCCACAATTGCAGCTGACTTTGTGCATGAAACACTGTAAAAAACCTGCTCTTGTAACCGATTGCATTATTGAAACCGGAACCGGTTTACGATCCCAAATAATAATATTCAATTTGTCGACCTTCTGTGAAAAAAAGTTTAATTTTAACGTTCTTATAACAAAATCTAAACCGGAACATTACTAGCAGTTATTTTACGACCTTTAGTTGTACGAACTTGCAAAAACATTTGCATATAAGATGTTAGATGACAACATTGAGAGGTCATGGAATATTAGATGTACATTGGATAAATGATAGCATTTTATTGTGAGAATATTTATTTTCGTTCTTATTTTCACGTCATGCTGTCTCTAGGCTATGAAGTTTTTTTAGGTAAATACATTATTTGTCTCATAAATTGAGACGTCAAAACGAGAACGTAAATAAGAATCACCGCGATTGAAGGAGCATTCCGAGAATGGTAGCTAGAGAAGTCATTATGTTGTAACAATACAATGTAACGTAACAATAATTGTAGTAACAATAGTTTCAGAACAACGAGAAAAGCATAATGCTTTAATATCAAAAAATAAAAGCTTGTGGTATTCCAAAAGTCAAATATTTAAATGACCCATTATACTAACACAAGTATCTAGTTCTAGTCTAAGGATACAAAAAATTTCACGTTTTCACATATTGCTTGACGTTTTGTGATTAATTGAATTAATGTGCCCATATATCTACAATATGACTTTGTTTTTTTACAGTTGTCAAAATTGAAGGAAAAATTCCAGCTAATAGTTTCCGAAGAAGAATTTTCCGAAAAATTGTGCAAGTTTCTCATCGAGTATCTGAATAAAATTCTCCATTTAGCTAACATAAATTATGTATTGGAAAGCTAGTATGTTTGATGTACAGATCCTTTCTTCAAATTGTGTTGTTTCGAAATAAAGTATAAATTCTTCTTATATTTATTATCAAATTCTTTATTGCTGGTATTCCTACTTATTGGCTGTATATATTTCGCAAGGATTGTTGTTATTTAAAAAATAATATTTTGTAGTAATGTCCAGAGTCATCATATTACTGGTCAATGATCTGAATTGCAGCAAAATACACAAAATTCAACATCCTATAAAGTAAGTTATTATATTTCGAATCGTCACGGGTACAAGTTGATTTGTTAAGTCACAAGTGATTCTAAAATCATTTTCATAATATGGTTACAAAGTAAGACGATCAATACAATGACTCGCTCAAAGTTAGTATCGAAGACCATGGAGATTCTTCTTATTTGTTTGGTGGTGACAACACTCTCCTGGGAGTCCAAGGTAAATTAATGACAAAAATAATTTTTAATACCACTCAAAGATGTGATTGAAGAATTTGTGAGTAATTGAATTCAATGTAGTCAATAGTAAGGTACATAATTTTCGATTTTGTATGTATGATCAGAGTACCAAGGAGAGAAGATGGAAAGAAATACTGTAAATATAGCATTTTGTTGGATGCTAAAAAACATAGATTTTGTTATAATACCTCGCTAAGATGAGTTAATAAAACACGTTTTGTTCACACTAAGGTTAGCTTCTGAACTAACGAGGTATACGAGGTATAATGTGAACTCGAAATCTTCGTTACCTACCAAACTCTGCCCACTCTCTCATAAAAATCTGTAATGTGAACGAGGTACACCCAACAAAAGATAAAACGGTATTCGAAAGAAACGGATTGGCTGAAAAAGATTTGATGGCATCATCCGATGAAGTCTGTGCTACCTCGTCATCTATAGCTCTAGCATACTCAAGGGCTCTAGTAGGTGAGCTCTGATTTAATTGATAATAACAAGGATTGATTGTCAAGGAACCTGACAAACAGCCGCTCAAAATACCTCAACTACCATTTTATGATTTGTCGAGTGTACATAAATTGATTAGAATTGCTGTGTTTTTGTCAATTGAATGTTTACTTTTACAGGCATTCACAATTGGAAAGCGTTCTGCTGAGCCAGATAACCCTGTAAGCCAAGAAGCAGACAACGTCGAGGATAATTCTGAATCAGACCCAGAATTTTACTCGGAATCAGAATCATGCTCATGCCCAGAAGAAAATGAACCATTGGACGAGCAGTCAATGTGTGAATCTGACGAAGAGGAATCAGAAGAAGAGAGCAATACTGAAAGCAGTCACACTGATGATTGTCTGGAATATGATGATGATTATGAAGACTCCAAAGATTCTGATGATTCTGATGATTCAAACTACTATTATTATTACTCGTTTTTGGATCCAGTAGTAAATGCAACGATTACTAGAGTTGTTTTTAAAGGAAAGAAAGATAACACTTAATATTTGATTTCTTTTAGAGTGTCGAATCTATTATATTCATCTGTGTTTCATTACTCATTAGCATTATTATTTATTTTAATAAAAACTGTAATTTGTCTAAATTACTCAGAATTTAATGAAGTGATATTAACACTCTCCAAAATCCCAATCTCCTTCTGAAAATTAAATTCTGTTGATAAATTATGCATATAAAAATAATACCAGTAATTAATGTCCCAATAAACAATAAACAATAGACAAATACAATGAGAGTTCCAGTTACATGACACATTAACGGCTTTATAGTCGCATTGCAGTAACATGTTCAAATGATAAGAAAAACATTCCATATTCTTAAAATAATTACAATATGCAAATATAATCAAACACTCTTGTTATCATTGTATATCGTACGTGTAATACGAAGGCCATTTTATAACAAATATTTGCAATGTTGTAGAATCCTTCACGATACGTTTCGAAAAAGACATGATGTTGCGTATAGGCAAATGCCAAGTTATTTACACACTATTGCACGAATTTCATGCGAAACTAATGTATAATGTTTAGAAGATGGACTTAGATCTTGGAAGAGATTAGTAACGAAAAGTATATTTATATGCAGGTTTAAAATTAATTATGAATTGTCCAAACCAAGAGTGTGCCATTGGCAGTCGTGACAATGAAGCTTCTTCTGATTTGTTGCGTCGTTTCGGTAATTTCTCTTCAAATATCGGTAAGTACCTGGATTGTGATTTGCAGGGTAAATGGGAAGAAAGTCATTTAATTGAGAGAGAGGTGTCATCTGGTAGTGACTTGTATTTACGTGTATCTCAAAGTCAAAAATATTCCAAGTATTCTCTCGGTGTGTTGGAAATATTGATCAATTCCTTCCAATAAAATTTAAACTGGGTATAAGCATATGCATAGACTTTAATTTTCAGGTGTTTATCTTCGATTTGTATCAAATGGACTTTTATCGTTCTTCTACTTTGATATATTATTTATATAATTCACATCCTGCAGAATTCTGTTTTAATAGACATAATTCATTTTTAATATAAAAATTGCGTAATTAGTAAATGTACCTGCCAATTAACCTTGAATATAACACCTAAAGTGGTCGTCAATCTGTGTTGATACCCTTGTTTGGCCTCATCTCGGATGTTCACTTTATATAGTTACAATTACAAGGGGTGTGTATCATTCCACTCATGCGATTCATCAGCTGAAATAACATTTCAAAGAAATTATTTTATAAATATCATTATGAAAATGATGATTTTTGTTGTTGATAATTTTGACGTTCAAAAATGAATATCAAATTGAAAATAGATAATGTTTTTGTTTCATTTACAAATTACAAAAATAAATTGTAGCATTGAAGGCATCACAATATAAAAATATAAAACACTTAGAGATTTTGTATTCATTATGGAAAATGTTTGAGTTTCGTTGCAACTTTTTCAATTCTTAATTCTTTTAAAATATGACCTGCAGAGGTATTAGATCTTTACCAATACCTTCATCAATCATATTTGTAGTGGTGGCACCAGTTATTTGGAAGATAATTTTTCAATACACTCGTAAGTCGTAACTGCATTTGTGGACTACTTTCCATTTGCAAGAGAGCTTGATTTTATAATTCCAAAAGTGTGCATGGGTTTCCGCAGGATTTCTGCCATGTGGGGGCAGGGCAAGGAAAATAATATTTTACAGGATAAGGGGGGTGTGGGGGGCGCGCCCTCTACCCTGCCCCGTAGGTCGTTTTTTCGCTTTTGGACACTTTGAAATCAATTTTGAGACGTTATGACTTATGAGGTGTATTTTGTTGAAATATTCAATATTTTTTATATATTGCACTTTGGGGTGGTGGGAGACATGTTCAAATTACCCCGCAGGGCATTTTTTGATTTTTGACACTTTTGAAATAATTTTTTATTTTTTTTGGTTAAAAAATGAAACTAGACGTAAAAACCCATACATTTTTATGTTTTCCTGACATCCAGGGGAGGCAAGCGCCCCCCTTGCCCCTCCCTGTGGACGCCCATGAAAGTGTGTAGCGCAAATGTATCCAACTTTCATGTTCATCTTCAGGAAAGTGTGGCCCTGCCTGCCAGCTGCAGCAGCAGCAGCAGCGAGTACTACTCTGACGAACTGGAGTACTGCGACGACCCGACCCCGTCAACGACCACGGCGGATCCTTCTGCTAGCTCGACGACGTCCTCGTCGGGGCAATGCAAGTGTCCCAACGGCAAACACTCGGGCGGTTGTTGCAAAGAATGCGATGAGGACTATTATTACTACTTTGGATTGAATTATGAAGACAAAATAGCACGGAAAGCAGTCACTGTGAATAGGTTGATTAAGAATAGCAAAGATTGTAATAAGGATTCAAAATCGACATCTGCAGCGCAGTAGCGTGATGCAATTGTTAAAATAGAAACTGTGAAGTTTGTAGCCTTATTGTTATTTTCTCGTATTTTTGTAAAAAAAAAAATATAGGAGCTAATATATTGTGTCCAAATTATATCGTGTATGAAATTGTATGTATGTATTTTCGTGTATGAAATTAATTTAAAAGACGCATTATGGTTATTGAGAGCAATGCATTCTTCATTCTAGTTACATACAAATTTGCAACTTTTCACAATTCAAATGATGTATTTATTTCCAAAAGACAGAATAATTCGTAAGTAATTAGTTTAAAATTAAATACATGCATTTAAAAATATATGCACTTATTGACATTGTATCTAAATTCTACTTGTTTGATTGTCAATAAAACTTGTAAAGATAGGGAGTTTTCTTTCCTAACTGTACTTACGTCTTTCTTTACGACAAGTCAAGTCTCACGGCCAATTAGAAGTCACATTGTTGTGTTCCTGTCAGACCGGAAATGACGTCACACTCTACAGGAGTTCCGCGTCACACTCATTTACCTATTCAAATCCATCAAAATTAATTTCACTTTCGACAGAATTTAATTAAAATTTGCATTGACGTGCTCAAAAAAAACTTTAAAGGTAACTGAAACGAAACATTAAATTTGTTATTTTGTTCTTTATTCTGTAGACTTAAAAAACTTACATACAATTAAAAATGTACGTATAGTGGAGATAGTGAAATCACGGCTGGTGAAATAACGGATTTAAACATTACACCAAACCTTACCATCATTCTACAAAAGAATATAAAAAAGTAGTTCTTTTGTGTCACGCTGAAAACACTTTAAAACTACCCCTGCATTTTGCTCATGCCACACAATAAGTAATAAATGTAAAATATAGACACTAAAATAATATAAATAGTTATTAGTAATATTATTAATGATTAAGATCAGTGCTTCTATAAAAGACGATATCTCGTCCTGTCGTCGGTTTGGCTGTTATATCTCGGCGCCTCTTGACTGTTAACATAAAACCGACGCTGTCCGTCGTCTTGTCTGTAGGGACGTCCGTCGTCCCTTCTAAACGGACGTCCATCATCCTTGACCGTCAACTTGGTGCCGATCTGCACCGACCAGGGAGCTGGCTGTCGCGGGTTGTAGTCACGATATGGTTCATCCCTCACCGTCGACGCCCCCGGGTTCGATGCAGGGTCTCGACTCCTCAGCGGATAACTCTCGTAATTCTGTTGGTTGTTCCTCGAGGACGAGAAATCGTTTTGTCGATGGTAGGGGGCTGGAATCTTGTTGTATTTCGTGTTCGGAAGTTCGTTATAGTTGCTGGTGAGACGAGCCGGGTATCCACGGCGATCAGGTGATCCATTGTCGACGATCGTGTAGCTGTTCACTGCGGCCGGACGATCGCGATATCTGTCGATCGTCAACGGTTTCGAGCGGGCGAACGCCTCCTCGTGACTGTGGTCTCGAGGATACTTCGTTCTTAGAGGCACGGGTTCGTATCGCCGTTGATTCACTTGGTTCCCGTGCGGTCTGGAGGTGACCTCCGGCAGGTCGGCGTAGTAGATGATGCGACGCGTCGGTTGGTTGTACCCTCTGACGTCGTCCGCGGGGAGGCGGTTCACGCGGATTGGAAGGTCCATACGTGGTTTGAAGGAGGGCGACTCGACTTCGTTCGTCTTCAAGCTCGTTTGCGGGACATCTTCGTTAGTTTCTTTTGACTTTTCCGTCCGATGTTCACGATTCGTGATGAAATTTGTTTTCGGTAGCGCCGACTTTCTCAGCCACTGCGAGCCGGCGTCGTCCTTGACGGCGTCGGTTGACGGCGACGCGCGTCGGTGGCGTCGCAACGTTTTGATCTTGTACAGCTTGTTGAACATTCGGTTCTTGTCGTCGTAGTTGAACTCTTTGCCGATGATCTTCGACGACTTCATGTGGGACGGCAGGTTGCGGATCCAGAAGATGTTGCTCGGCGAGGAGTCGATCTCGCGTCGGTGGCGTCGCATCTCTGACGTCAGAGCGTCGCTGATTGAGAGAGGTGCGTCGCGACGGAGCCACTTGGGCGTCGGTGACGCCACGACGCTGCTTGCCACGACCACAAGCACCATCCAGAGCAACATTCTGGAAGAGATAAAGTTTGTTATTTACTACAATACGATTTCATTTCTCGCTTTTTTAGTTTTGAATACCTAATGTGCATCAACATGAACAAGAGTACCACATAATCAATTGCAATAATAAACAAGCTATCAGTAATGAATGTACACAAATAGATACATACTTTTGACGTTCAGCATAGAATGTGCAGTATGTAACTGCATTTAGTATTTCAAGTTGTTTCAATTCAAAACATTTCAATTTTGTTAAAGTTTGGGAAATGTAATAAAGGTTATGTATTTTATTGTTTTCTCCTGAGAACGCCAAAATTTGACGAATGTACCCTGGACCATTTCAACGTAAAATTTACGGAAATGTATGTCCATGGATTTGTCCAGGGGATTATGGTAATCGAAGAGTACATTGGCATCACTTTCGATTAAAAACTAAACTTGCACTGTTTTTGGAAATGCAATGTGTAAACACAGCACCTACATGGTTGGTGGCAATTATGAAGCGATGCCCGACATCCCATAGTTAACACTTCCGTGTTTTTCAACGCCACTTCCGCTCGAATTCAATGCCAACAATGAGCGATGGTCGTGTGATATCAAAGGGGTCAATATAACTCCTCAATGTTATGTAGAGTTACGTTGGGCCAGTGGACAGCGGTTTGCGGCGATCACAAATCTATTGGGAAGGGGGGATGATACTCGTTTTTTCATCGGCTTAATTAGGTCAAGTCATAAAATCTAATTTTTTGACGTTTGATTGTTATTGAAGTATTTTTAGAATCCCCATAAAAAACACTTCGTGTAAAAATATCAGCCAAGTCTCTTCAACTAAAAAAAAATATATGAAATCTAAAAATTCTGCACTGAAAAGTATTGATATCAAAAAATTTGCCAAGTCAAAACTTTATTTGAAAATCAAAAAATACTTGGCGCATCGTGTACATAAATAGCTTGGAAGTATAAGCCAATTATAAATTATACATGAAATATACATATACATAGTATACCTATAATGCCCTAAAAAAAAACGATGCGCCAAGTATTTTTTGATTTTCAAATAAAGTTTTGACTTGGCAAATTTTTTGATATCAATACTTTTCAGTGCAGAATTTTTAGATTTCATATATTTTTTTTTAGTTGAAGAGACTTGGCTGGTATTTTTACACGAAGTGTTTTTATGGGGATATCACTCCTTTTTTAGTTTATTATTTACAACTTGTGACGCATATGAAATAAACAATTACTAAATTCTTTTAAAAAAATCGCCATTTACGATTTGGTTACTACTAATGAAAATCTGTTGTATATTCATGTATAGTCTTTCGTGAAGAATAGCAAAGGTTTCATTCCAATCGGCCAACCCAGTTCCGACATATGGCATATAACACTTCGGTTTTCAAAATGGCTGCTAAACTTACTGCACTGCCACATAGAATTTATATCTACAATTAATGTGTATCATTTTAGGCTTTCTGAATATGTATTCATTGTATAGAATGGGGAATATAATAATTTTTAAATTTGAATGACGTCATTTCCGGGCTCATAAATAAAAACATTCTACTTTGACTGTTCCTATTCCATAAAGATGGCATTCCGAATCATTTGGCGCTAGTTTCGTACTGATCGGTATACCAGTTTTCGAGATACAACGTTACTTCCGGTTTCAAAATGGCGGCTGAAATCTCTGACCCCTTGAATTTTAATTTACACATGATAACATCTTATTAAGTTATTATAAGCTGTCTCAAATAGTATGTATTGTATCAAAATGTAAATTTGTGAGATTTTTAAAATGTGTAACGTCATTTCCGGTTTTGCTATAAGAAACTGCAAATATTACTGATGATAAAACATAAAGTTGCCCGTCTAAATTGTGTGGCGCTGGTTTCGTTCAAATCTATTTAGCCAATATTAAGATATGATGTCACTTCCGGTTTAACAATGGCGGCTTCCGGTTGGTTTTGTAACAAGTCAAATGATATATCAGAAGTGCATACGTTACATAAATATCAAAATAATCGGATCAACCTTTGTTGCCGAAATGCCAATCGATGTATTTCAAATTTCATGACGTCATTTCCGGTTTCGTTAACAAAATGTTTAGTCTTTTGCTACTGATAATGCATATAGTTCACCGTCCGAATCGTTTGGCGCTATTTTCGCTCCAATCGGTTTAGCCGTTGTTGAGATATGACGTCACTTCCGGTTTCAAAATGGCGGCACAAAAAATTCATGGGGTGAAGGTTAAATCAGACGCCAAAAGTGCACACGTGGTAAAAATGTGAGATCAATCGGTTCAGCCGTTTAGGCTGTGGCCTTGTTACCGGATTTGAATTCCAGGAGACTACTACTGAGATTATTATTATTATTATTATGAAAACCGCCCTAAAACACTGTTTTCACGGCCCTCTAGCGCGCAAAGGGCGTAACCTATTGTTCCCAAATTTGGTATATGTTGTAGGGTGGGCCATAGCTCGAAATTAAGATATTTCGCAACAATGTGATATTTCCCAATTTTAAGATCCAGTAGGCCGAAAATGCCACTTTGATGCTTACAGTAAAAGTGGGTTGCTCCAGCCTTTTTAAATGAGAGTGTGCGCGCGCCGTACGACTTGGCTGGCGTGGAGCGACCGCTCCACTAGATGTACATGGTGGAATACATCAAATGACAAATTGGCTTGAAAAGAACAATGTCCAACATAATAATAAAGTTGAAAGGATTTTTTTGTGTAACTTCGCAAAAATTTACAGCCATTAAGTAGTAATATTATATTAATAACATTACCTGTGCGATATATCTGTAGAAAGTAATTGTTTACATCATTATCAACTAATTATTATTATTAATAGTGTTTAGTCAAAATCAATTAATTAAGTGGTACAGGCATGTATGGAATGTCAGCACTAATGATATGTTTGTGTGGCATGGTGAACAATTCCCCAACAAATAATAAAATTAGAATTTGATCTACCATCTGTAACTAGAGATGAATATGATGGAGACAGTCGCGTCCTCTTTTCAATGCAACATTGGGAGATTATGTACGGGGCCAAACGATTGTAATTGCCTTTTAAACGTAACGTAATCCATAATACAGTAATATTGTGCAGTTGTTGCCAAACAAAACAACATCAGGTAACAATTTGTAAGGTTCATGAAATTGGTATGAGAAAGAAGCGTGAACTTTTAACGAGATTATAGTAGTTTTTCTCAGTTATTTCCCGTTATGCTATGAGAGTAAGACAAAATGACAATGATGTCGTGATCATGATTCTTCGGTTCGAGAGACAACGTCTTTCGGCAGACAAGATCCCCCGTTACTGAAACCAAGATGTGGTTGACTGTCTTGCTCACATCACACGGTCCGCGGAATCTAGCGAGACCTTCAACCTCACTCTGCAGTTGCAATGCTAATTGTCGTGTAGAACACACACGAGTCATTAACCTACCTACTGAATATGCGTTTAAATGATATGAAATAGCTATGAAGTTACAACATCAAGAAGCCAGCAATAAGTAAGCGGTAAACATGACACGATAGTATAAATACTTACAAAAAACAAACACCTAGGTGCTTAGGGAGGTAGGTATATTAATTATTTTTGCAATGCTTTTACATGACACTTATACGACATGAACCATAATTTATTATTCTACGTGAATGTCAATTTAAATATGAAATCATTTGAAAATAGCGTATAATTATAGGCCGAGTAATGTCCAAGATATAAGTAATAGTTAGAAATGAGCAATTAATTATAGTATTAAATTATCCGTAAAAGTTGAAGAAGAACTGCTGCAACCTGAGCACGACGTTGAAGAATATATTATTACAGAGCAATATTTTATTCCTTCCGTAAGAATCCACTGACTATATAAGTTGTTGTTTGGTGAGTGAGTACGAACGATGTGCAAATATCATTTATTAGTTTCGTACAAATAACAAGCCAAAATATTAGACCAAAACACATACACAGAAAATGAGACAGGGACGTCGCAAGAGACAAATAATAATACCTACTTATTATCATTTACGTATAGATTCATAATGATCAGCATATAAAAAATATAATAAACAATGGCAAAAACGTATAATATACAAGTTAATATTTGAATTGTGTGTAATAATTGTCCACATTCATGTATTTTGCTGTACCTACTTATACTGGTAACTCAAATAATTAGGTAAGTAGTGTTGTAATGAATTATGTTCATATTATTTGTTATTGTATGTCATGTATGTAGGTGTACCCGCAATTTAGCAGGCGGTTGTAAGTATAATTACATTATTTTTAAAAATTATAGTATCTTTCAAAAAATACTAAATTTGTGATAAAAAAGCATACTATTTCTTATGAAAACTAAAATGATACAATGATGAAACGGTATATCTCGTCCTGTCGCTAAGATGTGCTCGTGACATACCTGGAGCGTGTGCTAGGTGAGACGTGGACCACTGTCAGTCTTGCAATGAGCTTGCAGCCTCCTGAGCTGCACTCTACCACGCACTGGGCCGTGGTTCCGCCCCGGTTTCTACACAACGCGGTGTGAAAAACAAAACGAGACAACGCGGTATACAGTTAGAATAGGTTCGAAATCGGATGTTTTGTGGAAAAACGGAAAATTCCGTTGAAGGATCAATCTTCATACTCCTGGGCCAGGGCTGATGTAGTACTACATACTTACTGTGATACTACCTACTAGTGTTCTGTCCGAGTGTCACATAATAACGCATAATTTTTAATAGATTTTTTTTAACAGAACATAATAATGTTGCCATTTAACGTATGTCACAATTACAAAAAAATAAATATAAAAAGACAACAATGAAAGTCGGGCACAGGGGCTCTATTATAATAACTTTAGAATTCCTTATCCTGCTGGAATCCGATGTTCTATGTTCTATAGAACAGAGCACCAGGGGCCCTATTCTAGAACTTAAAAATTACCAATTCTAATGGATTCGATTTCTTCCAATGTTAATCCTTATGGGCACGGCCCTGACCGGATTCAGGTATGGAATTGGGAAAACGTTCTAGAATAGGTCTCCGGGTCTGCTACAAAATTGAATTGTAAAATTTTTATCTAACCTAATCTTCTAAATAAGTACCTATTTTATATTAAAAAAAAATTAACATGGCGACATCTTATACAACTTGTAAAATTGAAAACAATCTATGTAGTGCATTGCACTACCCATAATAACTACCTAAAAAGTAGAAAGTCAGTTTTAACCTTACCCCCAACCCCACCCCTCCCATTATATGAAATCTCCAGTGTCTTCGTGAAAATTACAATCAATTCTATATATAGGTACGTACCGTACCAGGATACCACCTGTCCGAATTTGGAAAAATTATTATTTTCACGCACAATTCATTATAACCAGCCAGTAGGTAATCTTTGTTTTGATCCACTAAAACTAAATTCATTACCTAGTGACTTATTTGAAGTTTTCTGTTAAGTCCCACAGTTATCACATGTTTAAGTTATTGCAATGTATACAAAATGTTCAAAATCAAAAAAAATTGAAAAAATACTTATATAAAATACAAATATGCATGTAGCAAATTCCGACTGCAATTTTGTGATATCTTCTGTATTCTTTGATCCTTCCTCAAATAGTTGATGTCAGACTAGTTGCATGGATGCTTGCAAGTTATACCACAGACGAGGAAATTCCGACTGCAATTTTGATATCTTCTGTATTCTTTGATCCTTCCTCAAATAGTTGATGTCAGACTAGTTGCATGGATGCTTGCAAGTTATACCACAGACGAGGGTTGTACCTACTATACCTTACTCTGTGGTGTTACCATGTTCAATGTTGTACCACAGACTTGTGCCCTGTTATTCCACAATATTTGACAAAAGCAATCAAGATTTTTAGCAATTTCTTGTTGACAAGCAAATATATAATTAATTCAAGCTGAGCTCAAGTTTGTTGTAAATAAAATAAATATCTAGAAATTAGAAATAGTTCATAATTTATACAAGTGAATAAAGATATCGATTACATTGCTCAAAATCAATTTCTTCAGGGGCTATAGGGTATGTGAGGCAGTTCAGATGTTTACAAGGTACCATTTCTAATCTCCATTGAAGGTAGTACACAAACTTGAGATTGTATTTCTTTCAAAAGAATACAAATTTAAAAAATTTAACTTTACAAACGCAATGCATTTTCTGTCATTATGCAATAATAATATTGCAGCCAACATAGGGTTGCCAACTTGGTAAAAATCGAATTCCGGACATTGCAGTTCTAAACTTCTCGGGGTAAAAAGAGTCGCACAAATTTGATATTTTAGGGAAAACACGTAAGGGTTGTAGGTTGTAATTCTAACAAACCTCATAAGAATTCAATGAGGGACTAAGGGAAGAATCCCATAGAACAATGCAAACCGGGCCGCACAGGCCCGGGAAAAATTTGAATTTTGAAAGCGCATTTGGGCCATTTTCATGAGTTCTGGACTACAATATTCGGCGATTTGATACTATTATTTACTGAATATTGAATACTGTATAGTGTAAGTTCCATATTTTCAACAATTCTGGACAATATGCTGTCCGCAATGAGGTAATTCCGGTATCCGGACAATGTTGTCTAAATCCAGAGTGTCTGGATAAAATCCGGACAGTTGGCAAAAAAAACCCTAAGCCACATGAATTCGTATAAGTCCTCATCACACCCAGACAGATTCGTTTGCAAGGATTTTAGTAAAATATTTTGTTTTCCTATGAAAAAAAAATATAAAAAAAATTAAAAAAAAATAAAAATGATCAATGGATTTTGAAAGTTCTTTTGACTAACTAAAAGTCAACGTTACGGTGTCAAAATTTTGACTTTTTTTGTACCCTAGGCTACAGGATACCAGGGGTCGGAGGAGGATAATTCATTTCGTCTGGCAGCATGGGGTAAAATATATAAAATTCCCAACAAAGCAAACAATAGTATTCTTCAAATAAAATAAGTCAGCTAATGGTGCTAGAAACAATTTGTAGCCGAATGCAAATATTCTTTTAAATAAAATAAATCTTCCCTTCATCTAGTTCAAGTTTCACAAAGGTTCGGACACACGGTCTACACGGGAAAATGCTTCAACATTTTATGAAAGTCACTAATACTGTTGCTTCCACACAATGCTGAAGAAGCAAATAAGTATTAACAAAATTCTAAACTCTCAATAATTATAGATACCTACTTACCTAATAACTGATAAATCCTCACACGTGTGTGAAAGACACCAAATCGCAGATGCGTTTGTGTTTGGCTCGTTTGTTAAATTCATTCATTTAGTAACTCAGATCTCAGAGCTGCTCTAGTCAGGATTACTCTTTAGCACTCTTTTGAATATGATAATAAATCAATAACTCAAAAAGAATGCACAGAGGTGGATGCAGTTGTACTGACAATGTTGATTGTTGGTGTACATTATATCAACCGTCCACGGAACAGCATGATTAATTTAGTGTTTAAATTGATCTCATATAGGTACCAAATAAACAATTTTTGTGTGAAATTCATTCCGAAACACATAGAATTGGCTCAAATTCATTTTGAAATTCAAAATTTTTCTGGGCCTGTGTGGCCTGGCCTCAAGTGACTGAGGACTCTGGACCCAGGAGGGCAAACGCATCCAAACGCTCATTTTTAGGGCTAGGTACTAATTTATTTTTCGTGTAGATGAAAATTGCTTAAAATTGCTTACAAATTGAGTAGATGCACCAAGTTCATTCTTGAAATTAAAAACTTTTCACCGACCCACTTTGTTCTGTACAAAAAACATCTTTGCCCCGACAGATGTTTGACGGCCACCCACCTATTATTTTACAAATTAACCACTGGAAGACCCAAACGGTCTTGTCATCGCCGGTCGTCCAATTCAAGTGGGCAACTTCAAAATCCATCTATGTAGTATAAAATTCAAATTGAGCCAAATATGAAAAAAAATTCCATTGACAGTGAAAGCAACTTGATTAAAATCAAAACAAATTACTGTCCAAAATGGATTGCGGCTGAAATAATAACCAGTGCCAGAACAAAATACGTTATAAAATATATTAATACCAAAAATGAGAAAAAAATCTTACGCTAGAACTCTTAAGTTAAGCTCGGAAATTGGAGGCGTATTGAAAAAGAAAGGAAATGTAACAGAAGTAGGTAGTCAAAATATCTGTACAATATTATGTAATAATTAACTTCTATTACCTATGTACAAACATCAAATTGAGTACCTAATTCACATAAATAAAATGATAAACAACATTGTTAATGAAATAATGGCTACTATCCAGTATACTATCATCTTTAAGACCAAAACGCGAGGAAGGCCCTCTTGGCAAAATCTTTGTACGTCGAATGAGCGTAGTATTCGTGGAACGTTGGGTTGACTAATGTATCTGGAGGGAGACTCTTGTAGATCGGTTCGCCGTACCAGGTGCCAACTTCCCAGCCCTTGACGTTAGCCATCAACGAAGCTTCTTCATCGCGATTCATGCGCAGCTGCTTCAGGTATCTGAAACATACATTCATTGTTAGACAATATTTTGTCACTCAAGTGAATGTAACGTGATTAAATTAACGTGCGCATCAATAATGGGCCAGTGTTTGGTAAATGAATCGGTGAAAAATAACTTTCAAATTGTTATTAATTCGTTGATTTGTTAACAATACTTTCACGATTTTGTCCATTATCTACCTATGGACAGATGAAAATTTGTTATCCACCCCAGTTAGGTGCTAAATTTAAAAGAATGTAGAATTAGGAATAATACAAAGGAGGGTAAAGATGAGGCAATATGCTTCAATCTTTCTCTTCCAATTCAAGCAACGTCATACATGTCTGCACATGACATGCACATGTCCGGAAGATTGATTCGTTTTAACAAAGAAACCATCATGTGACCTTGCAGGGCCACAATGGCTGGATTGAAAGAGAAGGAAGGTCGAGTCATTGCACCAACCCACCTTACACAGTTCAAAATAGATCTTCAAAATGTTCCGATGTGGAGAATGGTATCTCTAGGTAGGTAGTAGTACGAAGACGCCACAATTGTCATAGCAGTGACAAAATCGATATAATGTTAAAGCGAAAACATTTAAAACGTAAAGCCCCATGGACGACTACGCAGACGTACAAGACAACATAGAGTTGGATTTTGTTTTAAAAAAATGTCGTTAGCGTCGTACTACGTCTGCATCCGAATTGTCAACATCACATTGAATTCGTTCTATTTTAACACCGTTTGCGTCTGCGTAATTTCTATTGCGTCGTCCGTCTGGGTTAATCGTGCATGGAGTTTTACTGGTCCAATTCACCAGTCACCGTCCAATCACTAGGTACATATTGTGGAATGGATGGACTGGCATATTAAAATGTATAGGTATGAGCGACATTAAAACGTTTGTGTGCGTAAGTAACTAACGTGTTGCTCCGTCACCGTTACATAAAAAAGGTTCCTCGAGAAAAACACATGACCACGACTCGGGTAAGAACCTACAAATCGGCTACCAGACATGCAGTACAATTTAACTTACTCTCTGTCACGTTCTGCTATGAGCATGGGGAAAATTGCTAATCTGGCGCTCCTCATCTCAACATCTTCATACTTAATTTTCTTGCAGTTTAGATAATATAAGTACAATGCAGCTGAAGTAATCCCAGCGAAGCCCAAAATCATTTGGTAACCTGAAATGTAAACATTCATTACATGACCTTAAAGCAACGTAATTACTAGGCGGATATTATTCCCATGTAGTTAAACACAAGTGAAATACCTACCACTAAAGTATGTTTTCGCAGGTATTCTCTCAAATATTATTTTACGATATCCTCCAGGAGGAGGCATATCCTGGAGCTTCGGAGCGGACGCCATTTTTCTCAAGTTTCAGATCAGAATCAGAGCACTTAGAAAGTTCGAAGAGACAGACACAACAAATTCCAAAGATAACTAAACTTCTGTTCAGTGCTGCCTCTATCGACCAGATTCAAAGCTCTCTTTCGCGCGGTAATTCAAACGATAACTCTTGTCTGCACCGTCTGCACCACTGAACCAACACCACAAGGCAGTTTCTTTTGCATCCAGAGAAAGACCACTGCAAGAACAACTGTATAAGAATTTAAGCAATCATTGCCCGCCGACCTAGAGTGAATGAAATGTTGTATCTCGCATGAGTACAGTTTATGTTTCCAATGTTCGCTGATAGGAAGTTTTTATGCTAGGCCGAGAAATACTTCATTGCGGGTTCACCTTGCAATGACGTGTTTCTCAGCCTAACAGAGTAAGTGACGGTGCCTCCATCTAGTGAGAGTTCAAAAATAGGAAAAAGAACTGAGGTACACAATAATGTTTTCATTGCAATCGAAACATCAACTTGCTTAATTTCTTACACTACATTATTTGAGAAAAAAAAACAATGAACACTTGAATATTACATAATTAAGATGTTTTATTTTAGTTCGAATACAATTATTTTTAAGTTGCAAATAAATAGTTGAAAAACAAATCCACTACCTACTACAAATTTTAAGAAATTCCCATTTATAACCTATGTATTTGTATATTTAAAGGATGAAAAAATTGTCATATTTCAAAAAATATAATATATTAAATTAATATCATTAAAACTTTGTGCATTTTCATTCTATTATCATTTATGAAACAATGATTAGGTCAAATTTTAAAATATCATTGATTTAATCTAAAAATTTCACTTGCAGTTTCGTTTCGAGTTTTACAACTAGGTACGCTATAGATTAGAAGAATCAAACGTACATGGCTATTAAGTAAGATGCCAGAACCACCAACAAAATATTTCATGTATTGGTTAAAATATGAGTTTTTCTATATAAATTTCATTCATTAAATAAATACATATTTCTACAAGCCAGTTGTACAACTTACGATGCTTACAATGATTTGAGTAGCTTCGATTGAAATTCAATTTAAACAAGAACTGTGTCAGAACAACATAAAACTTCTAGTACCTAGTGACATAGTCAAAAGTTAAGCCGTGATACACTTTTAAGTTACATGTTTCTTTTTAGTCATGTTTGTTGAACAGCGCTTTGCGGACGCTTGATTTTGACTCCGTTAGAACCTTCCTTTTCAAAATACTCCCTCCATGAGCATGAGCAGCCCGGTTCTTCACATCTTCTTCATTATTCAATTTCAATTCTGCAATGTCTTCTGCGATTTTCGCTTTTCTAGCACTCAAATTTTCTTCTACAGTTTTCCCATTAATAGTGAATTTCCGTCCGTACTTTGTGGCAAACTTAGAGGTCATTATGGCAATTTTCTTTTCATATTTTGGTAAATCCTTCCGAGCTGCAATCCTATCTCTTTCATCTTTTAGTAATTGAGCGCCACGATTCTCAAAAAGTCGATTTGGGTTTTTATTTTGATTTGTCAAGAATAAATTGTGCTCATAGAGCTTCATGTACTTGTCCATGACATCGAAGAGCTTCCTGAAATTGTTTCAAAGTTGAATTAATAATTGTTTTAAAATATTACTTTTTGATTTTACTCATAATTGATTTCTAACAATGAAATAAATAACAAACTACCAGGGGCCAGTTTTTCAATACTCTGCTATTTTAAACAGTTGATTAGAACTATGACCAAGGTTAGCTATATATGACAACAAAAATTATATTAGCAGATAATTGAAAACATGGCCTTTAGTCTACTTGATAATTAGTTCCACTTGATCAAGTAGTTTTTAATCATACTCTCTAAAGGTTAAAAAACACATAAAATAATTACAATTAAAATTAAAATTAATTACTTTTATCTAAAAGAAAAATGTGTTGTCATTTTCTGTATTTTATGTTCTGACTTGATTATTATTGATGATGATTTTTATTAAAAATTTGATTCAGATTATTGTTCACGATTATTTGTTATTATCAATATTATTTCTTTACAGTTGCTTTTCCAGTAAGTTATTTGAAATACCAAAATCTTACACACCATGGAGGTGTAAAAAAATGTTTTACTGAGGGGCAGGGGTGGGGGGGGGGGGGGGGGGGTGAAAAGACTTAATTTGCCTTCTAAAACGCAGGGCCCCAGCTATAAAGGTACAGGGGTCGGGGACACAAAAATATTGAATTTCAGAAATAATTTTTACCTATCAGGTTTTAACTCTTTATTTTAACACGAAACATCTACCAAACACGATCCAATCCCTCCAAGATAACTATAATTTTTTGCCACATCCCACATTTCGTATTATACACTCTGAAATAATTGAATAACAGATCAATGTGCCGTGCATTACCTATACGAATGCTTTTCGATTATAGTCTAATTATACCTATTAATACTTGACTGATTGGTTGAAAAATGCATATTATGGTTGATCTTGATCACATGCAAAATTTAAACTTAATCGGAACATTTTGATTTTTGATTTTCGACCAATCACAAATTTTTTTAAAAATTTAACCAATGAAAGAATTTGGCTGAAACCCTGTTAAATTTGATAAAATGTTGGTCTTAATGACCTTGCAACCTTTAAAATTGATTGGATGAACCAATCAGAAGATATTGCTTAACTTGAACGGTTTTCAAAACATTTTCAGTATGCAAGCCGCTGAAAATTTAGCAAACAAACAAGTTCAAACAAACAAGTTCAAACAAACAAACAAACAGATACAGTGGTTCGTGCCAAAAGAGCCGAAAGGAGAGACCCTCGTTTCCTTGTAATTCGGGTGATCGCTTATCAATATCAAAGCGTTCACTCTGAGTCTGAGTTTTCGTATAGTTTAAATTTATGGGATTTGTAATATTATTCGAAATGTCAAAATTGCCGCTCGAAGTCTGATGTTATCTGGTAGAGTAGTATTTCTAGTAGTATTAGTAGTAACTGATGTTTTCTGAAAGAGTAGTATCATGTTCGATCGTCAATGCTAAATTCTCCATAAGACAATTTCGCGCAGGTGTCCGCGAATCTGCCGAGTGCCGACCGTCTTATTCACTCATTGCCGCGCGGCGTTCCAATTTCACTGCCTCCTACATGACTGTCGTTTACTGAATGTTCAGCTGACTGACATCCACCAGGCCGATGTCCAAGATGGCGCCAATGTAAACAAAACAGGCTGTCATAAGTGTTTCCAGTGACAATTCACGCGAATTTTCATTAAAAGACGTGTATTTAAAGACCTCATAAAAGTGTATTGGGTTTAATAAATGATCGCTTCATTTCATGACAGAGTCATGAAAACTATGCGTAGTTTTTGTTATAATAAAAACAAGTGAAGTTGTGATTGCCATGGATTTTACAAGATATACCTTCCGAAATACAGTCCATTGGGGAGAAAAATTGAAGTAAGTTTCTAATTTTATTTACTTTCTATTTCCAATATTGAAAGTTGAAAATGTTTCGATCATCAACGGATTGAGCAATTGACGCGAACGTAAAAACGTAGATTTGCTGAATTTTATCTCGTTCATGTAGTCGTGTCTCTTGAATTGTGCATTTGGCTTTTGAACTGTAATGTGATACTGTCATTGACACTACACCATTGAACTTTTCTAAACGCCGTCCTTTATGACTGAGGATGCTTGTTTCCCTCAGTCGCGAGGCAAATAGTGGGTAGGTTCCCTACTCTAATTGACCATGACTGCCTCCATCCCACCGTCCATCTTTACCTATTCTTCTTCATCATCATCATCTCACAATCATAATCTCACACAAATAACGTACCACTAGGAAAACGCTCGCGCTCGGTGTACCGCGTTGATAAGCGAGCACCGGTATTAGCAGCACATCTTACTATGATCTAACCGAAATTCCGTAAATACCCAATACAATAACTTGCAGGATTACAGAAGAGTTCAAAATTTCTTCAGAAACTGGGAAGATTGTCACAAAACCTTAGACTTATACTACATCCAAGGGAAGTAAAGACTTTTGAAATACTAAACACCAAAATCGAACAAATTCCCATCGGGGCTTTAATGCAATGTTAATTTGTAAGTTTGCCAGAAATCAACTTTGAAATGTGCGCAAGAAGGCCTTCATTTAAATGATGGGCAATATTGCTGGGGGGGGGGGGGGGGGCACCACTAACAAATCCTTGCCTTTGAGTACAACTTACTCGTTATCACGGTAGTAATCTCCGAGGCGTTGGAGTTCCGACTTGTGAACTTCAAGAAGCGCATCGGTGTAGAGCTCGGAGTGAAAAGGCTTGAATTCTTCCTGCTGCTCAGTCGAGAATTGACATTTTGACCAGAAATCCTTTATTTCTGCCCGAACTTTCAGCACACGGTGTTTACGAAGCTTGAATTTATCGTTTGATTCTATTTTTACAAGTTCTTCGTGAATTAATTTCTAGAACAAATAATAAAGCCTGATTAGTTGTCATTATATCGGCCGTTAGCACAGCTAGATCCACGGTACCAAATACTCGGAGGTGCGTATATTGCAGCTGGAACGTGTACAAGTCCTCACTTGAATTCAAAACGAAAGAAAAGGCAAATTTGAATATGAAATTGTACCAATGTTTTTATTCTCTACAACTTTGCCATTGAAAGTTATCACATTTCCGCTTTATCGGCATTGTTCCACCCCATGAATAATAATAAACAACACAGAATGGCTGTATTTTTTGAGTAATGTATGGATTTTTTTTTACAAATTTCATATTGATAAAGCGTAATTATTCGGATATATTATATGGCTACAGTAAGGACGAATGAATAAAGAAATTAATACAATTTAGTGGATTATGCCCCCATCTCTTCTGGTATAGCAAGAGTTTTATATTTATATATTCTTGATTGATTATTATGTAATGCTATCAGTTGAAAATGAAGGGACATGACAGCTGCGTAGACTGACAGGTCATACCTGGGTCATACTAGACATTTTACATGATCTACCGTGTACACAAGAGATCAAACAACAATCATCATAACAGTATCGACCTATAACCTCTTCTATTGTAAATACAAGTATGCAACATGAAGCTAATCATGGGAAAGATTTACCTGAATCATTGACCTGCTGTGTTGTGAGTTTGTCTTTTTATTATTTATGTACAGAGGCCCGATTTTCTCGATTTTGCGTTGCTCATTTTTGGAATCATGTAATCAAGCTCTATCAGTTGAAATTTGATTAAATACACTAAATACAATATTTAAGTATTATTTTTCATAATGACTAGCGTCACCGTTACATAATGATTGGATGTATGAAGAATTACTAGATTTTGAGCTCTACAATAATAATTTAAATGGACATCGGGCCTTCTACCTCTGAGATACAGATTTGTGATTGCTCCTATGTTGACCTCCTAACCATTGACTTATAATAGACTCCCACTTCTTCTATTAGTCCTTCCTCAGATATTTGGCAATGAAATCTAAAAGTAAAACCACAATTTTGAAAATTCGTCGACACTCTTAGCCCTTAAAATTTTCTTTCTTATCCAAGTAAAACAACGAATCTCCATCTAAACAATATTTACTTAAAATGTAATTGAATTAAAAAAATAACACTCCACTGCAAAGATATCATAGGACGGACTAGTTATAAATGTGAAAAGAATAAAATTACTCTTACCACCAACGACTCTTGAATTTCTTGTTTTCTGATTTCAACACTCTGCCGGTCACTTCCCAGCTCTGCCCATATTGTTGAGAGAGACGCACATAACACCTCCAGGCCTTTGTTTTCCTCCAAACACGACACAAGATCTTTGCAATGTAACATATTATTCATTGTGAAGTGATATCAACAACTTTCAATTGCGGGAAAATGGTTGATGCGGAGCTGAGTTACCGAAAGTGCACTAACTGGAAGTGAAACTGGTGAGCAGTGTTGCCACATTTGACATGCCGATTTTCCCTCACTGGCTGGACTATGAAATTTCCCTCCCGGAATATGATTTATTTATTTTATTTATTTATTTTATTTTTCTTGCCAAGGACATTACAGTATATTAAAAATACAATGTATAGGCAAAGTCTCTAAAACTACACTTAAAATTAATACATTAAGAAGCAATTCTTAACGTCATTGGAAATAGCTCTAACTCTTGCACATCTGATTCTTATTTCCCCTTCCCCTCCCAATATACAAAATAAAAAATGTAATTCAAAAAACGCATTTGAAATATACTTTTATATTAATTATTCTTTGATTGAGCGAGCGTAGCGAGCGTCACCACGGTACTCTTATGGCACTTTCTCTGTGTGTTTTTTTTTTTTTTTTTTTTTTTTTTTTGTGGTCACAGCCCAGGTCAAACCGCTCAAGCAATCGATCTGAAATTTTGTACACATACTAACGTAATCTATGCGGTCCCTGGGATCGTTTTTGAATGGGCTCCCGTGATTGGTTCAAATTTAAAAAAAATTATCTTTCGATTGGGTGCTTCGATCTATTTGAAATTTAGAAAAACATTGCAACCAACATTGTACCCAATCATAAAAAGTTTCAGCCAAATCCTCCTATTGGTTCAAATTTAAAACCATTTTTCATGTGATTTTTGACATTTAAACTAGAACAGATTGACCGATCAACTTGAAACTTCGCGTGGTCATTGGTACCAACATTTTAGATATTTTTGCCAATTTTCAGTCTAATCTGTCGTTATTTTCAAAAGTTTTGTCATTTTAAGGTCATTTTATTCCATAATCTTGAACTAGGAAAACGCTCGGTGTAACGCGTTGATGAGCGAGCACCGACACGCACGATATCGCCAATCATAGCACGATCCATTCAATCAAAGATAACTTACTATACATTATTTATTACCAATTTTCCTTGCAACTTTTCATAAACACTCTGGATCAATTAAATAACAGATTATTGTACTGATATTTTTCCATCAATCTCTTTAAACAGATATTCAAACACTTAAAACAGCAATAAGTCTGTAAATTCTTGACCGATTGTGCTGGAAATGTGTAAAATATGATGTTATCTAGTCAAAACGTCGTTTTCATAACTGTGAAACACAATCCATATCGTAAAATAAATTATTTTAGATAAGGTATACCTATACCTATGTATATGAAATACCTTCATTACATTTTAACTACATTATGTATTGCAATATGATCAACTAAGAAAAGAATCTGTCTTACTTGATATTGAGAATAGCCATCTATAAACTTTGCTTTGCTACATAGAGCAACCCAGAATGCAGTGGAATTTCTGTTTTGAAATGTCATTTCTGACAGTTATTAAAACTGTCAATAAGTGCATCTATGTTCTTGACTGGTAGGGCTGAAAATTTGTAAAATAAGAGACAATGTTGGTCTGAACGACCATGCAAAATATGAGTTTGATTGATCAGATTAATCGAAGACCATTTGATAGGTCAAATGGTGGTGTGGCTATAGGCCGTTTTAAATTAAGTATACAAATGAAAAATATTGGTGCCAATCCTTGCTAAGTTTTAAGTTGCCAATCCTTGCTAAGTTTTAAGTTGATCGATTAAACCTTTATGATTGAACGGTTCCTTGTTAATTTTCAAAAATCACAGGATTTCGTTCAAAACATATACCTGGGACCACCCATATGATATGATATGTAGTGTGTGTACACAATATCAGATCAATCTGTTGAACGGTCATTATTAGTTTCATATCGTTTAAAACTTTCTGCTCTAACTACCTTGCCTTGTAGATTCGAAGTCGCCGTGAATTTGACAGCCAACACGCAAAATGTCCCTAAAATGACAAAACTTTTGAAAATAACGACAGATTAGACTAAAAATTGGCAAAAATACCTAAAATGTTGGTACCAATGACCACGCGAAGTTTTAAGTTGATCGGTCAATCTGTTCTAGTTTAAATGTCAAAAATCACATGAAAAATGGGTTTAAATTTGAACCAATAGGAGGATTTGGCTGAAACTTTTTATGATTGGGTACAATGTTGGTTGCAATGTTTTTGCTAAATTTCAAATTCATCGAAGCAACCAATCGAAAGATAATTTTTTTAAAAATTGAACCAATCACGGGAGCCCGTTCAAAAACGATCCCAGGGACCGCATAGATTACGTTAGTATGTGTACAAAATTTCAGATCGATTGCTAGAGCGGTTTGACCTGGGCTGTGACCACAAAAAAAAAAAAAAAAAAAAAAAAAAAAACAAACACACAGAGAAAGTGCCATAAGAGTACCGTGGTGACGCTCGCTACGCTCGCTCAAAAATGTATACTAAATTGTCATCCCTGCCTTCTTTAAGCTTCTGTTCCAAGGCAAGGCCTGTAGAGCAGTCAAGCTATCCACAATGTACAGTAAAATGAAAGCATTTTTGAGCTAGCGCATAAAATCGGATGCAGTACGAAGGCCAAATCCTCTAATTGGTTTAAGTTTAAATAATGTCTTCTGATTGGTCGACAATAAAAATGTTCACATTAAGTTCAAATTTTGCATGGTGATCAAGACCAACTTAATATTAAATTTTACATATTGTAAGCCCAATCAGTCAAGTATTAATTGTAATTTTACGAGTTTAGTATGGGATGTCACAAGAGATTTCTGGAGAAGGTATGTAGGTAAGACTTCACGACACAATGGATCTGTTATTCATCCAGAGTATTATGGAGATTGAAAAATTGCAGAGAAAATCGTCTTGTGCCGTGTCGTGCATCGTTACTATGGGGATGTTGCATGTTCTGTGCTCGCTCATCAACGCGTTACACTGAGCGTTTTCCTAGTGATAATACACAGACAAATACAAAATATTTGTACATGGTGTAATAATAATAATAATAATATTTATTTATTGCTTAGAACATGTTCGGTGGCAACAATACAATCACAATACAGTTGAATAATTTACATTGTCAATCAAGTACATAATTATAATTACACGTCACATAATAAAATGTTTCATAAATTATTGAGGTATTTAGAGCATTAATAAAAGATATCTACAAGTCACGTAATTAAATGCCACTAGCTATCATTTACCCTAAGCAGAATGAATTTAAATGATTTAATATTCTTCTTTTCAATAAGCATGGCATCAGCAAGTTTCTTAGTTAAGATAACTTTATCCCCGGTACATGAAATTTTCCTCCGGTGTAGCTGCTCAATAATCTCAGAGCGTTGTAGGTCGTTGAAAGCTACGAGTTCTGTGTGAAATCCATTTAGATTCCTTTCCCTCTCCTTAGAATGTGCGGCGTCGAGTAACGACTTGAACTTGCTTAATGAGTCAGGGAGCTCTACGATTTTCAGTTCATTCCAGAGCCGTATTCCCTTTCCCAGCAGTGAATGTAATCCAGTAGTCGAGTAGTACCTTGGGATACAGAGCTTGAAAGGGTGGTCCAATCTACTCACTACTCTACCAGGAACAGGAATACCACTCTGGAGCTCACTCCATGCTGCTTGGTTTGTGAGAACCCTGTACATCACAATGAGAAGTGCTTTTTCCCTTCTTGAAGCCAATTGCTCCCAATTCATATGCTTCTGGAGAAGAGCGTTGCTTGAGTATCGGTCAAAGTTACGGCAAACTAGTCGTATGGCCTTCCTTTGGACTTTATCCAGTAAATCAGTATGGATACCGAGATGAGGATTCCAAATGGAGCTACAATATTCCAATAGAGGACGAACAAGAGTCATGTATGCCCTTTCCCGAGCTTGGACTGACCCTTTCTTCAGATTTCGCATAACATAATGAAGAGTTTTCATCGTTTTGGAAACTACCATCCTGATATGACTGTCCCACGAAAGTTTGGAATCACAGGTCACTCCCAGATACTTGCAGGATTTAGATTTTCTTAATTCATTTTTTCCTATGGAATAGGGAAAGTCAATTGTTCCTGAAGGGGAGAGCTTGAAGGAGATACGCTGAGTCTTTTCTACATTCAATTTCATTCCATTTTTCTGTATCCATATACAAGTAGCATCCAAACTTTCTTGAAGTATGTTACAATCGGAAATTGACTTGATCACTTGGTACAGGATACAATCGTCTGCGTAGAGTCTGATGCTGCATCTTATGTTACTTGAAATGTCATTGATGTAAACAAGAAACAGCAAAGGCCCGAGCACACTGCCCTGTGGCACGCCTGAGTTTACAGGGGTTGATTCTGACATCTCATTTCCTACTCGGACTCGCTGGGTTCTGTCATAAAGGTACTCACTTATCCATTTTACCACCCTCAGATCAATACCGGGCAGCTTTGTAAGTTTCATCAAGAGTTTGTCATGTGGTACGACATCGAAAGCCTTGGACATATCTAATAACAGTGCATCTACCTGCCCCCCGTTATCAATTGCATTGATAATGGTCTGAGTTAAACCAGCTAGGCTGGCATCACAGGAATAACTTCCTCGGAACCCAAATTGGAAATTTGATAGGAAGTCAGAAGATTCCCACAGCTTCCGCAAGTAGTTTCCAATCAATTGTTCAAAAAGCTTGCAGGGAATTGACGTTAAACTTATTGGCCGATAGTTGCTTGGGATGTCTTTCTTGCCTCCCTTGAATACTGGGATAACAGTAGCAGTTTTCCATTCCTGAGGGAGGTAAGTATTGTTTATGATTATTTGGAAGAATATCATCAAGTAGGATGTTACTGGGCCAACAGCGAGCTTGAGAAGTTGACTTGTTATGTCATCAGGTCCCGGGGCTGTGTGGGGTTTTAAGCGGGAAATGGCCTTGGAAATATCACTGCGTTCAATGACAAAAGGTGAATAGTTATCTCTGTTGCCCCCTGGTGAATAAGGAAGAGGCTGGACCTTTAGTGTGCAAGCCCCAAAAGTTTGATTGTAAGTCGCATTGAGTATGTTCGCCTTTTCCCTGTCCATTGTTGCAGATTCCCCATCAGGTTTAATCAGTGACGGTACTTCGTTGCTGCATACTTTCAATTGTTTCAGGTGTGAGTAGAACTTCTTCCAAGATTGGTTTGATTTACCATCACATATCTTCATTATGTATCGATTGTAGGCTTCGAGCTTTGCGGCATTAAGCTTTGTCGTCAGTTCTTTGAAGTAAGAGCGATTTAATTTCCTGTGGATGTACTCTTTTCTGCACTTTTTCTTCAGACGTCTGACTGCCGAGTCGTAGTACGGAAAGTCTGAATTACTCTTGATTACTTTACTTGGAATGAATAAATCTCTAGCTGCGAAGAGAATTTCTTTGAATCTTGACCATCGCTCCGCCACACTGCCAGATGAAGATTCTCATTCCACAAAATTCGATATGAGGGGATGCTTGAAGCCCTTTGCGTCGGCTTTCTTGTAAAGCCAGATTTTTCTGGCCAATGGAGATTTCGTTTTAACTCCCGGATTATATTTGATTGTCAGAATGACCCCCTTGTGATCGCTAATGCCATCAACAACATCACAGTCCACTAGCATTTCTGGAGGGCTAATCAGAAAAACGTCAAGAAGAGAGGCTGTACCGGTGGAGATACGGGTGGGCTGGTTTACAGTCTGTATCAAATTATGGTCATCTAGCAAATTATTTATAATTATTTGCATGTTGCTCGCAGAATCAGGGAGAAGTGACCAATTTGCGTTTGGTAGGTTGAAATCACCCCCAACGATGATTTGATCGCAATCGACAACCTGGGATTTAAGGGATTCCAGCTTCATATTTAAACTATTCATGATTGAGAAGTCATTGTCTGGAGGACGATATGTGTACACATAAAGGTGTAAATAATAATAGTTAGAAAACTAAATTTCAGAAGTTTAAATCTTTTAATAATACAATGAAATTATATATATTACAATATAAAATATATACATCCTAATGTAACAAAATTTAAAATAGACAGTTCACAAATAAATAGCAAAACCACAATAAAAAATAAAATAAATACAGTGAAAATTTACATTTCTGTGAAAGTTGCAAATCGTTTGTAACATTAATATTCACAATCATCCACAATGGGTAAAAAGGGTCATAATTGTTACAGTCTGAGTAGAAGTTATTGTTCTGGTCGTTGTAGCAGTAGTTGTAGTTGCCACTAATGTAGTTGAAAACACAGTTGTAGTAGTAGGTACAGTTATTGTTGTAGGTATGGTTATAGAAAAGGTTTTAGTCGTAGGCACAATTAAAGTTATAGTTGTTGGAACAATCTTAGTTGTTGATACAGTAAAAGTTGATGGCACCGTTGTAGTTATGGATACAGTTATAGTAGTTGGAACTATTGTAGTTGAAGGGACGGTCGTAGTTGTTGTTAAAGTTAAAGTTGATGGAACCGTTGTAGTTGTAGGCACAGTTATAGTAGTTGGAACTATTGTAGTTGAAGGGACGGTCGTAGTTGTTGTTAAAGTTAAAGTTGATGGAACCGTTGTAGTTGTAGGCTCAATTATAGTAGTTGGAACAGTTGTAGTTGAAGGAACAGTCGTAGTTGATGTTAAAGTTAATGTAGATGGCACCGTTGTAGTTGTAGGCACAGTTATAGTAGTTTGAACAGTTGTTGTTGAAGGGACGGTCGTCGTTGTTGTTAAAGTTTTAGTTGTAGGCACCGTTGTAGTTGTAGGCACAGTTATAGTAGTTGGAACTGTTGTTGTTGAAGGGACGGTCGTCGTTGTTGTTAAAGTTTTAGTTGTAGGCACCGTTGTAGTTGTTGGTACAGTCGTAGTAGATGTTAAAGTTAATGTAGATGGCACTGTTGTAGTTGTAGGCACAGTTATAGTAGTTGGAACTGTTGTTGTTGAAGGGACGGTCGTCGTTGATGTTAAAGTTAATGTAGATGGCACCGTTGTAGTTGTAGGCACAGTTATAGTAGTTGGAACTGTTGTTGTTGAAGGGACGGTCGTCGTTGATGTTAAAGTTAATGTAGATGGCACCGTTGTAGTTGTAGGCACAGTTATAGTAGTTGGAACTGTTGTTGTTGAAGGGACGGTCGTCGTTGTAGTTGTTGGTACAGTCGTAGTTGATGTTAAAGTTAATGTAGATGGCACTGTTGTAGTTGTAGGCACAGTTATAGTAGTTGGAACTGTTGTTGTTGAAGGGACGGTCGTCGTTGATGTTAAAGTTAATGTAGATGGCACCGTTGTAGTTGTAGGCACAGTTATAGTAGTTGGAACTGTTGTTGTTGAAGGGACGGTCGTCGTTGATGTTAAAGTTAATGTTGATGGCACCGTTGTAGTTGTAGGCACAGTTATAGTAGTTGGAACTGTTGTTGTTGAAGGGACGGTCGTCGTTGTTGTTAAAGTTTTAGTTGAAGGCACAGTGATAGTAGTTGGTACTGTTGTAGTTGAAGGAACAGTCGTAGTTAAAGTTAATGGAACCGTTGTAGTTGTAGGCACAGTTATTGTAGTTGAGACTGTTGTTGTTGAAGGGACAGTCGTTGTTGATGTTAAAGTTGATGGCACCGTTGTAGTTGTAGGCACAGTTATAGTAGTTGGAACTGTTGTTGTTGAAGGGACGGTCGTCGTTGTAGTTGTTGGAACAGTCGTAGTTGATGTTAAAGTTAATGTTGATGGCACCGTTGTAGTTGTAGGCATAGTTATAGTAGTTGGAACTGTTGTAGTTGAAGGGACGGTCGTCGTTGTTGTTAAAGTTTTAGTTGAAGGCACCGTTGTAGTTGTTGGTACAGTCGTAGTTGATGTTAAAGTTAATGTAGATGGCACCGTTGTAGTTGTAGGCAGTGTTATAGTAGTTGGAACTGTTGTTGTTGAAGGGACGGTCGTCGTTGTTGTTAAAGTTTTAGTTGAAGGCACAGTGAAAGTAGTTGGTACTGTTGTAGTTGAAGGAACAGTCGTAGTTAAAGTTGATGGCACAGTTGTAGTTGTAGGTACAGTTATAGTAGTTGGAACTATTGTAGTTGAAGGTACAGTCGTAGTAGATGTTAAAGTTAATGTCGAAGGCACCGTTGTGGTTAATGGTACAACTATAGTTGTTGGAACAGTTGTAGTTGAAGGGACGGTCGTAATGGTTGAAACAGTTAAAGTTGAGGGCACAGTTGTAGTTGTAGGTACTGCAACAGTGGTTGGAACTGTTGTAGTTGACGTTGTAGTTGTTGCCACTGTTGTTGTGGTAGGAACTGTGACATATCTGACGTCCACAACTTGAGTGCTGTAATATAATGTCGTTGTAGTCGTGACGTGTTTGTTTTCTTGTTTTCTCTTGAACCAAGCGTAGAAGTGTTGAAGCCAGGCGGGCTTCTGTTGTTTCTCCTCCTCTGTATTGTACGGAGGCGGAGAATGATCTTGATGTTGATGTTGATGTTGCTCGTTGTAATGGGGACGCTGGTAATAGATGCCCTGCCTGGAATCAGATGTGAAGAGATCATAAGAGATTGTAAGTTGTGCAGGTACAAGTAAATTATTTGTCTTTCATATTATTTTCTTACCTTTCCTTTCTAATACTTAGTAGTAAGGAATTTGGTAGTGGGAATTGTGAATATAGTTTTGTTGAAAATTTGATGGACAAGTTTCGTGAAATATTGTTTATTATTTTTTGACTGAAAATAACGTTATATTCGTTTTGGGTGTTATCTGTTCTGACCCATGGTACAGTTTTAAAAATTATATCTAGCAATGTTTTTTACTATTTCACTAAATATTAGTATTTGTTTTGGTACATTTACATTCTCTAAAATTCCATATAAGTCACCGAAAATCTGAAATGTTTTCATTTGAAATATTGTGCATTACGCTCGTGTGAAAATAAATCTAACATGAATCTCCATCTAATCCAATACACGATAGGTACTCCAAAGCAGTGAATACCTTCCATAATATATTGGTGCTGTTGGATTCCCAATCCTCGTTGGTGTCACGTATGTTGAGGTATAGTGACGTAGGTCATCTGAATCATCGTCGGTATCTGTGGCGTTTCCGTAGCTGCTGGCTGCATCTATCGGGGAAACCAAAAGAAGAAGGAACAGCGTCTGTGGAATGAAGAGTCTCTGAAACATATTATTATTTTATTAATCTAAATTACATTTCATTTTCGCATTCAATTGGGTTTAAATCCTAGGTATTACACAAGCCTCCAGCAACTTTGGTTACAACTTCTACTAAAATTGGCGTCTAAAAAAAGAGAATAACCCAGTGGTTTCCAGAAATGTAGACAAAAACTGACATAAATCCTTGCGGCAGGATGACACCGCTATTAAATATTAATGTAATTAACATTTTTAAGTTTTTATTAAACTTTGGCTGTCTTGCATGTCCATTCACGGATATATTGTGGAATTATCGTATGTTATTATCGGCACATCATGATACAGGTTATTGATCTTTCAAAAAAGGATCCGACAAATCGTATATTTAACTTGGTACTTCTACTGAATATGTTTGTGTAGTACTCTGTCATTGATTCTTCTTCAGGGCGCCATGCTTTTAAAGATAGTAAGAAATAAATACATTAAATGTACCGTCAATATACAAATATTTTAACCTGGAATACGGTGAATTCGATCTAAAAATACGGAATATCTGGCCAAATGCTTTATAATTAGTATTCAGAAAAATGCAGACGTTACAACAAAATCTTGCTTGATAAAATGTACAAAAATTAAGTGAGTTTGAGAGACAGTATCTGAGTATTTCCATGCTCATTAGTTAATCAGCATAAGTTCAGTCAATCAGTCAGTTAATCAAATGATTAGTTAATCATTGGTCAAGTTTAACCTCGAGTTTAACAGTTACTTCGACGACATTCTACGAATGCCTGGTCTTTGCCGGATATCAAGTTCTATTCAACTGTTTGAATGTAACAAATCACTGAAAAACCGACCCTAAATCCACGATTATCAGCTGCCTCGGTTTAATGTATAGTTCGTTCTAGTAGGTACTTAGGCCAGATTCACATCTAAGGGTTTAAAACCCTTATTCCGGTACAATTTTTACCGGAATAGCATAAAAATAATCACTAATCTCATTAGTAGGTAGGTACCAACCATGCTAATTTCAGTACACAAATTACCTACTACATCTGCTTGCAAATTGGTTGTGCAATTAATTACTATCGTAAAGTTACACTCGCATAACTAGTAATAACTATAGGTACTATTGCAGCGATCCTACTGCAGAGATTTTTTCAAAAGGGTGTATATCTTTATGATAATTAGTAGATAGGGCACTAGCCAAACTTTTTCCCGCTATTGTGCTGCAGCGCTGCCATCGGGAGTGAGTAAGAAGTGTGAAGTAAGCTTTGAAGTAAGCTGTTCGTGCCACTCAAAATTAAAACTCGCGAAACTTTATTTTGACAGGCGTAAGAAGATGTACTTACTGTTTAGATACATATATTTTTTACTCTAGTATAATAAAACGTGTAAAAATAAGAAGATAGTGCAATATCTTAAGCAAATTCGATTTCAATCTGAAGCGACACCCTCTCAATTGTTTTAATAGAAAGTTACAAAATTCCATTGTGCCGTGAGTCAGTTCAAGAAAGCACTGGAAACAAAAATATTTCTGTGAGCTGTCATTATATGATCAAAATATTGTTATTACACTATCATTTCTAATAATTATCCACTCTTTCGGTAAATAACCAAATATCAACATTAATTCTTATAATATAACATGAAAATACGGAGTGTGGGGTAAGAAATACGTTGATTTGAAAAGCACAGCCTCGACGCTAGCGCCAAAGTGGCCGATCCTGTCGTCCTAGCTTGGCATCGCCCCATCGCTAACGGATGTGTTAACTCAAACACTAAATACTCGTATCAGAAAAATGCAGAAAAACATCATCTATGATTCAAACTATTGCTCGAACTATCCCTGTAGTAAATGATTGCTGCTGCTCTACCAAACATAAAGAATGCCAGTTTGAAATTATTGAGTTATTTTTATCGTTGGAATCAGCAGATAATTTTCTATCTTTGTGTTCGCAAAGAAACTCATCAGTTAGTAGATATGGATTTAACCAATGGCAAAGCAGAGATTCAAAATTTTTTGGTCAATTTCTCAAAATATTTTATATTTCGGTTAGGTGCTTTATGGGTTGGTAGAGAAGTCTATTGGTCAGAAAGTAATACTTCGTGAACCCAGTACTTGACTTTAGCTTAGTTTACTTCGTAAGCTGTTTTACTGCTTGAATTTGAGCATTGATATAACATTGAGTATAACAAAGGAAAGAGCGTAAATAAAATGAAATAATTCTATACGATATGCAACTCACACCTAATATTATCTTTTTTCAATTGCATTGCGACTGCTGCAAGAGTATTTGCTTTCAATGTACTCATCTTTATTAAAACAGATGTGTATTAAACAGTTCATTTACTTCGTAAGCTGTTTTACTGCTTGAATTTGAGCATTGATATAACATTGAGTATAACAAAGGAAAGAGCGTAAATAAAATGAAATAATTCTATACGATATGCAACTCACACCTAATATTATCTTTTTTCAATTGCATTGCGACTGCTGCAAGAGTATTTGCTTTCAATGTACTCATCTTTATTAAAACAGATGTGTATTAAACAGTTCATTTACTTCGTAAGCTGTTTTACTGCTTGAATTTGAGCATTGATATAACATTGAGTATAACAAAGGAAAGAGCGTAAATAAAATGAAATAATTCTATACGATATGCAACTCACACCTAATATTATCTTTTTTCAATTGCATTGCGACTGCTGCAAGAGTATTTGCTTTCAATGTACTAATCTATATTAAAACAGATGTGTATGTAAATCTTACCTTAAGTTCCAACATGTTTGACTGACATCTACCAATCTGCGCACACCAGTTGAACCGCCGTCCTTTATAAAGAAATGTTCCGTGATGCATTTTGTAGTCGCCAATCAACCAATCCAATGCCTTTTAAAACTTAAGTTTTGAGAATCACTTAGGAATTATTGGAAATACTTCTTCTACTATAAAATATCACTGTATCACATATGTAAAAATGTTTTTTTTACTATTTACAACCAGAGATCCGAGCCTTATCCATGTGCGTGAGCGAAGAATATAGTTCCAGGAACAGTCATGTTAATTGCCATTGGCAAAATCATTGACACAATGAAATGAGTGATCAAGTATGCAATCATAACCTAGTTGAGCGAGCGAAGCGTCTTCATTTTACTGTTTTGGCTAGGTTCTTTGTCTTGCTTTTGTGCTTGTAGTCCGGCAGCCAAATACAAAAATTCTAAAATAGGTCCAAAATAATATTTCCAGAAGCATGAAATTTAACACATATATTCTGAGAAATGATCCGAATAATCTGAGATGGGATGGGATAAAAATAACAAAACGTCCCTCCTTGGCAGGGGTGCCAACTTTACCGTTGCAATTGGTTAAAGATAAGATAATGTGTAGGATCAGATTAATAATTGAACATTTTGTTTCGGCTAATAAATTAATTCTCAATAAAAACACTCCGCTTACAGTTTTAACAGTAAAAGTGTTGGTCCTCCTTTTTATATTACAGTTAGGCATTACGGTATGTTGAGTGAGTGTGTGTGAAAAGTACGACTTGGCTGGGTGGAGCGCCCGCTCCACTATAGTTTTAATAGACAAAACAATATATTTTCATTGCGAAATAAGAAATTTTATTTTAGTGCTGCCTAATAAGATAAATTTAACAAAGCAACACTAAGGCCCGGTTGCACCAAGTCCCGATAAAGTTAGCGGTAGGATTTATCGCCTGAAACCATGGCAACAGCCAATGAAGCACAGCCATCTCTAGACCGCTAAAGTCCACTTCAGGCTAAAGTGAACTTTATCTAACTTATCGGGACATTGTACAACCGGGCCTAATACATGAGCCAACAGGATACACCGTTTGACTTAATGATTTAATTAGGTCCGTGAAGTTAGCACCGCCCATTAACGCACTAATTATCTCATGTGTGGGATGAATTAGTGCACAATTAGTGCGTTCGATCGGCACTAATTTTATAATTAGTGCGTCATCCGTTTCCGAGAAAAACGCACTTTACTATGGGCGGTGCCAACTTCACGCAGCACCGCCCATTGACGCACTAATTTTCAAACCCACACAGGCAATAAGTGCACAATTAGTGCGTTCGATCCCCCCCATTCCCTAAATTAGTGCGCACTTACTTTTCGAGTTATTCGTGAATAACCGTGGGCGGTGCAGCACCGCCCATTGAAAATTTCAAGGTTTTCAGCACGCCATGTTTTAGTGCACAATTAGTGCGTTCGATTCCCCCCATTCCCATAATTAGTGCGCACTTACTTTTCGAGTTATTCGTGAATAACCGTGGGCGGTGCAGCACCGCCCATTGAAAATTTAAGATTTTCAGCACGCCATGTTTTAGTGCACAATTAGTGCGTTCGATTCCCCCCCATTCCCATAATTAGTGCGCACTTACTTTTCGAGTTATTCGTGAAAAACCGTGGGCGGTGCAGCACCGCCCATTGAAAATTTCAATGTTTTCAGTACGCCATGTTTTAGTGCACAATTAGTGCGTTCGATCCCCCCCATTCCCATAATTAGTGCGCACTTACTTTTCGAGTTATTCGGGAATAACCGTGGGCGGTGCAGCACCGCCCATTGCAAATTTCATGGTTTTCAGCATGCCATGTTTTAGTGCACAATTAGTGCGTTCGATCCCCCCTATTCCCATAATTAGTGCGCACTTACTTTTCGAGTTCGAGTGCTTACTTTTCGAGTGCTGCACCGCTCACGGTTTTTCACGAATAACTTGAAAAGTAGGTGCGCACTAATTATGGGAATGGGGGGGATCGAACGCACTAATTGTGCACTAAAACATGGCATGCTGAAAACCTTGAAATTTTCAATGGGAGGTGCTGCACCGCCCACGGTTATTCACGAATAACTCGAAAAGTAAGTGCGCACTAATTATGGGAATGGGGGGGATCGAACGCACTAATTGTGCACTAAAACATGGCATGCTGAAAACCTTAAAATTTTCAATGGGCGGTGCTGCACCGCCCACGGTTATTTACGAATTACTCGAAAAGTAAGTGCGCACTAATTATGGGAATGGGGGGGATCGAACGCACTAATTGTGCACTAAAACATGGCGTACTGAAAACATTGAAATTTTCAATGGGCGGTGCTGCACCGCCCACGGTTTTTCACGAATAACTCGAAAAGTAAGTGCGCACTAATTATGGGAAAGGGGGGAATCGAACGCACTAATTGTGCACTAAAACATGGCGTGCTGAAAATCTTAAATTTTCAATGGGCGGTGCTGCACCGCCCACGGTTATTCACGAATAACTCGAAAAGTAAGTGCGCACTAATTATGGGAATGCGGGGAATCGAACGCACTAATTGTGCACTAAAACATGGCGTGCTGAAAACCTTGAAATTTTCAATGGGCGGTGCTGCACCGCCCACGGTTATTCACGAATAACTCGAAAAGTAAGTGCGCACTAATTTAGGGAATGGGGGGGATCGAACGCACTAATTGTGCACTAATTGCCTGTGTGGGCTTGGAAATTAGTGCGTCAATGGGCGGTGCTGCGTGAAGTTGGCACCGCCCATAGTAAAGTGCGTTTTTCTCGGAAACGGATGACGCACTAATTATAAAATTAGTGCCTATCGAACGCACTAATTGTGCACTAATTCATCCCACACATGAGATAATTAGTGCGTTAATGGGCGGTGCTAACTTCACGGACCTGATTTAATTGTCTAAACGCTGTTGTTAGTAAGCACGGTCAGAATTTTAATTGGTATGAACATGTGGTTAATAATCATGCCGGAATGCCAATTCAGCTCGATTTAGAGTTTTGTAACATAATTGATAACATAATCAAATGCATGTTTGTCAATAAAAACGAAGTAGTGTTACTTAACATAAGGGTGCTAGTCGGTAACTAGAACCTTCCTCAACCTCCTCCATTTCCATTTCCGCAATTTCCTGGATCTCCTCCATTTCCGCAATTTACAGTCACAGTGGTAGTAGTACGGACAGTTGTAGTTGTTGGGACAGTTGTAGTTGTACGAACAGTTGTAGTTGTTGGAATTGTTGTAGTTGTTGGGACAGTTGTAGTTGTTGGAACTGTTGTGGTTGTTGGGACAGTTGTAGTTGTACGAACAGTTGTTGTTGTTGGAATTGTTGTAGTTGTTGGGACAGTTGTAGTTGTTGGAACTGTTGTGGTTGTTGGGACTGTTGTAGTTGTTGGAACTGTTGTAGTTGTTGGAACTGTTGTAGTGGTTGGGACTGTTGTAGTTGTTGGAACTGTTGTAGTTGTTGGAACTGTTGTAGTGGTTGGGACTGTTGTAGTTGTTGGAACTGTTGTAGTTGTTGGGACTGTTGTGGTCGTTGGGACTGTAGTAGTTGTTGGGACTGTAGTAGTTGTTGGAACTGTTGTAGTTGTTGGGACTGTTGTAGTTGTTGGGACTGTTGTAGTTGTTGGTACTGTTGTAGTTGTTGGCACTGTTGTAGTTGTTGGGACTGTTGTAGTAGTTGGGACTGTAGTAGTTGTTGGAACTGTTGTAGTTGTTGGGACTGTTGTAGTCGTTGGGACTGTAGTAGTTGTTGGGACTGTTGTAGTTGTTGGGACTGCTGTAGTTGTTGGGACTGTAGTTGTTGTTGGAACTGTTGTAGTTGTTGGAACTGTTGTAGTTGTTGGGACTGTTGTAGTCGTTGGGACTGTTGTAGTTGTTGGGACTGTTGTAGTTGTTGGGACTGTAGTGGTTGTTGGGACTGTTGTAGTTGTTGGGACTGTTGTAGTTGTTGGTACTGTTGTAGTTGTTGGCACTGTTGTAGTTGTAGAAACAGTTGTTGTAGAAGGTATTGTTGTAGTTGTAGTTGTTGGTACTGTTGTAGTTGTTGGCACTGTTGTAGTTGTAGAAACAGTAGTTGTAGATGGTATGGTTGTAGTTGTAGTTGTTGGTACAGTTGTAGTTGTTGGTACTGTTGTTGGTACTGTTGTTGTAGAAGGTATAGTTGTAGTTGTAGTTGTTTGGACTGTAGTTGTCGTAGGTACTGTAGTAGTAGAAGGAACTGTCACTTGTATATATCTAAGGTCCACAAGTGTAGTTCTGTAGTATACTGTAGTCGTTACATGTTTCTTTTCATGTCTCTTCTTGACCCAAGTGAAGAAGTGTTGAATCCATCCTGGCTTGTGTGGTTTCTCCTCTTCTTCTTCTTCTACAATGTACAGAGGCGGAGAGTATTCTTGATGATGATGATGATGGTCATGATGCTCGATGTCCCCTTGAGGATGCTGGTAATACAAATGTTGCCTGGAATTAAATGTGGAGTGTTAAGATCAAAACACAGCACTTTTGTATTTTTCGAGATAATCTTGATAATAGATAGAGAGATAATAGGGTAGAGTGAGATTGCGTTGGTTTGGACACATGAAAAGTATGGATCTCAAGAGAATCCCAAGACAGGAGTTTGAAGAAACAGTGGTGGAAAGAAGAAGAGTGGGGAGACCAAGAGAGAAGTGGAGTGGTCTTATCACTCAAAGAAGATGTGGAGGACAGGCAGCAAAGGTGGCAGGAAGTGGAAGCAGATAAGTGGTGGGTGGGAGGACAGGAGGATCTGGAGGGCGCTGGTGGAGAAGTTGGAGGAAGGTGACGAGGATGAAGGAGAGGAGGAGGATGAAAAACGTCAGGCCCGGCCAGTCGGTTTGGAAGAGATCCGAGGCCCTAGACCCAGTGGGAGCCCCCACTGTCTGACCTGACAACATTGTCGGAACCAGAAGAAGATTATTATAATTATAATCTTGATGATCTGGTTCTGTTTATTAGCAGTCCTTATAAGGTGTGGAAGTAGAAAAAATTTCACATACGATTTTTATACCCTAGAAAATATTTTAATTTGATTTTTTTGCAATAGTTGCGTTTTGTTTGATGAAGTGTAGACAAAGTGCCAAAATGTGCCACTGCCAAAGTGGAATAGACATAATATGAATAAAATGATTGATACCTATTTTGAAACCTCTGTCATGTTTTTCATTTAATCGTTAAAAAGTAGGAAGCGTACCGGATGTTGCAATCAAATATTATGGATTTAGTCGAGGCTTACAGTCAAATCAGGAATGAAATAATGAAATTTGAGTGGAGACATTTTATCCGCCTATTATTCATGAACAAAAAGCCCTCGTGAAAGTCTGTTATGAAAATGTGGCTAAATCGTGGTGGGAAAGAGCGTTCATTTTCAAAATTAAAAAACGTAGAAAATGTTTCGGTTTATGTTTGGGTGAAAGTAGTCCATTAGAATTACTCATTGGAGGAAATTACCACTATGAATGCAGTTATTTGGCTCATTTCGTGTTTTATTGAGCGAGCGACTCCTTTTGGCTCTTTTAGCACGGACCTCTGTTTTTTTCTTTTTGTTACTAACCGATACACAGGTCGCACCGTTTCATAGATCGATCTGAAATTTTGCACACATGTAAAGACAACCTTCTCTTTTCGCAGACCCTAATTTTTTGAAATTCATTCATTGGTTAAAATTTAATTTACATAAATATCTCCTGATAGGCTGCAAAATGAAAATGGTCTTTGATAAATCTGATCAAACTCATATTTTGCATGTTTATTCAACAACATTGTCTCTTATTTTACAAATTTTCATCCCAATTTAAGAACGTATTAAACATATTGACATCTTTAATAGCTGTCAGAAATGAAGTACCTATATCGAAATGAATGTTTTCCAGTGCTAATTGAATTGAATCTGATTTGCTATAGTACAAGGGTGCTTAGATGCTATTTTCTAGCATAGATGCTATTTTCTTTATGAAAAGCATATTTTACTTTTATGTTGATAGAGTAGATCATATTTCAATTCAATATGGATGCTTATGTTTTCTGTGCGTTGTGTACGCATTTCCGGTTCGAGAATTTGCACGTACCCGTGCTCGCTCATCAACGCGTTACACTGAGCGTCTTCCTAGTGTATTATCAATTGGTATTTTCTTACCCAGCCATCAATTTGCGTAGTGCACCTAGTATTTATTATAAATACTTTTAAATCTTATAATCTTAATCTTATCGCTTATAAATAAATCTTCAATTAGCAGTTATAAAATAAAAACTGAATTACCAAACAATCAGCAGCAATAAATGTATGGCTATTTTTTTATACATTTATTTATGGCTTGTAACCACTCTGCTCGACATATAAGTACATTATATTTTTTTGGGAAGAAACTTACCTTCCAGAATATGACGTAAGTGTTGTCGTATTCATAACCGGTGTTGAAGTCAGGTAAGTTGACCTATTGTGATGTAACTCGTGTAAATTCAAGATATCATCTGTGACGTTTCCGTAGTTACTGGCAGCATCAGGGGATGAAACCAATAGAAGCAGAGACACGGCTAGCAGAGTGACCAGTGTCTAAACATTTCATGTGGATTATTTGTATCTCACCCTAATCATATTATAAATCCATGCCCTAATTGTATAAAATTATGCATTAAAATTTTAGTGTGCAGTTTTTTTTTGTTTTTTTTTAAATAGTAGTAGTATGCAGTTAGATAACTTAATAAGAACCATACCAACACCAATATATGAAATACCATGTTGATTTTATTAAGTCACATAAAATTCACAAATTCTTTTTTAACTTGGTAAGGATGCTCTAATTATATATTTTTATTTTCGCATCATCTTCTGCTCTATGTACACTCAACAAATCATAAAACGGTATTAAAAATGATGGATTGGCTGTAAGAAATGTGATGGCATCATCCGATGAAGTCCATTCTAACTCGTCATCTATATGACAAGATCAAGGAACCTGAGGGAACCTGAGAAGCAGCCAATCCGTTTCGTTCAAATACCGTTTTATGATTTGCATATACACTGTATGACGAATGCTAATAATAACACAACTCGATTTCAACGGCTGTACAAGAGCTGTCGTTGCTCTCTTTCTACAATTCTGATCTTTTGCCCTACACAACATAAAAAAATTAACAAAATCAAACAAGGGGAAACAATCAAACAATCAAAAATCAAACAATCAAACAATGGAATCAAACAATGAATCAAAAATTAAAACCTTATCACTTCTTGTCCAGATTTCTCTCTGTTAGGGGATTGTTCTAAAATAATTAATTCTATTTCGATTAAGTTGTGTAGAGGTGATGAGGTACATCACATCCGTTTAGTGAAACATATTATGACTTAGGCTAGGATGTTTAGCACCTATGAAACGTCCAAAAAGGCAGGCAAATAGTACCTTAAAACTATTAAAAAAGAACCACAAATTCCCGAAAAAGGAACAATGAAATTTTATGGTCTGTAATATTATTTGCCAACATATTATTCGATTTATAGGTTTAGGAGTTGGACTTGGAGAAATATATTAAAATTAACTTAAAATTATTGTATGAATGTGTCAAAGTATCAAGTGTCAATTATTGATGGCCATCCAAATGGTGGATGGAAATTTTATGAATTGTGGTCTAGACCAAAATTTATAAAATTGTTGTAACTTGCAACAAACATTTCATATTATTTTCCCCAATAATTTAAAAAAGGACAAAAATACCTGAAAATAGCAAGAAAAGGACAGAATTAATCAAAACCATAGAAAAAGGCATTTTCAGGCAAATTTAAACTCATATTTTTGATATCAGGAACACATGAAACATATTTATGTATCATTTTTAGACGTGTCTGAACAAAAAACGAAAAAAGGATATGTCCTAAACATCCTAGCACAGAAATCCTCCATCAGGAATTCCGTACCAAACGCACAGAAACATATACATCCATATTGAATTGAAATATGATCCACTCAATCAATCATCATAAAAGTATCCGTTAATCTATACACTTTGGTACATAAAGCAAATCAGATTCAGTTGCAGTGGAAAACATTCATTTCGATACTTTATTTCTGACAATGTAGGTTTCTGTGGAAAACTTCCATGGAGTCAGGATGATATGAAGGGATGTGCGGTGTGAAAAATATCCGACCGAACCGGGGCTCGAACCCGGGACCTCTCACTTGACGGTAGAGCTCTCGCCCGGCAACTGAGAGGTCCCGGGTTCGAGCCCCTGTTCGGTCGGATATTTTTCACAACGCACATCCCTTCATATCATTTCTGCAGGCAAAAAACAAAAAAAAACAAGCAAACACACACACACAGAGAAAGTGCCATAAGAGTACCGTGGTGACCCTATACGCTCGCTCAATTAGTTCTTCAACCTCCTACTATTTTCATTACTATTGATTATCGATATTTTTTATTTCTATGGTACTCTTTTAATGAAATGTTCGCCCCCCCCCTAGCCCCCCTAGATCGCTGGCGCAACATCGAAGTTACGCCAGCGATTTCCACAAACTTAACAATAACTAGCAACCAGCATAAAAGCATCAAAACTATTGATAATTTCCTTGATATTTCAAGTAATATTTGTGTGCAACTCAACAATATTTTGTATATTTTTTATATTTTTTTTGATATTTTGTAACTTTCAATGCAAAATAACTTTGATATAATGAGGTTAATCTTATTTTCAATATTTTCATTTTTATTAAAAAGCATTAAAGATATGCAATTATTTAATCCTAATATATAAACGATCTTTTTACGTTGCTAGAATCGATGGATCGAATGTCGTGATAAGTCATGCATTACTCACCTTATATTCCAACATGTTAGACTGACCATCACAATCTGTGAGGAAGAGCCGGGTCGCGTCCTTTATAGCCAATATGCTGTGACGCAGATGGAAGAGTTGAAAACGACTTAAATACCGTTAAAAATTAATTTGTAAGCATCATTTAGGTAACGTGCTTCTGACCCGTTCCTACCTGAGTTATCATCCTAGTTCCTACTCTATCAGGATTTAGGTGTGGGGAGAGGGGGGACCATTTAAGAAAGGAGGCGGCTTGATTTAAAGACTGCGTTGCCCAACTATAACCATCTAATGTTCTAAGCAGTCCAATTCTAAGGTCGGTGACAGGCAACGATGAACCCACTTTAGCATTGCCAATAGTTCATCTTTGCCTGTTACGGACCATCCTTCTATCAGATTCACAAAGCACAATCTAAATATCATCTGTCAATAAACAATAATAATAATATAAGCACCTTTGCAAACTTAACGTAGATATGTGAAAGAAAAGAAGTATGAATTGTCCAAATAACAATGACATCTCGTGAGATAATTTGCATCAACATCAAGGTGGAATTAAAGACCTGGCTGTCCAAAAACAGTAACTTCTATAATGTAATCAATCATACTATTTATCATCATATTTCTTCTAACGTCAAAGCACAACAAAGCTTTCACGATAATAATGGTTTACCTAACACTACAAATGCCTTATGCTTGGCAATTATTTGTGACCACAAATGAAAAAAATCACATTTTAATCTCTAAACGTGAGCAACAACTTAAATACTCCCAAACATCATACAAAATAATAACGTGTACTACAGCCAGGGCCAACGCTATGGAAAATGGCGCCCCGGCAAGACTAAGCTATGCCCCCCCTCTTCCCCCGATCTCATGCGATCACATTCGGGTCCGGGGCGAATAGCCCCGGGAAAAATTTGAATTTCAAAATTGCTCAATTATACACCAAAATACAATTGGTGTATTTTGGTGTATAATTGAGCACTGGAAATCACAGGTTTCTCCTGTCATGAAACACAAATTTTTACCATTATTATGATTTCGTTCGTTGATGCATTTTTTAACATGGAATTAGAATTGAAAATTTTGTGAGTGAGATAAATTAAACAGGTGTGCGCAAGATAAATCATTTGGGCGGATTGCAAGATAAGTGCTTTCTGATTAAATGGTAACATAATATCCAAATCTACGGAACAGGTTGGCTGAGTGGTAACGCTCTGAACTTGTATTCCGGAGGCCCGGGTTCGATTCCCGCGGCCGTCCTTCCTGACTGGGTTTTTTCGTGGTATTCCCTCAGTCGACAGGCAAATGCTGGGAAGGTACCCTACTAATAGGCCACGACCGCCTCCTTCCTACCTTCCATCCTTACCTACTCTTCACCATCATGTCCCAATCATTATCATAATCATTCATCCGTCGCCATTAGCCTCGACGTTAAGACGGCTGGGTAGTGAGTTTGACCTTGAAGAGTTTTTTAATCGATTATTATCAATATCTTTTTCCAGTGTAATTGTTAACAAAATAGGGCTATGGACGTGAATTCAGAACAGTTCAATGAAAATAATTTCATAGCTTGGAATAAGTTATTAGTTTTATTTTGTCCAACAGGTGTTTAGAACCCGAAAATTTATCACGTCCATAGCCCTATTTTGTTAACAATTACAATGGAAAAAGATATTGATAAAAATCAATTAAAAAACTCGTCAAGGCCACGCTCACTACCAAGCCCTCTTAAGCCCCAAACAAAAAAATATCCAAATCTTGAGTCCTGGAATATATATTTAAACCGGGCCCATATTAACAAGCTTATTGATATACAGGGAGAGAAAAGGGGTTCGGGGGCAAAGCCCCCAAGAATTTTTTTTATCAAGGTCAATCATTTTGGTGCTAACAACAACACCAGATTCTTTTTTTTGGGTGGGGGGGGAGGGGGGGGGGGGAGACACGATACTTCTTTTAAGTTTTTTTTCTGTAGATAAATGTTTGTGATGTTCTTCTACTGTACAGTGACATTTAAAATCTACCTAATTAGTTCCTTACAATGACAAATCAAAGAGGTCGTAAGCGCCCCCCTCTGGCCCTTGAAACTTCTGATTTAACTGAAAATTAGTCAAAATCCTAAAATGTTGCTCCCAATTACCATGCAAAATTTGAAGTTTATCGGTCAAACGTCTCCATTTTTAATTTTCGTCCAATCACATGATCTTTTTTAAAAAAAAGTATACCTACATGTGACCACTCAAAAACACAAAGTTACAAAAACAAGAGATAAAACAAACACACATACAAAATTTGTGCCGTAAGAGTTCCATAGTGACGCTAGCTGTGCTGCAGGCAGTAAAGACATTTCAAATGATTTTTATCAAGGTGCGTTTGGTAAGTCCTTCTCAATACAATATTATGGCGGTCGCTCGGCGTGTGCCTCTATGATGTTTATTGCACTGCGTATTATTGCGTGTAGACTCGGTTGTAAAAATATAATTTAATAAAGCGTTTATTATCTTTGAACAGCGGAGAGGGGACTTTTTGCGATTTGAAAATAGCTTCACAGATATTATGCAATATGTTGTGGAATAAACTCCTTTCGCATGAGAGTTCATTGCATTTTTTCAAATTACATCTCTGCTTCCCTTACGAAAATAAGTATGTAGTATATAATAGTACTGTATAATACTATACTATACTAATACTGTATAGTACTGTAGTGTATAATAGTATATAATTTAGTATGTATACTAAATTGTCATCCCTGCCTTCTTTAAGCTTCTGTTCCAAGGCAAGGCCTGTAGAGCAGCCAAGCTATCCACAATGTACAGTAAAATGAAAGCATTTTTGAGCTAGCGCATAAAATCGGATGCAGTACGAAGGCCAAATCCTCTAATTGGTTTAAGTTTAAATAATGTCTTCTGATTGGTCGACAATAAAAATGTTCACATTAAGTTCAAATTTTGCATGGTGATCAAGACCAACTTAATATTAAATTTTACATATTGTAAGCCCAATCAGTCAAGTATTAATTGTAATTTTACGAATTTAGTATGGGATGTCACAAGAGATTTCTGGAGAAAGTATGTAGGTAAGACTTCACGACACAATGGATCTGTTATTCATTCAGAGTATTATGGAGATTGAAAATTTGCAGAGAAAATCGTCTTGTGCAGTGTCGTGTATCGTTACTATGGGGATGTTGCATGTTCTGTGCTCGCTCATCAACGCGTTACACTGAGCGTTTTCCTAGTAGACTGCACGTGACATCATCTCATTGTTGCGCGGCCATCTTGGCGTAACATGTCAGAACGGCTGTCAATCTGTTTTTCGGTATTTTGTTGATTGAGCGAGGGTAGCGAGCGTCACCACGGTACTCTTATGGCACTTTCTCTGTGTGTTTGTTTGTTTGTTTGTTTTTTTGTTTGTATTTTTTTGTGTGGTCACAGCCCAGGTCAAACCGCTCAAGCAATCGATCTGAAATTTTGTACACATACTATCGTACTCTATGCGGTCCCTGGGATCGTTTTTGAACGGGCTCCCGTGATTGGTTCAAATTTAAAAAAAATATCTTTCGATTGGTTGCTTCAATCAATTTGAAATTTAGCAAACACATTGCAACCAACATTGTACCCAATCATACAAAGTTTCAGCCAAATTCTCCTATTGGTTCAAATTTAAAACCATTTTTCATGTGATTTTTGACATTTAAACTAGAACAGATTGACCGATCAACTTAAAACTTCGCGTGGTCATTGGTACCAATATTTTAGGTATTTTTGCTAATTTTCAGTCTAATCGGTCGTTATTTTCAAAAGTTTTGTCATTTTAAGGTCATTTTATTCCATAATCTTGAAAAATGTATACTAAATTGTCATCCCTGCCTTCTTTAAGCTTCTGTTCCAAGGCAAGGCCTGTAGAGCAGCCAAGCTATCCACAATGTACAGTAAAATGAAAGCATTTTTGAGCTAGCGCATAAAATCGGATGCAGTACGAAGGCCAAATCCTCTAATTGGTTTAAGTTTAAATAATGTCTTCTGATTGGTCGACAATAAAAATGTTCACATTAAGTTCAAATTTTGCATGGTGATTAAGACCAACTTAATATTACATTTTACATATTGTAAGCCCAATCAGTCAAGTATTAATTGTAATTTTACGAGTTTAGTTTGGGATGTCACAAGAGATTTCTGGAGAAGGTATGTAGGTAAGACTTCACGACACAATGGATCTGTTATTCATCCAGAGTATGGAGATTGAAAAATTGCAGAGAAAATCTTCTTGTGCCGTGTCGTGCATCGTTACTATGGGGATGTTGCATGTTCTGTGCTCGCTCATCAACGCGTTACACTGAGCGTTTTCCTAGTATCATTAATGGTTACCTGTGCAAATGTAGGCTGCAGAAGAAGTTCTAATAGATATAAAACCACCTCATTTACCATCTTCCTTCAATTGATAATAATTAGTTAAAACTAACTTTTGTTACACCAAAATGACTGAAAATTTACTTTTTTACGTTGTTGATGTAAAACAAAAGACCCTCGTGCAAACTATGAATTCCACAAAAAACATATTTCGACAAAAATTTTGGTTACATGGTTTTTTCGGCCCAGCATTCAATGACAAAACAAGAAAGATTTGAGAAGGCGTGCTTGACTTCTGCTAAGTGCTAACCAATGCCGATTTTTAGGAATGCCGTTCCTAAACACATTCGATCTAGACGGAAGAATGGTCGTGATTTATGTAAAGCGTATATTTCGCTCAAGGCTGGACGTGACCTGAGCCATTTCACAACTCGCCATCTGAGAAGAAAATGAATGAAAGATAAGTTTACTTTACCTTTCTATGCTCTCACACAGGGTCTCTTTGACCCCATGAGGGCTATTCTTCATTTTTATATAATTTAAACATTTTTTTGTTTTGTATTTTTGTATTGTATTTGAAGAAGGCTTCAAATATGGATTCATGTAACATAGGGAAGTCTCATGAAATTTTATTCTAGTAAATTTCTATAAATAAACACAAATAATAATGACAAATACACTTATTACCCGTGAAATCTTAAATTTTCATTCATAAAAATCGAGTTCAAATATCATATGATTTTTGGCGGGAAAAACGGACTTTAACAAGAATCAGAACTGTGATGTCATTTCCAAGTCTTGAACATTGTGTTGACATGGGGATTCCCTTGTTGCCATGGCAATATAGCAAACTGTGATGTCATTGCCAATTTTCCTGTTTTTAAATGAGAGGAGATCTATCAAACTTTGTAAATTAATTACATGAGAACTATTCGTCCAATAACAAAAATAATACCACATCTGTGTTCAGCAACATCTCAACTTTCATAAAATAAATATTATTCTGAATTCTAATCTTCACGAGACTCCCCTATTATGTTTAAGGAATTAGGAATTATGACCTTACCAGGAACCTATATACACACGACTATAATGATGGCCATGAAAAATGGGGCACTAAATAAAACGAACGAATGTGTACATACACATAACACAAGGAGAAAAAATGATATTCATGTGGAATCGCGAAGGCTTCAAATTTCAAGCAGAGCGCCTAGTGCAGCAGCAATAAATCTTTTCAATAAACTTCCCAACAAAATTAAAGAGATGAAGAATACAAGTATATTTTATAATAACCTTAAAGATTACCTTATTGATAAATCGTTTTATAGTGAAGATTAGAGTTACTATTGACAAATGTTATTCTATTTCATGTTATATTTCTCTGATATTATATTTCTCAAGACTGGATTTGAAGGATCAGAGTATTTTAATTATTTACACTTACTATAACTATTGTTAAAACAATGTCAATTGTAACTGACAATTAAATAAATAAATGAAATGAAATAAATGAAATGTATAAGGATTGAAGAATAAAATGCTTATAAATTGAATTGAATGAATGAGAATGATGCTCAAGAAGAAGAAAGAGAGGAAGGCCAAGGAGGAGGTGGGCAGAAGGGGTCAACACAGTGCCATTGCTTAATTTGGGCGTAAGCCCGGCTTACCCACCTTTTTTTGCACTTTTTTGTTTATTGAAATATATAGGTAACCATAGCGTTTATTTTTTTTACAAAATGTGCTCATAATTGTGAGGAAATACTCATAGGTGACCAAATATCAAAACGCCAAAATGATTGTTCAAAACCCATAAAAATAGTCAAAATACACTGTGGAATTTCAAATTTCTCCCGGGCCTGTGCGGCCCGGACCGAGGCCCCGGACCCGTATATGTTTGGAGGACGCTTCCACCCCGACAACCCATTGTTTCGTGCGCAAAACTGTTTTTCCCAAATAGGTAGGCCACGTAGGTATACACTACTTAGGAAAAATATGAGACTTTAATATTACTTGCATTTTATTTTCAATTCACCATTTGAATTACTGCCCTATGAGAGGGGGAATCTAACCAACGGTAAAAACGAGACGGACACAAAAAATTGTTTAAATATTTTACAAAAGCCGGCAGGTGACTGTCGAGAAGGCTGTCATCTCACATTACCTCCCAATAATAACCGTTACGTGATAACACGTGGTGCATTCAAAAATTTTGCTATATTTTAGTGTTAGTGCTGTACACATACAACCAGGAAAACGCTCCGTGAAACGCGTTGATAATAAATCTGCTCAAATAATACTAGTACCTAATAACCGATAACCGATTTCACTGATGAAAATAATAAATTTCAGGTCCGCCGCTTGTTGTGGGCAAGAAATCTGTGATGCACTGAAAAAATTTTCGATGTATTTTGTTTTCTTTCTGATTTTGAAGAACTGCAAAGTGGATGGAATAGCTTCACACATACATAGGAGAGGTGCAGACTCTTCAATGCATCCCCATTGGCTATCTTGAATACGAATTATAGGGGAATTCACTTTTGAGCAGCTGGCGCTCTATGATGTTGTGTGGCAGACATAAGAACTAATTTAAGCTTGCATTTCGTTCCAAAATTGAAAATAGTTCCACTGTTCACTACCTGAGCGCCACCTGCTCAAAAGTAATCCCTATATTAATCCATTGGTCAATTCCCCATGGAGCTGGTATCACCAAGAATGTTCAAGTGTCCCCACCTCTCCTATAGTAGTGTGAAGTTAGTTCCATGCACGTTGAGAATTGCTTCTAGACCCACACCCACGGTCTGTAGAGGTGTTGAAGTGAGCCATCTAGCGTTCAATACTAATCTCCATTGGCATTGCTAAGTAAAGTTTCTCAATCGACTCCCTGCCGCGTTGAATCTGTGCAATATCTGAGGTGTGTTATTCTTTCGCGCTCTTTTAAGGCTGCATTTCACCAAGTCTCCAAACCCGGGTTAGAGGCGGTAAACCTGGTTTAGAGGCTCCTAAACCAGGTTTACCGCCTCTAACCCGGGTTTGGAGTCTTGGTGAAACGCAGCCTAAGTGTTCTATTTGTGATAAAACGTTTCATTTGTTGAACCATCTGAAAACTCACAATCAAATAGGAAATGGAGCGACTGCTAATAATAATATGTGAAAAGAAGAAGAAGAAGAAACTTCATCAACATCATCCAATATTAAAAGCTCATCGTGGGAACAAAATGGGCGTGATTTTACTGAGGTTCTTAATTCTACTGTTAAAATCTACGAGTTCAAAGGAGGGATATTGAACTTGAGCTGTACTTTACAGCTCTGAACAGCATAGATGAGACGAAATGATGAATATTATTTTTACATCAGAACTTTAAAAACGTGAACTTTGTTCCATTTTATTGAATATTCTCACATTACCTATGCCAAAATAAAATAGCGATATAAAAACTGTGACAAAAAATCAAGTCCCACACTCGCTTGGCAATAACTTGATCAGATTATCACATTAATCGGAGGACGATGGAAGTGTAGGATGGGAAATATACAAATCTAGGGAAAGTATATAAGAAAGTATGCCTTAGTATGCTGAGAGTTTTAATAAAATAATTAATTGTATAAGTACATATAGATACAATGATTGGAAATCAGAAGTCTACATTTGGACAGATAATTGTCAAGTCTGAATGTGCTCCACAAATCTGTAAGAAAGTCTGTAACCTCATTCACAACAATGCAGACATTTAAAATAAATAATAAAGCAAATGAATCAAAAGTTCAATATAAATACGATTAGTTATCAATACATAATCAGATCGAACAACGCAAGCGTCTCTACAACAAAGACGGGCTTTAGTTCTGGCTCAAAGTATGTTTGGCACATTTGCATTCCGAGGTGAACCCGCGTTTATTTCAACATTATTACACCGATCAAAAATATTTTATTTCAATATGTGCATTATAATGAATGTGGCTTGAAATGGCACACGATTCTTTAAATATTTCGACAGTGTTTCTTTATCCGACAATTTTCCAAATCTTTTGGCCTCTTACTTGGATCACAGTAATGAGAATCGCAATTCACCCACCTCCTCTTGTGCCCCTTCCCACAACTAACTGAGCACGCACTCCACTGCCCCGTCGACCATCCGGACCTGTCATGCGCCGCCTCAAAGTGCAGTATCTGCTTCAATGTCTTGTCCACCGGCTTCACCCTCTCGACGATCTCCTCGTCGACGCTCCTCGCCGTGGTGGCGACATCCGCGGAGGCGGCGACGGAGCAGGGCGGCAGATCGGAGCAGGGTTCTTGCTCGTGCGGCCGGTCGACGCCTTCTGGACACTTGGCGTCGGCGAGGGCGACGTCGTCGTCGCCGACGCACATGACGGTGCGTTTGCGTGTCGCCTGCGACAAGGAGTCGTTGCAACTCACGGGGCAGAGCTGCCACGGGCCGATCCACCATCTGTACATTCAAAAAACATCGGGAATAAGTAGAAATCTACGCAAGAATGTTCTCTGAAAACAGTTAGCTAACGAATTTCAGTGCAAATTATAGACTATACAGTCTTTGAAGACTTGAAATACATGAATTTTAACAGCGGTATTTGCACTATACTAGGAAAATGCTCAGTGTAACGCGTTGATGAGCGAGCACGGGCACATGCAAATTCTCGAACCGGAAATGCGTTCACAACGCAACAGAAAACATATACATCCATATTGAATTGAAATATGATCCACTCAATCAACATAAAAGTATATGCTTTTCATTGAAACTTGAAAATAGCATCTAAGCACCCTGGTACATATACAGCAAATCAGATTCAATTCAATTGGCACTGGAAAACATTCATTTGAATACTTCATTTCTGACAGCTATTACAAATGTCAATAAGTTCATACGTTCTTAAAATTGGGATGAAAATTTGTAAAATAAGAGACAATGTTGGTCTTAATACCATGCAAAATATGAGTTCGATCAGATTTATCGAAGACCATTTTCATTTTTCAGCCTATCAGGAGATATTTATTAAAATTAGAGTCTGCAAACAGAGATGGTTGTTTTTACATGTGTGCAAATTTCAGATGGATCGGTGAAACGGTGCGACCTGTGTATCGGTTAGTAACAGAAAAAAAACACAAAAAAACAGAGGTCCGTGCCAAATGAAGCCAAAACTATTGAAAAATTGTCTGTCCCCCAAGAAAGTAAACTAGATGGAGGTCTGTTACCATAGCAACCACGGTGATGCAACTGCGCTATTGACTATGAATGCACATGGAATTAGTGACTCAGACCCACCTGGCCGGACAGGCATGCGCGTTGCACACCCGCATGTTGAGTCCTGCGCTCTCCTCCCTGGCCTCACACCTCCTGTCTTCCACCAGTCCGGCGCCGACCTCGCGACACACAGGCTTGGCGGACTGCGTCCCGGCGCCGCACGTCGCCGAGCACGCGGACCAGTCGCTGAACTCCCAGACGTAGTCCGGGCGATGCAGCGGCTCCTGACGCCGGACCGTGTACTCGTAGCGCAGGCCGAAGTTGCGGTACCGACCTCGGTAGATCAGCTGAGAACAGAGACAACTCATGACAATTATAAGCAAGACTCTGCAGCTTAGCAAACTGGATCAAACCTGTATCTGATCAATTTCGAGTAGTTACCGTTCCTTTGTGTGTTCGAGAAATATCGGGTTTATATTTATCCATAAATTAAAGTTTTTACTAATCAGCTAAACTTAATTTTTACTAAGTTTTTACATGGAGCATTTTCGTGTCGATTTTACATCTAACTACCTATTTATTAGGTACTACTTCAAATGATTTTATTTAAAAAATTGTTGCAGCAACTAAAATACCCACAATATCTACTCCCAGTGGCCCAATTCCTTGAATCCGAATTAATGAATCTTGGGGGTCTACATCTAGGTTTTGCACCGGTGGAATCCGATTCAGAATCCGAGGGCCCCAGGGATTCTATAACTCCATTGCGATCGCTTAGCAATTATTTCAATGCTAATCCTTATGGAAAAAATTGCTAAGCGGTCGCAATGGAGTTATAGAATCCCACCTCTGGTGACTGGGAAGAAATTCTATATTAATGGGCTACATTGCTACAATTCTTTGTGTACCAAAGAAATGAAGCGTTTTGTGTGGATTCTATTTGCATTATTTGTAGTACTTAAATTTATTAAAAGTTGACTTTGGCTTGAGTGTCGATAATATAAGACATACATGTTGATTCTATCATGCCATGTAATGTCTAAGCTACACTCACGTAAATGAGGATGTCCTCGTTGATTGGGCCCGGTATCGTCACCTTCTCGTTGTCTCTTTCTCTCTCATACAGCGCTGGAGTACCGGCGATCTGGTATTCACCGGCCAGCGTTATCTGTCTGAAACACAGAATCACACAACTGTCAGAAAACAAATATATTTTGTTCGCATATAATCAATCATTTATAGTTTGGTTATTTTTTATAGGAGGGGAATAGAATTCTCACAAAAGGTTCCATTTCTTAGGATCTTGTATATATATTCGTTTTTACAGCTTTTATATTTCATGTTGAACGCACACTATCCTCAAGAATTTACTCTTTTTCATTTTTATCTCGTGATACAGACATTAAAGAGCTACTACATAAATTAAACTTGCCAACTAATTGACTACTGGGATGCAAAAAAGTACAGTCCTAGCCAGAACTTCTTTAAGAGCAGATCTTTCAATGCCTTGCTAACTTTTAAAAGTCAATTAGGACAATTTTGGCATGGCAACAACCAATGACAATCCTCGACTGACCGATCCAAACTTAACTAATGGTTTAGCAGACTATTGAAAGACCGGTCCAATATTGTTGTTTTACATTGAATAGTAAAACAAGGAGTATCAACCGCGGTGGCTCTCAGCACTAAACATGTTGATCATTGTCCCAGCGATTTCTACCACTTGTTTTTATATTTTGGTCCTAAATATACTGGTTGTATACTAATATCGACAGCTATATGGGCAAAACGAAGCTAAATGTTTGTCAATAAACTATTTATTGAAATAAGTAGAGAGTACACATCACCTTCTTCCATTCAAAAAGAATTTTCTGGAAGACGCACTTCCGATGCCAATATAGTTCCTCGAATTACCGACTTCTTCCACTTTAATGTTTCTGGATCCAGTCGGGACAACCACCACTTCTCTGTATCCTGTGAAAACACACGTCATACGACATCTGTTAGGAGATTTGAAATGATACTGATACGACACCCATAAAAGACTCCATGTATCTGGGTATTTATACGGTATTATGACTTCTAATTCTTGTGAGAAGTCCACTAAGAAGAAATAAATGCAAATCATGAAGATTTCTTAGACTTCAGAGATGAGTGTATGCTTTTTGTAGCCCACTAGCTTATACTCTAAGAATAGGGCAGATTATATTCCTATATTATCATGGTTTAGATAGTAATGTTTATTTTTTTTGTCTGGGCTTAACGTCGCACTGTTCTACAGCGAGGCTTATGGCGACGGAAAAAAAGAAAAAAAATGTTAACATTACATTATTCATTATTACACATTCATCATTATAATTTTTTTTTTCTTTTACCATATTTAAATATATTTTATGAAGCAGATTAGGGAATGAGAAAACATTTTTCATATTACTATTTTTCTCATTCCCTAATCTGCTTCATAAAATATATTTAAATATCGTGAAAGAAAAAAAACTGCACGGTTCTTCTCCATTTTTAAGTATTTATGATGTTAATTGGAAAGACAAACAACTTTCTAATGCATAAACTGCGTCTCTCACCCGAGCCATCCTTGCGCAAGTAAACTCCCTTGACAGTTTCACACTGCGACCCGTCACCTCGACACACTCCACACTCATCTTCCTTGGCCTCTGAGCCGACGACCCAGTCGCATCCGACTTGCCGACAGACGCCGGCGATGCACATGTCCTGGGCGCCGACGCGGCACGGCGTCCCGTCGCCGGCGGCGTCGCCCCACGGCACGATCAGCGTGTCGTTGGCGTCGGTGCAGTACAACTCGCAGGCGTCGCCTGGAATATGACGTGAAATAGTTCACATTGTCCGATTGGTTTATAAATGTAGATCTATTCTTGCAGGTGTGCAGTTGCTTGGCAGTTCTTTTTTATATGTTTTTGATGAGTGGGATAATAGAAGTCAAGGAATGTGATATCTTATTGGATCTTATTCTACGAAAAAATCATTATCATCGTCGTCAATTCAGTCAATTCAGTCATTCGATAAGTAGGATGATGTGCAAAGTGACAAATATCCGGCCGAGCCGATGCTCGACCCGGCTGGCCGGATGGTTAAATTGTTAGATCTCTCGCCCGGCAAACGAGAGGGCCAGGGTTCGAGCTCCGGTTCGGCCTGATATTTAGTTTTAACTTCGCACATCCCTCCCTACTACTTCCCATCTCTTACTTTTATCGAAATAGGGTAGCCAGTTGTACTTCTGTCCCTGATACGGTGTGTCATCGTAGGCAGCACATTGGACAGCCCTGTAGCTCGGCTCCGTCTTCGGACAGGGGTCGACGTTGCAGACTTTATACCTGCGCCACTCGCCGACGCAGAACTTGCCCCCGAAGGCGGGCACCGGATGGTCACAGTGGCGCTCTCTGATCGAGACGCCGGCGCCGCACGAGCGGGAACACTGGCTCCAGGAGCCCCAGGCGCCCCAGCCCCCGGGGATGGGGTCGGGGCGCTCGCCCACGCTCACGCACTCCTGGTTCACGCACCACTGAAGGACAATACACAGGATTTTTCAGGTTCTAAAGTGTAAATATACAAGAAGCAATTTTCCACCTTCCCAATAAAACGACCATAAAGACAGCGTTTTGGTTCTACTCTGTGCTAAAAAATGGAATTAATATATTATGATGACATTTCAAATTGAAGGAGCTTGTTTTGATTCGCAATTATTGAAAGTTGTTGACATTTGATTATGTTAATGCCAGTTTTCCTATTTGTGCTACGGGAGAAGGGAATAGAAACCTCACAAAACGTTATATTTCTTGGAAAATGATTCGTTTATACAAATTTTAAGTAATATTATGAGTAAAATACTCATAACTTACCCAATAAACTGAGTCTTTTTGTGTGGTTCTATTTCTATTTTCTTGTGGATAGACTGTACAATTTATGACCACAAAAGAACGGAATAGTATTTAAAAACGAGTTTGTTGGAATTTAAAAAAAGCTAACAATTTGAACTAGGTCAAGGGAGCCTTTTTCTCTAAAGAATGAAGTTATTTGATTATAAATGATAAAGTAATATAATATCCTCGTCATGCCATTCTAACCTTGTGTTTTCCGCATCGCGTGCCAGCAGCGGCCGGGCGCAGAATTGTCGCACAAGTGTCGTTCACACCGCACCACAGACGCGAACAAATCTGAACATGAACATTCAGTTAACACAATGCTTGAAACTATGTGAAGTCCTGTAGACACATGACTTGACCGACCTCCTCGAGCGGCGTGCAGACGTTGGCAGTGTTGTCGCCGAACTGCAGTCGGCACTGGTGCTCGGCGTCGTACATCGCCCCTGGCGGCAGGTCGGGGTAGTTGAAGTCCTGCGAGCCGGGTTCGTCTTCCAGACAGCCTCCCAAGCCGCGACTGAAAACATACTGGGTTTTACACTTGATGATCTATATTACATTTGGTGGCATAAGCAGGACGTGACTTCTTGTACTTTCAATAATTATTCATTCTAAAGAAAAAATTTCAAATTTTAAGTCAATATTGACTAAGCCCTTAATGGAGCCTACTAACAGAATGGTCGGCAACCTCCATTATGCCGTCCTTTTTGCACAAAATTCGTAAGAAGTTAAAAAATTATAACAGCAGTTGAAACACAAGAGAAGCGAATTCTACATAAATGGTCTCCACTTATTGACATATGAGTTTAAACAGCATTTTACTTCTCAAAAGAATACTTTTAGTTTAATTTAACATTCACATAAGAGATGCGTATTTTTACATTTGGTGGCAGAAGTAGGACGAGTCAAGTAATTTTCAATAAATATGTGTTTCGAAGCAAACATTTCCTCATTTACAAAGTGCACACTAATGCGCAAATAAATGTATCTAGTTGTATGCTAAATGATGTTGAAAGTGTGCGATATCATACTCCAGGAAGTGCGTGATGTCACGCCGACTACACGACGACCAGGCAATGTCCACCGTGTCGGCCTCAAAGCTCGGCGTCATCACGTGCAGCGTCGTGCCGTGACGCTTGCTGCAGCCGATCTTCTCCGTGTCGTGGTACATCCCGAAGCTGCACGGAAACACACGAGCACATGATTACAAGTGGTGGCATATGTGGGACGATATGTGAGTCATCACGTCGTACCGTGACGCTTGCTACAGCCGATCTTCTCCGTGTCGTGGTACATCCCGAAGCTGCACGGAAACACGCGAGCACATGATTACAAGTGGTGGCATATGTGGGACGATATGTGAGTCATCACGTCGTACCGTGACGCTTGCTACAGCCGATCTTCTCCGTGTCGTGGTACATCCCGAAGCTGCACGGAAACACACGAGCACATGATTACAAGTGGTGGCATATGTGGGACGATATGTGAGTCATCACGTCGTGCCGTGACGCTTGCTGCAGCCGATCTTCTCCGTGTCGTGGTACATCCCGAAGCTACACGGAAACACACGAGCACATGATTACAAGTGGTGGCATATGTGGGACGATATGTGAGACATCACGTCGTGCCGTGACGCTTGCTGCAGCCGATCTTCTCCGTGTCGTGGTACATCCCGAAGCTGCACGGAAACACACGAGCACATGATTACAAGTGGTGGCATATGTGGGACGATATGTGAGACATCACGTCGTGCCGTGACGCTTGCTGCAGCCGATCTTCTCCGTGTCGTGGTACATCCCGAAGCTGCACGGAAACACACGAGCACATGATTACAAGTGGTGGCATATGTGGGACGATATGTGAAGAACGTCACCTTACGAGTTATGAATACAGTTTTCAACAATATAACATTCTTTTATGCAGTAAACTGCTATCTGTACCACAGGAGACGGGGAATGTCACAACATAAGAAGGCTCCATTTTAATTTTTACAAGTTGTATTAGTATTTTTTATATTTTTTTTATATTTATTTAGATAATGTGAAGGTTGGGTAATACATTGTGGAATACTACCATTCTCTTTTATAGCTGTTTTAGGGGGAGGTATGAAGTTGAATCTTGTCTTCGTTTTTCAAAGTACCTATAGAGGCGGACTTGAAAATAAATCCTCCTCTCTGACCAGATCGAGTGACGTCTTACTTGTGTCCGAGCTCGTGAGCGATGGTGTGCGCAAGGGTGATGCCGTTGTCCTCGTTGACGTTGCAGCTGAGTCCTGCCTGACACATGCCGGACACGTGAGCGACGCCCAGCGTGTTGCAGGGGGCGTTGGCGCGTGCGCAGATGTCCTCTCTAAACACGCGTTACATTAGCATCTTGCTACTATTAGACGGGTCTTTAGGGGTCTTCGGGGTCAGACTTGGAATATTTCACTAAAGTAATATTTAAAATAGTTCAAAATTATTATAGCTGAGTACATTGTCTCTCTCAAAAATGATTGTTCTATGCCCGATTGTTCAATACTCAGCTTAACCAATAGTTAAGTTTAACAGTTACTTTGGCTCAGATTTTCAATACTCTTCTAAATTTTAAACAGTCGATTAGGACTTTATTGCCATGGCAACAACCACTGACATTCCTCGGAGGATCGTTCAAACTTAATTACTGATTTTAGCAGAGTATTAACAGACTTTGTGGTTATTCTAGCATCTACGAATGCCATTGGTTGTTGCCATGGCAATATAGTTCTAATCAACTATATTAAATTTAGGAGAGTATAGAAAAACTGGCATTTAATGCGATTTATCAGTGAGAGATTTGCTTAATATCTCTCACTTTGAACATTGATCTCACTTAGATCTCACTTAGACATTGAAGATCGTGGGGAAAGTTGGGAGAATGTGAAGAATCAAGAAATGTAGAGAGATGACGAGAAATGGAATGAATTAGTGGATAGAAAGGAAATAGAGGTGGAAGAATGAAGTGAAGAAAATGAAGGGGTGGAAAATGAAGATGGGAGGGAAGATGCAGATATGTGGAGAGAAGAAGAACATGATGAGTATGAAATGGAATTTGAGGAAGAACAAGTTGAAGAAGGAGAAGAAGAAGAAGAAGAAGAAGTGGAAGAAGAAGAAAGAAGTGTTTTGAAATGATGAATTTAATGTTTAGTTTATAAGAAATGAAATGTGACAGGCTTGGCCAGCCGGCATTGTGGTATGTTTATTTGTGTGGCCTATAATATTGTTTAGCAATTATCCTACTCCATAAAATGTTTGGAAAGGTGCTTTATATATAATAAAGTATGCTGTGATTTAAAAAAATCTGCAATTCATCCAATAACTTTTCTATAATTAGAGTTCTGAAAGTGATTCAGTGACGTTAGTACACCCGTGGACACATATATTACCAACAGATGACGACCAACTTTGTCATTACCTTGTGACTAATATGGCGACGTCGTGGTGATGCGGATCGGAATCGTTGGCGGAGTTGAGGTTAGATTGCCACTTGCAGAAACTGTCCAGAGTCTCAGATGCGTTGACAGTTACGTTCAATCCCTTTGGAAAAGAATCAAACATTATTCATTGCATTAAACACTTACCCCGTGATGTCAAATTATAATTAATAAGTTCATGACTGCGCACATAGAATATTTTCTGTATAGCTTTACTTGATAGTATAGGTATAGTTGGTTAAATCTCAGAAATATAATGTGCGAATTGAAAATTCTTTTATAAATTCTTTCCATAACATTCAATTTGGAAATAACATATTTCCGCTAAGCTGAGCTTATTAACCATTAGTCCCATTAACAAAGCGAGATAAGGTTTAAAAATAAAATAGAATTAATATATTTTATCAGGTAGGCCAAGTATCATAAATTATAATCACGCGGAAGTCAGATAAGTTTACGATAAATTTGTTCATACCGTAATCGCAAACCAGATATAATTAATGTTTTTTTTAATGCTTCGTGTTTTGGGAGATTTAAGCTGATAAGTTAGAATTTATAATATATTCTTTGATAATTAACAAACCTACTCTCCGTTGACATTTATTGTACATTTTGTATGCACGCATTCTTTACTTTGCGTTCTAGAATGAGTCTTAAAAGACTAGGATGATTTCTATGCACGAGAAGAATGAGTCTAGAATGAGTTCTTCTCAAAGGTACAATGAATCTAGTGCGTAATAAAACCCTACTCTGGAGAACACATAAAAACACAAAGTAAAATACGGAGAGCAATATTTCGACAGATCTTGGGCTGCCTCCTTCAAGCCAACTAGTTCAGTCTAGTTGCTCTCACCTCCGCCGCGTCCTCCTCCAGCAGCACGATGCGCACGACGACGATGTTGACGGGATGCCCGATGCTCGGGTCTCTGTAGAGCGACGCCACTAGGTTCATGATCGTCAAGAGATACGTCTCCACGTCGCCATCTTGATGAAACATCATCATGGAGGTGTCCGCCACCAGCAGCGCTTCCACGTGGCGTTCCCGTGAAACTGAGCGACGCCATCTTGTTTTGCGAGACTTGCCACGGCCTTGGACTTTCACCATGCCGGTCTGGTGTTTCCATTCGAGACGTGTCTCCGTCAGCCGGGGTGGTTCTGGAGATAAACAGTCATATATGATATCGATAATCATTTAGAGATGTTTTTCTCAGCAATCATTATCTACTGGCTATTACTTATTTAACACAACACAACATTTTGGACTAACTCTTTCGCACTTCGTTTCTTCAAATTCAAAATCAAGTTCAAAATTAAAATTAAAAAAAAAGCAAATCAAATACGTTCTTATTATGATTGTATCATGATGTAGTACGAACTATAAGGAAAAATATAAATGTATCAAACTCTATTTCGTAAAAATAACTTGGTCGGTGTCAACTGTGTTTTTGCTGCAAGAATTACACCTGTTTAAAGAGACTGACATCTCTTATTTGATATCTTAGTGTGTTGTTCAAACCAATCCGGTTTCGCCGCAATGGCAGTCAGATTTCCTGAACCAATCGGTTTTTTGACTGAAGTCGTCAAGACAATGGAATGGTATCATTTTTTAAATGTTAATTTGAAATCATCGAGTCATCATAATGTCTCCTTGAACTTAAGCGTCATGAAAGTTGAACGTTACGGTTAATCCTTTCATTCTTCTGATATTCTCGCATTCAATGGCTTTAAACATTCAATATTGTCGTGAAGTAATACCTCTGGTGCCGCAGTTCTTCTCGTGTTTCCTTTTCTTCTTTCTCTTCCTCTTCTTCGGAGTCGCGTTGACAGCTGATCGCTTGAACACGATGTGCGGATGTTCTTCACCTAGAGGTGGAGACGCTTTCTTCGGTTCTACCCAGAAGTCACCGCTCCCCAGGCGAATCAACCCAGCCTGTAACATCAAGAACATTTCCTGAAACAACTTTATTAATAATGTCATCACTTTGTTTCAAAGAAATAGTTTTTCAGATTTGTTAAGCAAGTGTAAAGAGCGTTACCACAACATGTACTCGTACGGCTCTTTCTCTGTTCTTTTTTGTCTGTCTGTTTTCGTACGCAGTCCCCAAGTGACACCGTTCAACCAATGTCATATGAGCGGTCCTGTGTATAGTTTTGAAAGAGTTTCTGTGTTTGGTTGAAAATAAAAAATTGAACCGCAAATTTTGTATGGTCATTGGGACCATAATTTTATTTATTTTTTACAAGTTTCAGACACATTGGTCAAGAATTGCAAGAGGTACACTCGGCCAAACATAAATTGATCGTTGATCAAATTTGAATGACTGCTGGTCATGTCCCATACCAATCAAAGCTTGTTATTATCGTTGAAATGTGAGGTCACCTACTAGAGTGAGACAAGGAGATCGCTTGGACTCACTTCGGATGGTGCAATCTAACATTTATCAGTCAATCAAATTTGATCAACGATCAATTTATGTTTGGCCGAGTGTACCTATTGATATTTTACGGACATTTTATTATCGTTTTGAAATATTTGTCACATGAATTAAAATAAATTTAGAAAACTTGATCACTGCTCCTTTGACGGATCATGATCAAATTTTCTTCCTCTATTTTCAAGGTTTTTTGAGCTGCAAATTTCACACGCATATTAATTCGCATGAAATACGAAGGCTCGCTTATCAATGCGTTATACAGAGCGTTTCCTATATATATTTTTATTTTTGAACAGTTTGACTTCTTTAAATAATCATTCAATAATTGCAGATATTCCAAGTGTTCCAATTTATATTGTGATTTTAAAGCAATTTGCGTAGGTCCAACACACCTTACCAGTGACACTCTAGAATTTATTGCGAAAATATATGCAACTAGATCAAAGAAGTTATAAAAATCAAAATATTTAAATAAACATGGAATGCGCAATCGTGAGAATGTGGCCCATTGAGAAGAATAAAGTGGAATAATGTGTGGAAAATTGAACAAATAAAACAAGTTGTATGCCCACGATTCTGGTTCTAACAAGGATTGGAAGCTTACACCTACACGCTGACCACCGCACCCCAAAACACAGAGATATTATAATATAGAAGCGGTTTTATTGAAAGGTTGTGGCATAAAAAAGTGGATTCTATTCATTTGATAAAGGTGGGACTGCATTTATAGTTTCTGAAAGTGTTAGTACTCCTACTAACACTTGAGTTGGCATCATCAGCATCTAGTAACTACATCACTTTGGAGCGTGCCCAAACGTTGCATACAGATAAAAAAATAAACAGACGTGTAGAAAGAAGTTGAAGTGCAAAATGCCACGGCAACTATTATTTAGCAAGCCACTGAAAGGGTGTGTAAACCTGATAGTCAATTCATTCATTGCTTTTATCAACGAAAAGAACCAGCTATGCCACGTAGTTCTGTGAAGGTATTCTGTTTGATAATATTTAAAAATATTTAATTTGATGGGGATGTACGTTATTTTATTTGTAGTTTTAAATGTAACTCGCCATTTTCAGAATAATAAGGAGTGAAAAACCGAGCACATTTTGAAAGCTTAGTTTTTGAAAAGTAGCACCAACTTTCATTTCAGAGAATACGGAACACGTTAAGAAATTGCACTACATAGCATACATGATCTAAGTACACGATAGTTTTGAAGAGTAAAGAAAATCAAGTTTATTAATTGGTCTTGGCATTTTGCAAGAATAAATAATATGTAATTACATTTAGTACTTAATTAGATATACGTATACATACGATTATATTAACATGTAATTATTATTGATCGTGTATTAGTAAGTGCCAGTGGCACCGATTTCTCATCAAACCAATAAAGTAATCAGCAAATAAAAGCATAAAACTTCTTCTTCCTTATAGCTACTGCCAATAACTATGAGAAGAAGACTGGTTTGGGTGAAATAAAAAGAGGACAAACAAACCGCCACCGACTCTTCTAACGGCCTAGAGAATCACATGCATGGACCACCAAAGCAGTGGTACTTGATCAAGTAAGTAATGATGATGCTGAGAAGAAGAGATGATTGCTCTCTCGTTATCGGATTGTTGATTCTTTAACGACTGGCGGGATGTCAACAAATTACAGGTTGCCTATCGGAATTATAGTGTTCGCAAGACTTGTACACGAGAACTTCTTCAAACAGCTTGTGAAATAGAAGCGAACTTCTGTTTGGAACACACGAAATGTTGCTATTGACCGGGATTATTGCGATATGTGTTGCGATTTATAACTTTATTTGAAACAACACTTCTCTAAAACGCAGTTTACTGTTGGCGGTTGAGAAATGATTACCGATGTAAACGTAATATTTTATACTTCTGTTGTTGAAATGAATACATAACGTTCAAGTGTGCAAAATTACAAAACTTTATTTTAATTTTATAATGTTTTATAATGGTGGTTTAATATTGCACTGTTATTCAACTAGGTTTATGACGGATGATTATGATGATGACTGGGAGATGATGAATGTGGAATGTGGGACTGTAGGGAAACACGAACCCAATTGACTCCGAAGTTCAAGTTAAGAAAGTCATCCCTGAACCAACTTGCTCTGTACATTGCTGCGGTTGTTTTGTACTGCTATTTATTGTGTAAATTGACATGCATTAAATGCCGTTGCCCCTAGCAAACATACCCACTCTCAAGTACTACCAGATCTTACGTAATAATGCACCATTATAGTTTTAAGAATCAATACATTAAGGATTAAACTTTCGAATATCATCATTAAAAACTTGTTTCGCAAATGATTGTCTCACGACTGGCGCTTCCATCGGGCTTCTATAAAGATATCAGATCACCTAAGAGTGGATGCAGACAGGTTCACATATTATACGTTTAAAGTGCTCTTCTTGGACTTAAACTAATTAGTCAGGTTTTTAATTAATGAACTGAAACTGCAAAATTCGTTTCCTGACCGCCAATTCAGGAACGAAAAAAATGTATTTGAGTCAGGTTAATATTTTTCTACGTTTATATAACCAGAACTTTTGTTGCAGTTCCGCACTCGTTAGTATCTCAAATAACTTTATCTTTTTAACTAACAAGTTTTGAATTGACGGCCTGCCGACTATCAGATCCATCTCATTGCCATCTTTTCAAAAATTCTAGTCTAGAAATATTAATCGATTTTGTCTTCTGAAAACTGGTTTACGGTTAATATCAAGTCATGTCGATCTGTTCAAACCTTGTAGCTTTGAAAAATCAATAATAATAAACATTAACAATCAGCATAAAAAGTGACTTGTCTAATAAACAATAATAATTAATTAATCTGTCATCATATGACTGTTAAATAAATTATGTCATTTACAATGAAACATACCTACGTGGTCGTTCTAACACTTATTATGTATAGGTATCTAGACGCCATGAACAACTTTGAAAGGCTTTGATATCAATATTAGTTTCATCCACAATTCATTAATAATTTGAACAGAACGAATATGGATGTAAATTACTACATTATAAAGCTTTTATATCACAACTTTTTACTAAAAATTCCAATGTGATCTTAAAGAAAATCTATTTGGTAGACGTGACAGTAGAGGTAAAATCAAGGACAGTATAGTACATATTTAATATTATAACTGTCAAATAACTTTTACATATTCAGCATAAATAATGTACGGTGTAAAAATCGGTAAAAATGCATTTTCCCAGATGTATTTTTCCCAGATAAGAAAGGAGAAGATTATTATTACGATTTGCATGGCCCTCTAGCCGTTCATTAACGTCTAAATCAATTGTTTCCAAGTATTTGGTATGTGTGGTTGGGTGGACCATAGCTCCAATTTAGGAAGTCTCAATAATGCAATGTTTCCATTATCGAGATTTAGTAGGGTGAAAAACTTTGTAACATCACTTAGTTTTTAGTTGTATTGTATAACGGCTTGGCTGGGTGTTGCGAACACTTAAATGTTACTTAACTTAAAAATTATGTCTGTGTTAATAGACAACATCATACATTATCTAGTTAGCTCTGCTTTTCAAAAAATTGCATATGCAGTACCGTGATCCAAGTATCTATTATGGTTATGATCCATTGTTGAAAAACCATAATAGATACTTGGATCACGGTACTGCATATGAAATTTTTTGAAAAGCGGAGCTAACTAGATAATTTATGATGTTGTCTATTGTAGATATAGAACGTCGATGTATTAAAAATTGGCATATCGTTGAGAGTTGAGACACTAACCTAACTTGTTGATTGATATCGCACGAAACAAAACAGGCGAATGTTTACTCTAAATGCCTTGGAACATAACTACTTGTATAATGAGCCGAGAGCGAACGTGTATGGAAAGCCAATCAACGTGAGGTTCTCGGTAAGGTGCTGGTAGGTGGCGTTGTGGGTGTAATTTTACTGCACGCGATATGATCCAAGTAAGGAGAGAAGAACGTTTAACCAGCATCCAGGTTTGGTGATGCACACAGAGAGACAAGGAGGTTGACTTGGAAACCGAGAAGTTATGGTTTCATGAGAAGGGTTGGGAATTAGAATAGTTTTAATCAAAACAAGACACCGAGAAGAGAAGGATGAGGAGGAGGAGGAGGAGGAGGAGGAGGAGGAGAAGAAGAAGAAGAAGAAGAAGAAGAAGAAGAAGAAGAAGAAAATTGAGGAAACTGAGAACTTTTAAAGTTAGTTCATTGTTTGTACCTATACACATTTATTAATCACCCTGACATGAAAATGATGACACAAGGCAAGTCATATACGCGTCACAAATAATTGTTATTTTAATTAGATGAAGGAGCTAATGAATGCAATAGTAAATTGTATTTATAAATGTAAATATTTCAGAATGCACAAATTCGTAGAGGCAGGTTTCATGCAGAGATTTTTTACAGTCCATGTAAAACTATAGGAAAGTTCTGTCAACAGCCAAGCGAATGTCCGACATCAAATCACTAAGTATTGCACATTGTTTGTGATCGCAGAGGGAGGACAAGTGAACGACAAGCCTCTCTCTCTCTCTCTCTCTCTCTCTCTCTCTCTCTCTCTCTCTCTCTCTCTCTCTCTCTCTCTCTCTCTCTCTCTCTCTCTCTCTCTCTCTCTCTCTCTCTCTCTCTCTCTCTCTCTCTCTCTCTCTCTCTCCGCTCAAAATACTGCACAACGAGCCAAGCTTTTCCTCTTTACCTTCGAGGGACCAAATTGATCTGAGAAACACGAATCTGTCGCCACAACATTTGAAACTTCTGCCCTAGAAGGTGTTGTTTTCTGAATCCGGTTCACAGTCGAATCACGAAGCCGACGTGACTGTGTCCAAGTGAAACATGCTTTATTTATGTGTTCCAATCAATTATCTTAAGAGCTTTTTAAATATCCTTTCCAGGAAATGAGAAATTTGAATTATAACTTGTATAGATGATTTTAATATACTGGTTATTCCTACACAGTCAACCGATACTCCAAAATTTAGTAATATAGCATTGGATTTACTTTAATTACGTTCTTGACGTTTTAATTGTTATTTCTTGGAACATGTTCAAAAAATTAAATTTTACAAAGAGTGGAATAAAATTACGAGAGATCCAGTAGTATGTTACCTATAGCCACAGTTAACACTTTTACCCGAGACTAAAAATGACAGTTATCAAAGGTCAGATCGGCGTTGGTGTTTTTGCCACCTTCTGCTATCTTGTCGAAATCAATTTTCTCTCCCTTTGTTCTCCGCATGACAAGGCACAAAGTGTTTCACAAAACAAACGAGATCACGCTGACCTTAGATCACTTTAGACAGAGCGCAGTCTTGGTTATGTAGGAGCGTGCCGAAATTTACATAACTTCCGCAACAGCCGATGGATAATTGCGGACTGCACTGCGTTGTTATTCTTATTTCAACAGCTTTGTTACACATTTATCATTAAGAAATCTCATGCATTGAGTAAAAGATTGTTTTAGAAACAAGTCATACTGGAATGAACTCTTATTCAGGGGACATGGGTTCGATATACTTAATCTCCAAGGCAAATCCTAATTTAATTACGTGATTTCATTCAGTCGAAAGGCAAGAACTGGGAATACTGCTTACTGACCACAACCGCTTCCTTCGACCAAAACCCATTACTCCCCTTTTTCGTCATCAACATATATTAATAATAATCTTAATCGTCATCATCGTCATCATTACCTCCCAATCGCATCATAATAGTTCAAATACGAGTTTTGAAAAGTTGTTAATTATATAAACACTATTAAAAATACTACTGCGTAGATCTCACAAAGGCAAATGAATGGACAAGACGATACGTTTTCATTCACAAGAATGTTTATCCAACTTCGTTGCATCTGGAAACCAAACCCCCTTTCGAATCAACAAAGAAGATGTTGACCCAGAGAACCGCAGAGGTCAAGGTGTAAGCAAACACCATGTCTAACGGGCGTGGAGGTGACTCTCTTGTCAACTGGCCTTGTCCAAAGAGCGAGGTGTGAGGCACGATTCAAGGTGTCCAGCATCCACGGTGGACCGATCTGACTCATTGCGGCGGACCTTCCTCGAGGAGGTTGAAGTGTGTCAGGCGCGCCTTCCTTCTTCACTTGAGCCAATCGCACCCAGCGGACAACAAGGAAGAAGGCAAGCGAAGGAGATGTGTTGGTTTACTCGTTTCATCAACGACATTCATTCACTGGTTGGAAATAAAAATGTTGCTGGCATATTATAAAAAGTGGAATCGAATACTTCGATTACGTAGTTTTATTTACAATAGGATATTAGCGTTTCTGAGATGGTTGTGTAGTTTGATAGAACATGATGAGATAAGGAGGTGACGAGGAGGTGGAGGAGAAGAAGAGTGAGAGAAAGACAACGAAAGATCGGTTTTTTCATGGTTCTCTTCCGTCTATACTGGAGCGTCATCCTTTAGATTCCCTAAGAACAAGCTGCGACATCCATTTCCTTCATCCTCATGTCATTCAACCCTAGTGGTAGAATATACCCTGCCATTCCTCCACAGAATACAAACTCAAAAATAGCTAGAGTCTTTGGAGTTGATATATTATTGTTTTGTTTCCAAATAAGTTTCCAATTTTCTTTTGTGAGAATAAAATAAATTGGATATCGCGCGAATCGGAGGTAAGACGTCAACAAGGCAATAATGTCTAAAACTCGTTTAGAAGCATCGCCAAATCGGTGGAATTGGTGAGATTCTGTGTCTCGCCCGGGGTCGACCTCACGTACGTCAACGTCAAAAATATCGTTCAAGTGTTTCCACGAAAGCCATGAATAGTTTTATTTTCTTCACCTCAACATAAGTGGAATCATCTCACATACCAATCCGTTGCATGCCGAAATAGCCACATGGGATCCTTGAACGCCTCTTACGACGCCACTATAATGGCAATGCGGCGACGCCGGCGGCGCCGTGCGGTTGGCGTCACGACGCCATCGTTCGACTCTCAGCGACGGCGCCAAGAAGCTGCGGTCCGGCCAGAGATCGAGCTGGCGCTGCTCGCCGTCGACGGAGAGATGGTAGTGGAGGGTCGACGGCGATCTCGCGACGGAGGTCGTGTTCGGGGGAGGGTGATGATGGTGGACGAGGTGATGGGAAAGGAAGTCGCCGTTTTCAGTGATTTTTCGGGGTACGACCAGCTCGTAGTCGGACTCGACTCGCGAGTAGATTCCTGTTGACAGAACATTTATTAGATTATACATTTAAAGATACACAATATTCACCATGTTCGAAATCAAATACTGATTTATAATTTAAGTACTACAATCAGAACATGTTTCTTTTAGGTTCTATTTGCAGAAGAAACCAGTGTACGAAAGTTTGCAACTTCAACGGTGCATTTTTGGCAGAGATTCGGACCCTCTCCGTCGAAATATGCAATGCAATTTAATCATTTAAGTACGTTTTGCGAGATTACAGAAAGAGCTTATAGATCTTAGAAGATCATTGAATAATGTGTTTACACAACAATTTTGAACCCTTCTTCCCAACGCCACTTTATAAATATCCTAAAGTAACTTCTTGACCAGCAAATGCCAGTTATTTAAATTATTTTAGATTATTTACTTCATACAAAGCTGTATTTTCAGTGTACTAGAAAAAAGTGGTTCTAAGAGTTCTTGTACTGTGCGTTGAGTCAACAATACTATAATTTCTAATATCTGGGTCATACAATTAACTAAATCGCTACAAATCGCTCTTACGTGCATTCATTAATGGTAGGTAATTCATAAGACAGTCTAGCTATTACAAATTTAATGCATTACAGAAAAAAATACATCTGAATCCAGTCTACCTATTAAACAGAGTCAGAAATCCAAAACGAAAACAACGTGGTGTTTTTTTCATTTATTGAAAGTCGAGCTGTATGCCGTTTGATTGTCTATAGTATCGTTACTGATTCTGCCGCGCTGACTTTATATGGCGAGGATAAGGAAACCCGTCCATACGTCTAACATATGGGATGGTTAACCAGTTATTTTATTTAGGCTAAAAGATGCTTACAACGCATAGATTATTTACTGAACAACCCTGGGTAGCGGCAAATACACAATCCGAGATAAAGGCCCGTTGAGAGAAACTATAGGATTTAATTAGTTGATAAAGATAAATAATACAAGGAAATATAATGACCTTTGAGAGAAAAATGTCCAGTAAAATGAAACTCGACTGTCTTTTGTAAGCATTGGATTTTGCATAAAACAAATAGGTGAAGTAGATCGAAAATCAGCAAATTATAAAATTACAGAGAATAAAATGCCAAGTAATCTATACAAATATATTTTTTCTTATCGTAAGGTAGCTGGATGTGGTTGTGGTTATGGATGTTCAACAAAATCTCTGTCACTGGTCTGTCCAGGAAAATTAAAAGCTTTTCCACGAAATAAGTTCTCATAGGTGCTTACTGAGGCTCCAGCAAAATTTCAAATTTACAATAATATTTTTCACGTTTATTTCCTAACACAAAAATCAATCAAAATGAATGTCACCTCTCCTGTTTTCATTAGCAATCAACACCGCAGTTGATGTTGAATATTCTGGCATCAGTCATGAAGTGCGATTTAGAAGCGAATGGCTGCTGACAGCAACGTACTAATGTCCTAACTGTTTCTGTGTGCACAGAATGTCTCGAAGATGTCATGCATGGTGCATCGAACTTACACAGACACATGTCTAAGACGTAATCTATCCAGTGGCGCCTCACACAGAATCCAGGCTCGGTTCTCTTCATCGACAGATACAAGCCAGCTTTCTCACAGCAAATGTTTACACCCTTTGAAGAGCCTTTGTCCCGACACCTTTGAAGAGGTCCTTTAAGTTTAAACACCTTCGTCTCTGCTTTTTGAGATGTAAATATACTTGCTTTGTTTCAAAGGAAAAGATCACCCCTGTGATGTCTTATACATGCTGAGGTATCGTTATATGAGTTACTTACTTTTATCATGGTCAAAGAGATTATATTGATGACATAACAATTTGATGACAAAGTAAGGTTGTGCAATAATGCCGATGATCACAATCAAGAATAATTATGTAAATACGAAGATCTCGTGTGACTTATTGTTGTAACATCTAAGGAAGAAAACAATCACATCAAATCAACAAGAACTTGGCACCGAGATGTCACACTCTGGGCCAATTTCTGTTTCGAGCCAAAACAGTAATTTTTCTGTCTTCGTGAGATCATCGACGAAAACCACACTGAGAATAAAAGCGGAATACCAGACTCGATGATAATCGTAAACAGTTCGTTAAAATGAAGTAAGAGGCGCCGGCGTCTCTCGAGCAATCACTCTTCTCTGAAAATAGACGCCTCTGTTCCGATTGTTTATCACTGAAACCTTTTCGATTTTATATGCGTTTTCTTTAGTTAAAACATCGATAAAAGAGAAGAGGAAATCAGTTTTAGAATAGGAAATATTTAAAACTGTCGTCAGGACACAAAAGTTTTATGCATATTTGGTTTTCCTGATTTTAAATCTACAGTGTCGAATGATATACCTTAAAATGGAGATACTTCTCTTACTCGTGACACAGTAATTATTCTGTTAATCTTTGAGTATAGTTGGAAATACCGTCCGAACAAGGCAATCAACTTTCAGCACATATTGAAATCTGCGTCGCGATCTTATAGACCGTTTATTTACCTTTATTTTGTCAAAATCTACGGTACTTACCGAAGACCTTGTCTTTCCACACTAAGATTGTGGATAACTTTTTTTACAGGAGCAACTAATATGTAAGTTATTTTTAATTTTCTAACTTTCTAAATTTTCTTTTTTAAATCTCAATCGAATATCATTTCTTCTTGCAATTTTGCTAGTAAATCCCATTTTGAATTATTTTTTTATATGACTCGAAAGCGGTAACTATTTTAAAATTCACGAAATTTTGGAATTATCTATCAATGAGCATTATACAGTACCTACAATGCTTATAGACACTGCAACAAGTAGTTTTTAGACTGTAAAATGGTGTGAATTGGAATACAATCCCTTTATGGAAGCACTTCAGTTCAGCTTTTAATTTTCAGCTTTATAAGTACTTTTTGATTTGGATTTGGATTTAAATAAAATGAGAATGTCCGGTTTTGTTATTACTGTTGATTGATATGTTTTTGAACATTCTAATTCAAATGGGGTTAAAACTCTATCGTGATTTAAAAATGGCACGAACTATAAAGCTTATAATATGTTAGTTTAACCACCTTGCCTAAAGTGCAGATGTGACAAAAATAATTTTAATAAGTATAGCCGTTCGGACTGTGAATGGTTTCTCTCAGCAAAGAAGTACATACCGGAAGCATCACAAAAATAAAATAAAGGGTGGAGGGTCTTCTCATGCTTAAAATGATGCATTGATTGTCACTAAATTTTGTAAAGAATTGCCAAATTTATCAGGAGGGACGGAGAGCTCAAAAACATATCAAAACAAGCTGAGATTTCACATGTGGAATCTTGTAGGTAGAAATGTCACTATAATGACGAACCTGAGTGCGAGTCGGGAAATACATTCTAAATCAGAACGATCGCAAATATTTCATCAATTCCAGGAGACATGGCTGTGTCAACGAAAACGATGCAAACCTTCACCAATAAATCAGAGAACATATTTTTATCCACTCGGAACTATATAATAATGTATTTTGGTCGACCTTAAAATCCATGGTTCTCAGAGAGTACTTTTTCATTATCTATAGAATTCGTCTTTTGCAACTTGGCTCACGAGCATATTTTGGCCCCCTTAATAACCCTCATATGGAAGCTCTAATTTGCCAATTACATTTCTGTGTACTCAAACTAAGATTCTATTTGCTAAATAAATTGAATCAACAAGCATTATGCTGTCATTAAACCAAATTTTCCATTGAACTATTAGTGCAATTAAGTATTACGTGGTCCATGCCCTTGATCAAACTACGTAAAAAATGTCACCTTGCATCCATGAAATCTTACTTTTATTTTCAATAACTTGTATTGCATCATTCTGCAAAGAGACTTGACACAAAACAAGACGTAGTGATTGGCTATTGGTATTTATCGATTGTATTCTTGCTACTTGGTTTAGGTTTTAATAGAATCATTAATCATGAAGGTAATAAAATGTTCTACAGGAAATGACAGAGTAATCTGTCAGATCATGACGACCTTACAGCCTTGCAGAAAAACTTAATTGAATGTCATTATTAGCGATAGTGTATATACACATTCCGACAGATTGTCTTCACAACTTGATTCGATCATGTTTGACGTATTTTTGCACACGCTGTCAAAATTAGATAATAATTGTGATTTCATGACTATAGCGTGCAACTGTGAAAAAAATTTCTTATACATGATTATTTTAGTAAATTTCAAAATGTAAAATTCTTACCGTGAGCATATGTTGCGGTGGGTCGAATTCCAATAAGGATTAACAAAACTAACACAATGTTAAAAGTCACAAATGTTAAATTAAACCGTGTTAAAATTCCAAAGATATTCATAATTTAAATCGCAATTTATTTAATAATCTTTTTCGAAAATTCATTTTTTTCCTCAATTATATTCCATTATTAATAAAAATAACATTTTTATCTCGTCACTTTAATCATTCGATAAAAATGTCTGCGTTGAAATTACATTGATTTGTCGACGAAAGACAAGCGTCGAGAACTGCGTGTGATCTTTGCGACCGCCGTAACGTAACTGAAGTGAGATCCGAGTCGCGTGGCGAGCGCGCGTGGGTCGTCTGCAGAGTAAAACAAGGCGAATGAATGAATTATTTATGTTATGAAAGTGTTGGAACTTCGGAGTACTAGTGAGCGTGAAATTGTCATAGAGAGGGGGGGAAATGTTCGGACCTTGATGTTGTAACGCAATACGCCTAAAAGTGTTTAAAGTCCAAGAGGCAAGTAGCCAAAGAAATGTCAGTTTTACAACGTCCTCGGGAAATATTATTTTAGTCTAGACTCAGTATTTGAACTACAAAGTCACATTGTTTACTTTGTATTTAAATCAAGTCAAAGTCAATCAAGTTGTACAAATGAACATGTATTTTCTAGCTAATCGAACAAATTAATAACAAAGCAAAGAGATCAGGCAAAATGTTATAAATCTTCAGCATCATTTCGAATAACAGTGTTTCACAAAATGTCTATGCAATTTCTGTAAATATTGCAATTTTCGTCATTCTTTGAGCTTTGAAATTTTGTCCAAATCGTTCTAAATAGAAAGCTTATATTTTAATGACTTCAAGGGCGCTGTGATTTGATTTTGTCTCAGTGAATGTCAATTTTGCAAGTGCTCATTTGACGTGTACTGTCATTATAAAGTGGATTGACATTATTTTGTGAATATGTGTTGGAAATGTAGACATTTGTATATTTTATTAGTGTGTCTACATATTTTTGTAAAAGATTTAGAAGGTTCAGTTTTACATCATTCAGGACAGAAATATCAAAAACAATTTAAAGGTACGAAATATTACTGATTTTCGAGATAAAAATAAAAATAAAGTCTCTCTTTCATGTAGTACTACAAGTAATGTTCTATTCATCATTCGTTAAACAAATCTTCGGAACAATATAGTAGAGTTTACTTGGCTAAGTTTCGGTAAACATAGTTCAAACGAATCCTTGTGTACATTTCGATGCATTTTCTAGGCCGCTATACTCGAGACGTCAGTGATTACGAAGTTGTCATTCCACGAAAAGTAAACGATGATGGCAGTTTCGCCAGCTTTAAACTCCCTCACCATTACGATCGCGACGAAACTTCATCAAAACGTAAACGTCGCGACGTTTCTTCGAACAAAAAACTCCATTACATCGTCAACTTCGACGGCAAATCTCATCATCTAGAACTCTTACCAAACGAAGACTTCATGTCCCCTGGTCTTGTGATCGAAACTCGACAAGTTAGTCAGACAAAAGATTTAGGTAAAGCGAAACTCCGATTTATTCGCAAGCCTCAGTGTCATTTCACCGGCTGGGTTCGAGGCCAGAACGGGTCAAGAGCTGCTCTCTCCGCCTGCGATGGCTTGGTGGGTTACATCAAGACCTCGTCCGGACATTTCTTCGTCGAGCCGGCGTTGGATGCTGTGGTGCAGAACGACGGGAGACATTTGCATCTTGTCTATCGACATGTTGACAAAGATGAGAAATCAACGAATCCACTGAAGAAAAGCAACTGCGGAGTTGACAGTAAGATGGCACAAAACTGAATAGATATAGAATTGTATTTTATTTAAATTAGTTGGAAATTAAGTTGTCAGAATCTAACAGATTGCAGAATTGCAGAAGACTTTAACACACTTTTACCTATGATAACTAAAATTCAATAAGTAGTCGATTGAATACGTAATTAACCGTTTATTATAACAATTATTGTTATTTGTGTCCATAATCAAAGTTTGAGAACGATTGTCGTGGATGGACGATGCGAACAGAAAAAATGTTAAGATCGTGTTTGGGTCTTAATTAAATTCAAAATTACATTAACCTCACATCAGGAGTTTATCTAGATTCGAACAATCTCAGAGATAAAAAAAAATCCGATCTGACCACAACAGAATGTTCGGCAATACGAATATCTCATTGGAAAAAGTTTCGAAACTTATGATTGACAACTTGCTTTTTATCTTCTTAGTATTCAGTATTTTTTATTGTCATTTGTGAATTACATTGTAATTATAAAAGACAGTCATTGATAAACATTGTTCCTTATAAAACTTATTAAACTACATCCACAACACTATTTAATACACAGCATATTAATTGCTCTCACTTTTGACATGTTTAGTTATAGCCAACTTAAACTCGTGAACATCTTTGCTATCTTTGATTACTCTAGGGATTTTGTTAAAATCCCTAAACCCTTTATAAAATATACTGTTATTTAACCTACTGTAGTTACAATGCGTAAGAAAAGCATCATCTGCATGACGAGTCATGTGTTCATGCAGAGATTTGTCAATGATAAAATACTTTGGCATATACCCTTTATAAATTTTAAAAACAAATATATACACAGCTATGTCTATCATTTCTCTGATAGTACGTACACCATTTAAGTTTTTCTCTCATGCCACTCGTTGGGGTCATCCTCCTTTCTCTAAGAATACATCGCATTACTTTGTTCTGCATGATCTGCAACCTATTAATATCTTCTTGTGTGTTATTATAAAACAAAGTATTGCAGTATGTAAAATGCGGTTTTATAATACAGTTATATATCATAACTTTAGTCCATGTTGATAGATTACCTCCAACTCTATACATATATCCGATTTTCTTTCCTAATTTACTTATAACATCTTGAATATGTTTCTTAAAACATAGTCTATTATCAATTAAAACTCCCAAATATTTATAAAATTCCACACACTCAATATTAATTCCACTTATAGTTACATTATCATGCGGCTGAGTGTTTTTCATTACATTTTTTCTACCAATTACCATCATTTTTGATTTACTTTCGTTGAGTTTAAGTTTATTTACATGAAGCCAATTTACTACGTTTATAAGTTCATGGTTTATTGTACATATGGCTTCATTTACATTTTCAGAAGCTACAGAAATCACCATGTCATCCGCATACAAATTTAAAAAACATTTTTCAACAACACTCGGAATATCATTAATATACATAATAAAAAGTAATGGTCCCAATGTAGAGCCTTGTGGAACACCATGAATACACAATTTCTTCTCGGACAAACACTTCCCATATTTGACCTTTTGGTACCTTCCAACTAAATAGCTTTGTAGCCACTTGAGAACAGTTCCTTCTATACCATATTTATACCTGATTTTGTAGAGTAATCTATCCAAATTAACGGTCTCAAACGCTCTTTTAAGATCCAGAAAAACTGCTACCGTAACTTTATTATCATCTACATCTTTCATCCATTTAGCTAGGAGACCCTGAACTGCTGTCTCACATGAGTGTTTCTCTCGGAATCCAGATTGATTAATGTACAAAAGTTTATTTACATCCAGGTACTCGCTTAATTGACTGTGTACCACACTCTCAAGTATTTTATCCATGATTGCCAACATGTTTATAGGTCTAAATTCACACATTTGAATCGTATTTTTCACCTTAGGAATAGGAATGATGGTAGATTCCTTTAAATCAGTAGGAAAACAGCCCTGCGATAATGACATATTTATAAAATCAAGAACAAAGTATTTGGACACTTTATGGGAATCCATGAAAAGTTTATACGGTATACCATCTACATCACCTTTTATGCTTTTCAAACTTTTCATTTCATGTTCTAGAGTCACAAGAGATATACTTTTAAAAGATTCAAAAGTATTTACATTTTCTTCCTCTACTGTATAATGATCCAAATTTGGAATACTTTCAACTATCTTAGTGATACTGTCAAGAAAATAATTGTTAAAAGCATTAGCAATATCCTTTTCCTCCGTCAACAAGATATCTTCATTATTTACAATTTCATTCTGAATATCACATTTCATTTCTGTATTACAAATTCCTTTAAGTGTACGCCATAACTTATTACTATCCCCTTTAACATCATCAATTTTTCTTTCATAGTAATTTCTTTGAGCAGACTTGAGACTTCTGGTAACCACATTTCTACTCTTTTTATACTGTATCCAGTCATCATGATTACCCGACACTTTAGCCCTCTTATACAATAAGTTTCTGCTAGATATATTTTCTTTAATTTCCCTACCTAGCCACGGAATATTCTTTCTATTTTTTCTTGTTACTTCAACTTTTTGTAAACACTCATTTCTAGACTCTAATATGTTTGTCTTCCACACCTTGTACTTGGAATCCAAATCCAAATCATTATAACTCCAATCTCTCGTATAAAGGTCATTCCTAAAAGCATCACTATTGTAATTATTCCAGTCATCGACCCATCTTGTCACATCCTTGGCTTCTTTTTTATTTATCTGAGCGTTTCTAATAGTGACACCAATCACCTCGTGATCAGATATACTAACATTAGGCATGATATCTGCAGTTACCAGTGCACCATAATTTGTAATTACAATATCGATGAGAGTTTTTGTGTCTTTCGTCACTCTAGTAGGGACCTTTATAATCTGTTTGTGACCATATTCAGCAAGTAGCTCTTTCAGTCTCTTAACATACCCAACATTTACCAACCAATTAAAGTTTAGATCCCCTATCATAATAAATATACCTTTAACTTTCTTAACATCTTCAAAAATCTTCTCAATAAAATTAACTGCTTCTTAATCTTATCCTCTGAGTCATGCTCGAGTTGCAGCGATTGTTCTAATTCCTTCAGATGATTGGCAATCGGCTTGGCGGGAACGAATCAAGTCAGTCTACGGAAGAGACTTGAAACTTCACGAACTTCAGAAGAAGCGCTCTGCCAGCAAACATCGCTTCATAGAAACCTGCGTCGTGGCCGACAGAATGTTCCTCGACCATCACAACAACACCGACGTAGAAACCTACATCTTGACGATCATGAACATGGCAAGAAATTCGTAGATCAATCTTGAACATATGTTATTTTAACAGTTTCTTATTTACCATTTCTGTTTTGCAGGTTTCTGACTTTTACCACGATGAGAGTATAGGAAATATGATTGATTTTGTCGTTGTACGAATTATATTTTTGGAGAAAGAGCACGAAGAGGTAAAGTAAAAATTAATCAGAGGAGAAAGAATGAACATGAACATTTATTTTAATTGCTTGGCTTCTGATATCAGTGCTAAGAGAACAGGCGATAAACTCTGTACATCAGAGGTAAAAGGTCCACTCTCCCTCTTGAGGTGCGCTCAAAAACCAGTAATTCTGGCTTCATTCATCACATTTGTTGTGGTGACACCAGACATGTTATAAGAGAATAGTTGACTTGAGTCAAATTGACATTGGTATCTTCATTACATATGATTTCAAAAGAGTTCAACGCAAAACCGAGAAAATTAACATCGGGTCTTCTACCTCTGAGGTACGGAACTAAACGTTCATTCTGGTTCCTCTGGAATATTCAATGTTCTTGAAAGACCGGAAACGTCAACTGCAATGCTGACAAGTTCGTTTTCTTAGATGAACATGGGCATCAGTAAGAATGCGGAGAAAACGTTAACCAACTTCTGTGATTGGCAAAAGAAAGTGAATCCGAAGAACATTTCGCATCCCAATCACCACGACATAGGGATTCTACTGACAAGGTATCGTGGTAGGCATTTGCTCCAGATCCAGCTTTCGATATTAATTATTTCATTCACAGGACAGTACTCAGTGAAGGATGTCCAAATACCAGATTGCTTATTGAGATCAAGCGTAATAAACAGTGTACAAAATAGAAATGCAATATTAAAAGAGAAAATAATATGCAAATTGGTTTTTATAGTACAAAAATTTAAAATTGTTAACTAGGTACCTATATATTTAAAAAATAAAAACGTTTGTATTTTTTCTATTCTTCTTAGTTTGGAAGTGTATTTTCTTTAAAAAATTATATATTCTGCCTCGATGGCAGAAAAATTCTGTAATCCTATAATCCTGAAAAATCCTGTAAAAATCATCTGCACAAGCTCCATCCAGGGCGAACGTCAATACAATATCTAAGCATCACTGAAGAACAAGAATGTTGTTCCAGGTACGATCTGTGCTCGGACAACATGACGGCCTGCTGGGTCTGGCATACATGGCGACGGCGTGCGAGCCCAAGCGCAGTTGCGCCATCAACGAGGACACCGGATTGGCGCTGAGCATGACGTGAATGTTGTTCCAGGTACGATCTGTGCTCGGACAACATGACGAGCTGCGGCCTGCTGGGTCTGGCATACATGGCGACGGCGTGCGAGCCCAAGCGCAGTTGCGCCATCAACGAGGACACCGGATTGGCGCTGAGCATGACGTGAATGTTGTTCCAGGTACGATCTGTGCTCGGACAACATGACGAGCTGCGGCCTGCTGGGTCTGGCATACATGGCGACGGCGTGCGAGCCCAAGCGCAGTTGCGCCATCAACGAGGACACCGGATTGGCGCTGAGCATGACGTGAATGTTGTTCCAGGTACGATCTGTGCTCGGACAACATGACGAGCTGCGGCCTGCTGGGTCTGGCATACATGGCGACGGCGTGCGAGCCCAAGCGCAGTTGCGCCATCAACGAGGACACGGGGTTGGCGCTGAGCATGACGTGAATGTTGTTCCAGGTACGATCTGTGCTCGGACAACATGACGAGCTGCGGCCTGCTGGGTCTGGCATACATGGCGACGGCGTGCGAGCCCAAGCGCAGTTGCGCCATCAACGAGGACACGGGGTTGGCGCTGAGCATGACGTGAATGTTGTTCCAGGTACGATCTGTGCTGGGACAACATGACGAGCTGCGGCCTGCTGGGTCTGGCATACATGGCGACGGCGTGCGAGCCCAAGCGCAGTTGCGCCATCAACGAGGACACCGGATTGGCGCTGAGCGTCGTCGTGGCGCACGAGGTCGGTCACGTGTAAGTTGCCTCAGCGTGCATACGTCACAGAGAGAAGAGGAATTGAAGCTTCATCATTGGGATCCAAAACTTGGGGGCATGAGTCTTTGGTTACTGCTTTTAAGTTGTCATAAGACAACTTTGAAGTTCGGTATAAATTGATTCAAATCGTTCGTTATCTTCTCAGTAGACTTTTGTCAACTTAAAGATGTAAGAACATTATGTACCCCTAGAATGGAATTTGTTGTGTGGCTTCCCTTCTCAGCGAGTACTAAACGCTTTAGAACGTTATAACTTATACATTCACTCGATGTGTTCACAATATCATGCGGCTGCGCCTCTTCTATCACCCACGGTTTGCAGACATATCGGCAACTCTCCTCACATCAATGTTTTGCTTGCATGTCAAGGTTCGCTTCTGAACTAGTTTTAGACATCGTTTTCTAATTAAAGCGAATTTCAACTTCGCTGAAAAGCAATGAGTTGTGTTGTCATTCCACGGCGCAGCATGGGTTGTCCGCACGACGAGGAGCTCACCGGATGTCAACCTCTCGCCGAGGACCTCACGAACAATGTCATGTCCCCGTTCGTGCGCTTCGACACGTCGAGATGGTCGCCCTGCTCGCGCCGCTTCATCACGGAGTATCTCGAGTAAGTCGGAGTCATTTCATCAGACACATTAGCGGCATTTGTTTTAGACATGGCTACTGATACCGCACCAAACTTAACTAAAAAACTAAACTAAAAGTGCATGTCCACCATATTGTTGCTATTGGGCAGCTCGATGGATAAAATATAGCAGCACTTTCACTTCACCCTCTTGTACAAGAGGGTGAGTGTGTAAAAGAGGGCGAGTGAAAGTGCTGCTATATTTTATTTTACACAGTATCAATTTGGTCCAAATTCGTTTTTTAATACTGATGATTTAGTACGTAATTGCGATTCCATTTTTAATGATATACTTTCTATTGTTTGCCAGATTCTTGCCAAGAGGATGGATTTCAATCTAGCATCCTTAATTGACAATAATGACATATATAGTTGATCAAGTATTTGTAGAATTTATCGACAAATTTGACAACGCGTTTAAAGGCAGATGGTTTGTTTGCAATATTATGGATAAGTATAATAATTTAAAAGACTACATTTTCATTTCTGTGGTTGTACTTAACAACAACATATCACATAAAAATGATGAGTAAAGCCACCTCTATACTATTGCTCATTACTTTGTAACCACCTAATCGTAGTTCAACATAACCTCACTAACGGCGTTGTGAATGCTGCGAATCCCAATATAAATATCCCACAACTAATATCGATGACGTCTGATCGTATCACAAGAGTCACAACCTGTCGTGTTGCAGCGGCGGCCTCGGCGAATGCCTCCTCAACGAGCCCTGCGACCACAACTTCAAGATGCCCGACATGCCGGCAGGGGCGATGTACGACGCCACCTACCAGTGCGAGATGCTCTTCGGTCCAGGGACTGTGCCGTGCAGGACGGGCACGGTGAGCGAGTCACTCCATCGTTTGTGAAGCGGTCGTTGAGTATTGTACATGATTTTCCTGATCTTCGTGTTGTTATAGGACACGTTCTGTGAGAAACTGTGGTGTCAGACGAAGCCCAATTCTTGTTCGAGCTACGACGAGCCACCGGCAGATGGAACATCTTGTGGAACAAACATGGTAGGTACGAAACTTTAATAAAAGTCTATGAAAATTGATAGATTTGAGGAATAGGCCATTTTACATGAAGGAAATATCTTAAAGGAGTCATGCTTCTTCGTGATGATCAATGAAATCACCGACTCAAATAATGTTCGTCCGACTTTTCCGTAAGCGAATCTTTACATGGCCAGAGGAACATAATCCCAAGCTGTACCTACAATTTGGAATTCTTCGCTGTACTGAGCTACTAATTTAGAGTTTTAATGCAATCCAAGCGCCAAATATCTTGTGCTGATTACATCGCAGCTAGTGGCAAGGCAACCGCGCGAACGCGCCTGCCAGCTTTGTGGCACTTCATTGCTAGGGAGAGATGGAGAGATAGTTGTGTGACGTTACACTTGTTTCTCAAAAGTGTCCATGTCTCATAAAGCTGAACAAGTGTTCAACTTGTTTTTAATCGTAATCCAATAAAAATGATCTGCAGATTATAATAATAATTATACTATAGTCGCTCAAAATATCTCCAATAGCTGTTCCAAAAGGTACAAAAAGATAATTGATTTTTAGGAAGTAAAAAAATATACAATCCTTTCTTGTACCTTGCTATTATTACATCTTCCACTCAGGACTTTATTGGAAACACCCAGAGAGAGAGAGATAGAGAGACAAAGTAAACATAGTGTGTGTGGGTGTGTGTGTGTGTAGTGGTGCTACGACAAGAAGTGCGTGGAGATCGGCAAGCGTCCCGACGCCGTCGACGGCGAGTGGAGCGAGTGGGGTCCGTGGGGCGACTGCTCGCGCACCTGCGGGGGCGGCGTGTCGTACAGGGAGCGCGAGTGCGACCACCCTCCTCCCAGCAACCGCGGCCGCTACTGTCTGGGTCGGCGCAAGATGTACCAGACCTGCAACACAGCGGTATGTCACCAGCGAGACCTCCACCGTCCCGAGAGAAGAGAGAAGTAGAGTGAGATGATGGTTTGTTTTAGCCGTGCAACGAGACGTCGCCGAGATACCGGGCCGTGCAGTGCTCAGAGTTCAACGCCAAGAAGTTCCGCAGTGCCGTACATACGTGGAAACCGTTCACTCCTAGAGAACGTGAGTCACGTAACTTCACGTTCACGTACCGTACACGTGTGAGTCAAGTATAGCTTCACGTTTCACGTACATAATTTTTTATCATTGGCGTATAAAAGATTGGAAGAAATTACGACGGACAGAGCTTGAAATTGTCTCATTCCTGCAATTCAATTATCAATTTGCTTCAGAATTAGGATCTATATTCCATGTAGTATCAGTTTAGTTCGAACATTGTGGTGTCTATAACTTGCTCCTTCGCCCTCTTGTTCCATCTCCCCAGCGCACAACCCCTGCTCCTTGTTCTGCGTGCACGAGGGCGCCGTGTACTCGGAACTCGCCCCGAGAGTGCGCGACGGTACGTCGTGTCACCCTGGTACCAGAGACCTGTGCATCGGCGGCGTCTGCACAGTGAGTCTCTCATCGACTCCCTCCTCGGACTTAGTTCTGGCGCCGAGCTGACATCTGACGTCTTGTTACAGCACGTGGGATGTGATTGGGTGATTGATTCGGACGCCATTGACGATCAGTGCGGACAGTGCCGTGGGGACGGGACGCAGTGCACTCTAGTGGAGGACACGTACAACGCCACTGCGAGTAGTGGTAAGGACTAAGGACAATCTTTCCATGACTTATTAATCGCTTCACATTCCTTGATTGATATAAAATGAATGCATGATCTAAATAAAGCGAGAAAGAATTTATAGATATTGTCCATTTACAGTAGTAGTTGTCAAGTATTTTCTGACTTTGTAATGACTGAATGGTGTTTTAAAGATTTGCCAAGTGATAACCATATCATATATTGGTAACAGTTGAGTTATAGGCATGGATGTAAACACACGTTTTATTTGAAATCAAGCGTCCGCATTGAAAACTACTTTCCAAGTTCTAATATAAAAACACATTTACTCCCAGGCTATGTGAACATAACAACTATACCGAAGGGAGTGCGCAACCTGAAAGTCGAGGAGTTGAAGCCCTCGGAGAACATCCTCGCCGTCTCTTCGCTTCCCAAGTGCGAAGATGCGGCGGAGAAACCTACTTTCTACTTAAACGGCAACAAGTGCGTGCGCAACAAGTATATCATGAGGGCTGGTGATAAGCTGTGTTGGGGAGGAATTAGTTCCTTTTTGGGGAACTTTTAAGGAAACCAGGTTCCTTTATTTTTAAAGGAACTTATAGTAACTAAAAAGTTCCTTTTGTAAGGATCTTAGGAACTTATATTACGTAATTTTTCAAGTTCCTTTCGAATTGAAATATAACTTATCTTATAACATGATTTGCACAGAATTTATAACGATTAATGGCCCATTTTTGTGTGTCTCCAAAATTTACCTGATTTCTGAAAACTGCTTGATCGCTTGCTCACTCAATTTAGAAAATGTAAATTTAAAAAAATCAGGGTCAGGGTTGTTTTGGAAGGCATTGTAACTTAAAAGGAACTTAGTCCCTTAATGGTAACTTTCCAGTTCCTTTATTTGAAAGGAACTAGGAGCTGTAACTAGTTCTTTTTGATCAAAGGATCTGGAACATTTGAGGAACTTACCCAACACTGGTAATAAGCGCAACACTGATGCCGGCTTGTGCTTGCAGCGAGGAGTTCGGCGACGGGGAGTACATGTTCGGCAACACTGTCGGCTACTACAGTCATCCAGAGGTGGATCGGGAGGAGTTGGAGATCGGAGGACCGACCACGGAAGACCTCGTCATCTGGGTAGAGACAATAGTTTTGAAAATAACACATGGTCCCTTTTTATAAATACTGTGAAGTCATTTTGAAATGTCAGGTTGAAAGGAATTCTAAACTATAAAGCCCCATTTACCATATGGGTAAAATTTCCCATCAAATCTTTTATAATTTTTTGTATAATATCTTCTGTCGAATCTTTTATAAAATCTTTTACAGAAATAGAACGTGCTTTTTGATAAAAGATTTTACAAAACCCATTGACAGAACATTTCACCATCAAATTGTCTTGTTTACACGATAAAATTTCTTCGAAGAAAAGATTTTATAAAAATAAAATATTATATAAGCAGGATGTATTATTAGAGAAAACTTTTAACCAACACAATTAAATTTTCATACCAGGCTATATGATAGCAAGAGCAACTGATTGAGTTCAGAATTCCTCTTTGTTTGTTTTTTACCCAAAATTGATTTGTAATGCTTTTATAGATTTGGTAAAACAAATAAAAACGTTCGTAGCTCTTTTTCAGACATTTAAAATAATAGTAGATATCCTTGCTCTCTCTCTCAATTCTCTTTCTTCCTCTCGAGGGCAATTTCTTATATTCATCCCTGTTTCGGGTCCACAGATTGTGTTTTACGGCAAAAGCAATCCCGGCATTTGGTACAAGTATTACGAGCCCGCTGCGAACTCCAGCTATCTGCCGAAATACAACTGGGAATTCCTGGAGTGGGGGGAATGCTCGGCCCGATGTGCCGGCGGAAGTGAGGTGAGCAACACGGTATTGGCCGCGATTGTCCGTGAATGTACAGGCTGACTAATGATTCATTGTGGTCCAGATCGCAGAGCCAAGCTGCGTGGAGAGCCGCACCGGCAAAGTGAGCAATTCGTTCTGCCATCCGTCAGATAAGCCCCAGTCGAAATCGCGAGTGTGCAATACTCAGCCATGCAAAACAAGGCAAGACATTTTAACAATAGCGTACGGGAACCTCATAGGAGTGAAGGGATAATCTGCAGATAATTTACATAAATGGGCGCCAAGTTTGAATAGTTTTTCTAAGTTTTCGTAACTCAAATATTTGGGATATTTCGTCATGTTTTATTGAAATGTCAACCATTTTGATTCCTTCATTATGGAATCAAACATATAAGAAAATTTAAAAAGTAAACCAAAAACAATTTTTTAGAAAATGGAATACTTTTAAAGCACTTAGGGTTTTCAATTTCAAATTTGTCATAATTCCTGTATATACCTTGGCACGATAAAAAAATAATGAAAATCCTGGCTTGGGCATTCGGTTGGGCATTAATGTGCACATCTATGAGAGCCAAAAAGTCATTAATTATTCGGTGTTTAATGTTGTCTAGGTGGAAGATCGGCACTTGGGGCCCCTGCACCGGAGTCAAAGGCAAAAGCTTCGAGAAACGCAAAGTGACTTGCGTCAAGGAGTCTCCACACGTCGACGAAGAAGACGAAGAGGTCGAACCGATCGAGTGCAAGAAGGAGAAGAGACCAAAGTCGTCGAGGACTTGCGAGTTGCCGTCGTCGTGCGACAAGACAAAGAAGAAGAAGTGCACTGAAGAACACGACGACGTGAACATCATGGAGGCCGTGGCGAATGGCGTGGACGAAGCGGAGTCACGACGGAGTCCTCTGACGGATGACGGTGAATCGAGCGAGTTCGTCACTAAGAGCGACAAACCGGGGGAGGAGAAGTGTACGGAGCCACCGAAGAACGATAAATGTTCAGCGTATAAAGTTCAACCGGGGAAAGAGGTTGAGGATAGACAACCACCTGCTAATATTACGCTCATGGAAGCCAAGATGGTTCCAAGAAAACTCACTAAAAAGGTTAAAAGTGGGTGTCCGAAAGGGAATAATGCTACTGGAGAGCTCTCAGATCAAGGGGAACAAGAACTGGGTGATAAAATTCCGGAATTGACTTTAAATCTAAAATGTAAGAAAGTCTATCATGGTGCTCAAGCAGTAAGCAAGATCAATGAAATGGTGAATCCAGGTTGCAAAGCGCACAAGAAACCAAAATCAGATTTATGTACCAAAGCTAAGTCATGTTCGAAAGGAAGTAAATAAAGTATGACATTGTTTTAACCTTGCACTTTATTATTATTTGCATGATCCTCAATTATTATTGCTTCACTCGCTGATTATAATGTATAAATGATAATTAAATGTAACATCTACATACCTTGACTTTTGAGTCACATTATTATTCCCGTATCACAGTCAGTTCAAACATTCCGAAGGCTTTGATGTAAAAAAGATATGAAGATACTTATTAATTTATAACAAAACACATCTCCATACATCACAGGATAGACTTGTCAAAATGACAGTTTGCACACGTCAGATTTTCACATATTTATGACAGGTAGAGTGTGCATCACGTATTTATATAGTTTCCCTATCAAGTAGTTTCCCTTTTTGATTAAACTCCATTTTACCCAAACGCAAAATATGTTTCTATTTCTTGCGTTCTTCTTGGTGGTCGTCGTATTTCCGATCACAGAACAAATTGAGGAAAAACAACATAAAGGTAAGCTTCCAAAGAGAATCGCACAATGTACCGTCTTTGCGCGAGAAAAATGTCACACACAATTTAACAGCAAATTGAACGGATTCCAGTTTCTAAAATGATGGGGAAAATACTGGAAAACGTGTGAGTAGTTACACGCTCCTAAGAAATCAATGTCTCTTTTCACATCAATTTTAGGACGTTACACTCGAGAAATTCGTGATTACAACGTCGTGATTCCCAAGAAAGTATCCCACAACGGTGATTTCCTAACACATCTAATACCACACGAGTATAAACGATCTTATAACGTCGACAAACACTCTGCCGAAATCGAGCCCGAAGAGAAAATTCATTATCACATACCGATAGAAGGTGAACCCCATCACGTGGAGCTCTGGCCTAATTACGATTTCATATCACCTGGAATGGTCATCGAAACTCGACAAGGCGACGACAAAGGGGATATTCGACGGGCCGGCGATGTCCAATGCCATTATCACGGTCATATCCGAGGTCACGGAGCAGCGAGAAGCGCATTGTCAACGTGTTACGGATTGGTAAACAAGAAATCACGATATTTTTCTTTCTTTTATTCAGGGGTGTCAGGGAGGTACAAAAGTTTATAGAGGTAAATACGTACACAGTAGAAACTAAAAGTACCTACGTATATTAACAAAAAAGATTGCAAAAATCCTATCTACCTACTTGAAATTCAAAAAATAATGTTTTTCATTTCTGAATGCTTGGAATGAAAATTGTTCTGAGGCCCCCTATTCTATAACAACAACAAAATCAATTCGGTCTGAAATCATTTCAGATTGAAATTATTTCGTTTTCGTTGTAGAATAAGGATCCTAGTAGATCTAGGTCTAATAGGATATAGGTAATACGTTTCGGGAGAAATACTGAATTTTTACTTGCTACTCTTTCGTCAAGTTCGTCAAATTTGATCTCAGTCAAATTGCTATCACTCGAAGTAGGTACACTTGGCAAAACTAAAATTGATCGTCCAATAAATCTGCTTGAGGGATACATTTTACATCTCACCATCAGAAGTCAGTCCAAGCGATCTCCTTGTCTCACTCTAGTAGGTGATCTCACATTTTAATGAAAATAACAAGCATTGATTGTTATGGAACTTGACCAGCGGTCATTCAAATTTGTTCGCCGATCAATTTTTGTTGTGCCGAGTGTACCTATACCTCAATTTCGGTAAAAATATTTTCGAATAAAATATGAAAATATTGTACATGAATTGTTTGAATTTAAAAAACCTTAAGATATAAAATCTGTTGTATTCTTCTGATTGCACTGCAATAGGCCGGCGTTCTGCGCACAAATCGTGGTTCTTACATCATCGAGCCAGTCAAAGATCACGATCACAACTCGGGAGAGGAGCATCCTCATATCATCTACAAACAGGACGCACCGGACAACTCAGATACCAACTGTGCGACAAGAGGTAAGGATGTGGCCATATTCGGAGTGAAATTCATCGTCAGCCTTGGTGAAGAATCATGCTGAGAACGTAATCTCGAACGCACACATTTACGATGAAACGATGAGATATTGACTTGATCGGTTCTTTGTAAACTGGTATTTTCTTCACGTGGCGTGAGAACGTGCCGATGAGGAAGTATCAATTGAATAATAATTATAATTAATGATGTAGTTCTTACAGAAATCAAGCGGTATTGCAGAAAATTCTCTTTAGTTTTTCTAAGTACCGCCACCAGGAAAGCAAATTATATACGATAATGAGTTAAGAGTCTTCTCTGCCCCGATGTTTATTCATGGGATAATGTTTCCTAAACGTTGTCATAACATTAAAATGATTTATAATAGAAAATTAACGTTTGCGTAGAAATTTCTTGACTCGACCTAAGAAATGTTAATTAACAGAAAGTTCTAAATACCTACAATATTTTGTGCGCATACTCGATGTTGTATTTGAATAAAAATATTTCATTCAGAAATTCCTGTTTATATTTCTATGTCGTAAGTAAATAAAATTTTTCGCATTGCAGTAATTTGAATGGCTAAAAAGTAAGACTATACATTTTTGGTTCATGCCCAGAATTTACCACAGAGTAAACTGATGAGCTTACAATTTTCAAGAAAACTCGTGTGTCTTTTCTTTTCTGTTAACTTCTTGTCACAAATCGTTTCTGTTTTGAACCTCGGTGGCTTCTGCGTAGGTCAGATCGTTCCCTCGATCATGATTAAATTTGACACTCAGCCCTTAGATACATCAATAATTCCAGAATTGATTAGTAGAAAATCCCATAAAAAAATTGATTTATTGGTTAGAACAGGGTATGACCGATTAAATTCAAATGTATATTATTATTTTAGTCAAACTCGGGCAGATTTATAATTTAAAAGTTAAAGATAATTTCTGTTTCTAAAAAATGTTCTGTGGACAGAATGCACAGATTTCTCCTGGAACTCATTACACAATTTGGCAATCGTTCATAGAACATTATGTTGCGTACGCGACAAATGCTCGCTTACAATCTCGATGTTGCCACTTCCAGGAAACCTCGTCCACTCGCTGGCGTCTCGCGTGGTCCGCGAAGAACCGAGCGTCGTCGTCAACGCCACCGACAAGGCGTCGCGCAAGTCTCTCGCCAACGACGTGATGTACGTCGAGACGATGGTCGTCCTCGACAAATCCCTGATCGCCTATCACCAGGAGACCAACGTCGAGAACTACGTGTTCACCGTCATGAACATGGCGTCGTCGCTGTTCCACGACGTCGGGCTCAAGCGTCAAGTCAACGTGGTCATCGTCAGGATCGTTAGACTCGATGACGAAGAGAGAGAGGTAATTCTGATGAGTCATTCGAAGACAGGCTACTTGTATAATTAGACAGTTTGTACTTACATTTAATTGCCTTTTAAATCATGAAGAAGATTAATTATGGCATTACTAAGAATACTAGGTATGTTCAGCGTAAGTTCTAAGTATATTGTATATGTAAGAGGTCTTACGACATTTTAATATTATACTGAAATTGAATTAGATACCTATCCATAAATAAATATAAAATAACTTCAAATAAATATTTTGTCGTACAAATAATTGAGCGAGCGTAGCGAGCGTCACCATGGTATTCTTATATGACACTTTTTCTGTGTGATTTTTTTTGCTTGCACTCCTTAGGTCAAACCGCACAACCAATTGAATCTGAAATTTTGCACACATGCTAACGTAATCTATGCGGTCCCTGGGATCGTTTTTGAACGGGATCCTGAGATTGGTTCAAATTTTAAAAAAAATCGATTGGTTCGTCCGATCAATTTGAAATTTTATTAAGTCATTGCAACCAAAACATTTTACCCAATCTTATAAAGTTTCAGCCAAATCCTCCCATTGGTTAAAATTTAAAACCTGTGATTTTTGAAATTTAAACTAGAACCAATTGACCGATCAACTTAAAACTTCGTATGGTCATTGGGACTAGCATTTAAGTATTTTTGCCAATTTGAAGCCTAATCTGTCGTTATTTTCAAAAGTTATTGTAATTTTAAGGACATTTTATTCTATAATCTATAATTCTACAACGCGTTACACTGAGAGTTTTCCTAGTAATTAATTTCGTACAAGATTCGTCTGGCTGACGAAATGCTCTCCTCGTCCTCGTACACCTTCTGCCTTCTTCTCCTATTGTAGATGAGCTTGACTGAGGGCACCGACGCCGAGAAAGTCCTCGACTTCTTCTGCTCCTGGCAGATGAAGATGAATCCCGGAGGTGACACTCATCCCAATCACCATGACGTGGCAGTGTTAATCACCAGGTGATGACTACTCAATGCTGTTTACATTCAATAATAGCCAATCATCAATCAATTGATCAATGTGTGGAGGAATCAAGCACATAGAGGTTGTTGATTAATCTGTAGGGTTCATAAAGATTAAACATTTCCTTCAGTTTAGAAGGGATATTACAAAAATATATTATGTTTATAAAACTATCCGCACGTTATAATTCAATCGTCAAAGATATTTTGTTGGAAAAGTAAATTAAAAATAAAAAGCTTTTAAAAATAATATATAAAGTGGAAAATTTATGATAATCTTAGACTATGTAATTATTATATAATTTAATATGAATGGTCGTCATACATGCATTCGTATTGTATAATAGGCCCGAAGGAAAACAAACGAACGAACGAAGAAAAACATAATCTTCATATAATACCTCAATTCCGGGAAGTAATAATTAAAATCTGTTAATATGTATGGATTATTTGGTTAATTGATTACATTGGTTGTGTGAATATCAGCCAATTACGAAAGTTACAACGCATGTCACAGAATATGCAAAATTGATACGTTTATTTGAAAGGTACAAAGTATCGTTTAAATAATACTATCCTAGACATAATTTACTTTGACCGATCATTTAATGTTATATGATGGAAACTGTGTTGTGAATTATCATACTTATACTATTTTGATGCTCATATTTATTTCTGTAAATACTCATAATTTATAGGTTAGCAATTTCAATCCAGTTTTTCTCAGCGAAGATTTGTAAGTTCGCGCCTACAAGGACACTTCTTAATCTTTCTTGTAAATTTATTCAATGCCAACTAGAATATTTTATGAACGTATCCATATATAAATGGCTCATATAAGTAGGTAGTGCTATAAAAGCAATCAAATGTGCTAAACTTTAACTTACAGTCATCCGTTTCACATTTCTTACTTACCTGTCACACACATCATAAAATATAGCGCCATATAACTGGCTCAATTGATGATTTAACACCGCGTGGAGATTATCAACAACAGCAAAAGCAACAGTGAAGTGTTCATACCAAGGACAGGATCAGGAACGGAATGGATGTTTATGAATTGTATCATCTTTAGTCTTTAGTTTTATGGTATTTAAAACTGACTTTTTAAATCAACACAAATCGGAATTTAATTTTCTACTTTTCCTCATCTAGATAATTTTTTCTACGTCTACATTAAAACGATCAAAATTAAATTTAAAGAGAAGCTAATGTACCTTAAATCACAATATTTTAGGGTACATATTATTAATATTTTATTATAACAAAATATTTAATTTATAGGCAGATTCTTGCAACAATTTAATTGGCTGTAATCTTTTGACTTTTCATTTACTCACTGCACTATTCACTTATTCCAAGGCACGGATCGTTGACATTGTATCAACCGATATAACATTTGGAATATACCTATTGGCAATGCTTTTGGAGTCTCAATAAACGAAATGAGAATGTCTTCCCTCTTGATAATTCAGCCGCTGAATTCCACCAGGTTGATTACTGTAATCATTTGTTGCGACATCAAGAGATCAACTCGATGAAGCTGGGTACAGACGTTGGCTCGGGATAATTACAATACTCACGCAATATTGAAGTTCAGTGTGTAGTGTATACATATACATATATTTTCAACATGTATTTAATTGTTTAAATGCATGTTGTCTCTTGGAACTATTCGTTGCCATCCAAATTAAGAACGTTGCAAAATATACAAACCATAATGATATAGTTGTAACTATTGGAATTATATGAAGACTTGCGAGTATCCATTAATCAACAATTTACTAAAACCATGCATTAATCTCTGTCTTTGAGAATAAACTAAAATGAACACCCTTATTTAAATTATTGCAATTTAAATTAAATTTGTATGAGGCAACTCTAAATTCAATACAAAGAATATGTAAGCAAATTTGTTAATTTGTTTTAATTTTATTTTTATAACGAACAGAAATTAGTGTACAATCAGTATGTTCCCACTCAAAATGACCCATAATGCTCTTGGCTTCAGAAACTCTTAGCAGAACTCCAAACTGAATTTTATTTTATTATCATCTTTTTTTCTGAACTAGAGGAAGGCTCATTCGCATATTTCTCATGTTTCTGAGTCTGATCACTATTTGAAAATGATTCCAGGGCGAACATTTGCAAGGACGACAATGCCTGCGGCGTACTCGGAGCGTCGAAGCTCGGCGGCGCATGCGCCACTGAGATGTCCTGTGCCCTGGCTGTGGACACGGGTTTGATGCTCGGATACGTTATCGCTCATGAGATAGGGCACATGTGAGTCGAGATACATGCTAATTCCACTCATGCGAGAGAGATAAATCAAGATAATCAAGACACCAAAACAATTTAGAGTCGGGAACATGCTCGACAGATTGCATTATTCTTGAAATTATTCATATCTGAAGGACGGGCAAGTCTTCTAGTAAAAATTAATTCGCATATTAGCTCGCGCTGAATATAATAGAGTGAAAACTGCGCTGAAGGAGTGATATTCAATCACAAAGTTTTAAAAGCGTGCCACTCAATAGAAAGAGACATACTCGCAACAATATCCCAGTTTCCACTCAATTTAAACAACATTTTGTAGGCTGATAAGTTATAAGAACTCAGAGTTTAACTTGCCTTTCCAGCTCTCTCATTGGCTGAGATTGTTCAATTTATAGCATATATCAGGTATTAGATACATATTTATCTGTCGTACATAAAAACTGAATCTTAATAAAACATTTTGATATCAATTCTGATTGCAGCCTATTTACAAAACAATTTTTACTCTTATTGCAACTTCATTTTTTCTTCTCAAATATTCGGTAACTTATAAATCTATGGTCATTTTGGAGCGTAAATCTAGGATCAAATTTAGAGTGAAATAATCCATTACGCTATTATCTGGTTTTACCTGCAACTTCTCTGTTCTATTGTCCGCTCACCTCTGACCTCCGCTCCCCTCTCCACCTCCATCCCCTGCCCTTCATCTCTGACCCTCCACCCTCCCTGCCCTGATAACCCGTGACCTCCACCTGTCCACGTACTCTGTGACCCTTGCTCTCTCTCACCAGGCTCGGCATGGAGCACGACGAGAAGGCGGAAGGAGGTTGTGACAGCAAACTCCTGGACGGCGGAAGGACGTTGATGGGTCCGTCAGTGACGATGCGGGTGTCCGAGTGGTCGACGTGTTCCCAGGAAGCATTGCGCTCATTCATGCAGTAAGTCGACTCCCAATGAGAAAATAAACTCGACGCGAATATTTTACTAAGAAGCAAGCAAATGAATGGAATAAGAATTGAATTGAGGATTGGTTAGCCATCTCTCAGTGCCAACATTAATTATGGTTTTGGCCTGGACTCTCAGATGACTAAGGAGTAATGAGTCCTGAATTAGAAGTCTAGAAAAGTACCGTCCTTGATTCCTCAGTCATCATTCCAAAACAACACTTAGCAAATTACAGGAAAAATCATATTCCAAACGATTGAAATATTACATTTATCAACATATTTTACACCACTAGTACAAATCTAACTTATCGCATAATCAAGTTGCCAACAAAAATAGGTAAGTTTGCGATCCGTAAGTGTGAGGTTAATACGTCAAAAATTAACATAAATCGCAAGCGAACCGTACAATGTTCTAAAAATTGAAATGAAGGTGCAGGTAGTAAACCTCATAATTTGATGACTAATTAAACACTCATCCCATTAGTCACTTTTGCCTCTTTGTAATTTAAAAACACCGGATGAGTGTTTTGTTTTCTAAGTAGGACGGTCTATCAGCGCCCACCTAATCTTATCAATTCCCAGAATAACACATAATTTCTCCCTCATTTTCCGCGAACACACGCGACTCTCGAACTGCTATCCAGTGTGAATTACTTTCAACTCTTTCTGCCGTCAATGTCCAGTGATTGACTTTATTGAGTGAAGCTCTTACCCTCACCAGCGCCAGGCGGCGGCGTTTGCCGATACCATCGACGAAATGGAGTCTGCCTTTTACAAGCATGATGACACAAAGCTTTTATCCGATCACTTTTTTACGCTATTTTTATCTTAGTTCCGTGTCTCGTCACTGACAAATGGGTTTTCTAAGAAGACGCAGTTGGAAATTGGAATGGTATGATCGACTGCAAGCAACAAAGTATAACTAAAAGAAGATCACTGATGTTGATTGGTTGTGAGTGGTTTTATTCGCCGTCACAGAGCACAGAGCACCTGTCTTCCTTGAATGCAATATTATATCTCTGACTCTTGACTTTCCTAAGTGTAGTGCAATTGTTTCATATTTGTGCATTGTGCAGACAACATAGTTAGTGAGCGTCGTTTAGAGAATAATTAAATTTTAGTTATAATAGTGATGCATGATACGAATATAATGATGTCATTAAGAATACAAATGATAAACATAATAAAAAGTACACGAAGAAAAATTAATACAAAAATAATAATTCAATCGAATCTAACTTAAAAATTAAATTAATACATCACATATGCTATTTTGAATCTTCCAGGAGCATCTTCAATGTATTTCATTTCTTTTGTAGGTATCATGATTAGTGATTATGCCAGTATATTTCAAGGTCCAATTATTATTTCAATTTACTTGGATGTGTGTCGATGTTCAGCAAAAACTCATTTAGGGACAGAATTTAATTGAAAGTGATACAACATGGACTAATGTAATTACGTATAGTACACAGCCTCCACACTCAATTAATATAATCAATGAATATTTACCTAAATAACAATCTTCAATCAGTTACTTGACAGACAGAAGTTACATTGCAGTTGACGAGCACAGAAGAAGAACGACACAAGTTCATTTGAAACAATTAGAAGATAAACGCGTCTGAAGAGTTTGCTCCAATGTTATATTACCTATAACCCAAGAGAGTAATCTAAAAGCGCATACAAACCATTTGGTACCAGATGGCACCTCTATATAATGTTTTCCAATAATATAGTATTGCATTGTTCTACCCTGAATAACACCGACTGACAATGTTCATAACGGAACATGTATACTCTATATTTTAATTCATGGTAAATAGAGCACGCTATATTGATCTACGCTGTGAAAATACACTTTCTATTTTGTACTGATAGTACTCATGAAAATCCGTAATTTTCAGACACCTTCTATTGGCCAATATTGATAACTGTTATCATGGCGCTAGGGAAATACAGATATTTGGCAAAATTTTACAATAGGGCTTGTAGTAAGCTATTCTATCACCAGAAACAGCCTAAATCGATGAGCAGCCAAATTAGATAGCCTGCTAGTAGACAATGTACCAGAAGGACGATAAATTAAATCATTAAATCTTAAAGAATGCCTTCCATTATTTCAAATAGCATTAAGAAAAACGTATTTCCAGAACGATAGTAAAGGAAAATGGCTGATAACTTGTGCAAAAGTGAGTTTACATTTATTTTACCAAATGAGATGTTGTTAATTCGTTATTTTAAATCTTTCAAAGAGATTTAAAAAGAAAACGTGAATACACTTTTGGCCACGCATCGATTATCACGCATACGGCGGAGGAAGAATGGTCGTCGTATGTTTGACAATTCTTCCACTTGGAAATCGTTATCTTGATAATTCACATAATGTTCTCATCTTTCAAGGTACCATACTCCTCGTGTATGATCATCATCGTCATCTTCTTCATGATCTTCCTCTTCTTCGTGCTCCTCCTCATGACCCTCGTCTTCTTCCTCTTCATCTTCGTCTTCGCCTTCGTCATCCTCTTCCTCCTCGTCTTCCTCCTCTTCCTCCTCTTCCTCCTCATCATTATCCTTGTCATCCCCCTCCTCTTCTTCATCATCATCATCACCGTCATAATCTACTTTCTCTACTTTATTATCTGCATCGCCATCGTCGTCATCATCATCTTCTTCCTCATCTTCGTCATCACCGTGATCATCATCCTCTTCTTCTTCTTCTTCTTCATCATCGTGGTCGTCCCCACCGCCTTCTTCTCCGCCTCCATCGTGTTCATCCCCACCGCCTTCTTCTCCGCCTCCGTCGTGTTCGTCCTCACCGCCTTCTTCTCCGCCTCCGTCGTGCTCGTCCTCACCACGATATGCATTTACGTAATGTGTGTGAATTACCGGAGGCTCGATGGTTGGAACTCTGAAGGTCGAACGATCGATGGTCGTCGCTGCGACGTCGTCATTGGCAATGTACGTCGGCACCTCCAAGGGTTTCAGTTGTTTCCAGTCAAAGTCAGGAGGCAGCGTCGTGTTGACGTCATCATTGGTCGACATCGTCCTATGATCGTGTCTCAGAGGCGATGGAGTCGTCATTGACACGACGTAATAATGGCGTTTGGTGGGAAACGGCCTCTTGCCTCCAATTAGAGATGCATTGGGTCTTACCCTTCTCCGCACTGGCCTTCTGATGATTTGGTTTTGAAGTTTGACGAAATTCCCATTTCCTGTGGTCGTCTGTTCGTCCGCTTGTAGATTTGGAATAAAAGTGACGAGCTTTTCGGTGTTTTGACTGTCCGGTACTTCTGTTGCATTCCACTGGCCTGTTGCGGCCGTTTGAGAGTCGAACTGTTGCTGAAGGGTGTTTTGTCCAACGGTTTGTGAAAAAGGTACTAAGATAGGTTGTCCAGTACCAGGTTGGCCGATGATTTGTCCAGTACCAGGTTGGTTGATGATTTGTCCAAAACCAGGTTGGCCGATGATTTGTCCAAACCCAGGTTGGCCGATGATTTGTCCAAAGCCAGGTTGATTACCAGGTATACCAATAGGCTGTCCGACGATGGGCCGTGGAGGCTGGAGCGTCAGCACTGGGTTGCCGTAGTCATAGTAATAATAGTCAGGTATTAAAAGGTTCGGTGGCAATTGAGGTCGAGGTGGAGGCAGAGGTTGAGGTTGAGGTGGAGGTGGAGGTGGACGCGGAGGCGGCGGCGGATGCGGCGGCGGCGGGAGAGGAGGCTGGAATGACGGCGGCCGAACGAACGACGCAGCTAATGCGATGCCTAAAATTTTAGACAATTTATGCAAACTGTGAGCCGCGGCTAACAAACTAACCGTGGACTTCACATGACCGAATTTCCTCAGGAAATGTCCGACTTTCATCCCGGCCAGTAGACTCATGACCTCGATGACCGTCTTCCCTTGTCGCGTCGTCGACGTCTCATTGACGACTCTGGCGACGCCGCGGTAGATGCGTCCTAACTCTTGCGCCTGCTCGTCGGTCAAGCTGGTGTTCGTCATGTTGCCGGCTTGGATGGAGGCGTTGAGCTTCTTGATGTCGTGAGAGAGACGGACAAATCGCTGTCGGGTCCGCGTCGAGTAGAGCTCCGTGCCATTGCGACGGAAGTGACTGACGCGATTCAGATGGCCTCCATGTTTGTAGAGTTTTACTCGCGGCTTGCTGACGGTCACTCGCGGGGCGCTGCTAGAGTTGGTTGGACCAAGAACTTCAGGTTGCCGATCAACTCGAACTCGGCGCAGAACTTCATTGAGAGCAGAGTCCTCTTTGTTCGTTTGATTTAGCAATCGGCTTATGTCCAACGATTGTTGAGGAGATTGGAGCAAAGATGCCGATGCTGTATGGAAATAAAATAAAATGCAATAATTAACTGTTATACCGGGTGGCGCAAACAAAATCACCCCGATTGAGAGATCACTATATCGAAACTATTATAGATAGGATCCTAAAATGTGTACAAATATTAGAAAATTCACATACAAATTACATACCTATGTGATAAAAAAAATTACACATGATTGAAGTTACAGTTGAAAAAACAGATTAAACCAGACGAAATTAACGTGTTTGTTGAATTGATTTGGAGTTACTTTGTATAAAATCAGGTGAATTATGTTTATTTATGAATTTATTAATAAACATAAATTTATGTTTAATAAATCTATGCGAATTTGTCTTAGGGCCGGTATAACCAAAGTTAATCTGAGCCGGATTAACTAAATATTGGAATATTTGGCAGCACAGCCAATCAGATACCTCAAAATGAGTGAAACAATTGAATTTAATCAAAAAGTTAGTTAATCCAGCAAATTTAACTTTGGAAATACCGGGGCTTAGTGAATTTACGTAACTTTCGTTTCCAATTCATCTTTGGAATCAGCCACAATAACTTTTCCCTCCACATCTCTTCTTGAAACCACGTCTCTATAAGATACAGACATGTTGGACTAAATGGAGTCATTTTTATGTAAAATTATTATCAACACAAACTTACTTATGTTCAAAAAAGGTGATTATTTTTAACAAGCTTCTGCTTCTTGTTTAAACTCAAAAGCGCGCTATTTAAACGCTGGTATAAACGAAATGCATGTACCTTTTTCGCAATACTCGAATATTTCTGAAAATTGCACAATATCAAATTCTCATATTTCTTGAACGCGTGAAAGTTTCAGCCCTTTATCTTTTATAGTTTTGATGTAGTGACCTCGTAAACAGGGCAATGTTTTGCGCCACCCGGTATTCTAATTGCTAATCTGTTCACGCGGAGAAATGACATCTTAGAATTACATTTTTTAAATCATTTTTTCACTTCGTAACATAGGTTACTTCAAATCTAAACCACAATATGATCGTTAATTTAAACAATATTTTACAATCCCCAGACCTTTTATTTTTCAAATATCTACGTTCAGTGGAATGTTATGAAGAAAATGTAATACACTGTTATTAATATTTTCTAATTTTAAAAAGTAATTGAGGGTGTATGCTGTTCTGAAGATATTTCTGAAGAGTATTATAGAGAAGGCTATAACTTGGTTGGAAATCAAAATTGACATTTACTCGACACCTTCAAAAAAGACATTGACCATGACTGGCATTGAAGGCGGGTCTTCTGGATAACGGCTATACCTATGCTATATTATTAATTGGAATGTGTTCTCAACTCAATTATATTTGAATAGTTCTTACCTTGGTCAATGACACAGAGATTAAATGAAACCACCAATAACCACCAAAACAACACAAAACGTATCATTTCAACAGCATTTGTCCTTCCGATGATTGTGACAGAATTGCGATGGCAAAACGACTGATGAATATCACACGACTAATAAAAATTATTAATGTCAGATCGAATGTTTCGGCGCCTAAAATGATGAACGTGCGGGTGGTTTCATGCTGGTTACTGGAAACATCATAATAGGAACCAAAACATAATGATACACTTACCTGTTTTAATAGCTCTCTCCGAATCAACAATGGCATGCTGGTATGATTGTCGAATCCCCGTGCCCTAATTAGATTATAACAGAACACACCCAATTTATTATAATAAGTTTGATCACACTACATAAATCTACATGCAATCATGAGCTTGCACCTTGGATTATAAGTATCGTGACAATTTTGAATAACGTTCCTTAAACAGTTTAAATTTAGTGTATTCTAAAAGAACTATTTGTCACACGCATATCACCCGCATTATTTGACCAAAAGAAACAAAGTCAGCAAAAGAAACAATATAATATCGTAATTAGGCTATTAGAAAGATTCATTTGAGTCTTTCTTCAGATTTCCAAGAAGAATACAGACATCACGCCACACATATATAATGATTAGCAGCATGTGATGTGTCGCAGGTTGGGTTATGGGTCCTGTTTGCTGGACGAGCCCGCCGACCACTACTTCCCCGTCCAGGACCTCCTGCCCGGCGCCATGTACGACGCCGACTACAAGGCGCTCATGGTCCCGGACAGAGTGACTAGCAGCATGTGATGTGTCGCAGGTTGGGTTATGGGTCTTGTTTGCTGGACGAGCCCGCCGACCACGACTTCCCCGTCCAGGACCTCCTGCCCGGCGCCATGTACCACGCCGACTACAAGGCGCTCATGGTCCCGGACAGAGTGACTAGCAGCATGTGATGTGCCGCAGGTTGGGTTATGGGTCTTGTTTGCTGGACGAGCCCGCCGACCACGACTTCCCCGTCCAGGACCTCCTGCCCGGCGCCATGTACGACGCCGACTACAAGGCGCTCATGGTCCCGGACAGAGTGACTAGCAGCATGTGATGTGTCGCAGGTTGGGTTATGGGTCTTGTTTGCTGGACGAGCCCGCCGACCACGACTTCCCCGTCCAGGATCTCCTGCCCGGCGCCATGTACGACGCCGACTACAAGGCGCTCATGGTCCCGGACAGAGTGACTAGCAGCATGTGATGTGTCGCAGGTTGGGTTATGGGTCCTGTTTGCTGGACGAGCCCGCCGACCACGACTTCCCCGTCCAGGATCTCCTGCCCGGCGCCATGTACGACGCCGACTACAAGGCGCTCATGGTCCCGGACAGAGTGATTAGCAGCATGTGATGTGTCGCAGGTTGGGTTATTGGTCTTGTTTGCTGGACGAGCCCGCCGACCACGACTTCCCCGTCCAGGACCTCCTGCCCGGCGCCATGTACGACGCCGACTACAAGGCGCTCATGGTCCCGGACAGAGTGATTAGCAGCATGTGATGTGTCGCAGGTTGGGTTATGGGTCTTGTTTGCTGGACGAGCCCGCCGACCACGACTTCCCCTTCCAGGACATCCTGCCCGGCGCCATGTACGACGCCGACTACAAGGCGCTCATGGTCCCGGACAGAGTGATCAGCATGTGATGTGTCGCAGGTTGGGTTATGGGTCCTGTTTGCTGGACGAGCCCGCCGACCACTACTTCCCCGTCCAGGACCTCCTGCCCGGCGCCATGTACGACGCCGACTACAAGGCGCTCATGGTCCCGGACAGAGTGACTAGCAGCATGTGATGTGTCGCAGGTTGGGTTATGGGTCTTGTTTGCTGGACGAGCCCGCCGACCACGACTTCCCCTTCCAGGACATCCTGCCCGGCGCCATGTACGACGCCGACTACAAGGCGCTCATGGTCCCGGACAGAGTGATCAGCATGTGATGTGTCGCAGGTTGGGTTATGGGTCCTGTTTGCTGGACGAGCCCGCCGACCACTACTTCCCCGTCCAGGACCTCCTGCCCGGCGCCATGTACGACGCCGACTACAAGGCGCTCATGGTCCCGGACAGAGTGACTAGCAGCATGTGATGTGCCGCAGGTTGGGTTATGGGTCTTGTTTGCTGGACGAGCCCGCCGACCACGACTTCCCCGTCCAGGACCTCCTGCCCGGCGCCATGTACGACGCCGACTACAAGGCGCTCATGGTCCCGGACAGAGTGACTAGCATGTGATGTGTCGCAGGTTGGGTTATGGGTCTTGTTTGCTGGACGAGCCCGCCGACCACGACTTCCCCGTCCAGGACCTCCTGCCCGGCGCCATGTACGACGCCGACTACCAGTGCAAGGCGCTCATGGTCCCGGAAGCTGAGCAGTGCGATACAGGAGCCGTGAGTGAGCATTCTTTCCACAACAGTAAGACACGGGTAGAATTATGTTGGCGGAACATCCGGGTTCGATTCCTCTCTATTTCTGTCGTCCATCACAAGTTCTTGTGAATTTGTGGATTTCCACGGACTTGTAAATATCTGTGATGATTTCCTAATTATAGACATTGCAGACAATAATCATATAACTTTATGATATAAGCTTTTATTATCACAACAAATGTGACATCATATAAATTATTACCGTCTTATTTTATTATAATCTTCATTCCCTGCAGAAGATTACATGTTTCAAGCAAAAAATTATCTGTCATAAAAGTCCACTTGAAATAATTGTATGCATGTGAGATGCAGGCAAATAATAAAACTGAACTAAAAATAAAGAAGACGCATATAGAATATCACGTGAGGAATGCAATAATTTGTTCGAAATTACCTTCTTAAAAATAGTACTAATCGTAATTTACTTTTTGTTGACCTTGGACTAATTATCACCTGTTTGTTTTAATAGGACAAGTGTCTGAGACAAAGTTATACAAACACTGTATAAAGCGTTCTCATTGGTAAATTAATTTGGCTGGTAATGTGGGTTTTATCTCTCGAATGAAAGTATTCATTAGAAACGCGGGTTTGTAATTGATTCGCGTGATGAAAATGAATTCGCTTTGAAAATAGATTCGAAATAATTAATTATGCTAAATGAGAAACAGCTGAATTTTTTATCCCTGATATTATAGGTTTAATTAAAGCAGATCTACATTACTCTTCGGAAAATTTTTATGTTTTAAATCAGTCAATTCAGATACCCTAGATTATCTCATTAGTCTTGAAATTATTATTGTGAGACGTTTAATTCGAGCATTGAGGAACGGATGGTAAGGTAGGTGATTTCTTTATCCTCACTCTCAGAGCTACAAGCACAGTGCTGCTCGTGTGAATTCATCAAACTGACTCTCCGTCTGCCGCGAACATTCAAACACCATCCAGAATAGAACGTTTGAAATTAGTGTCGGAATAGCAGTGATATTTTGGGAAAATAATACTTTTAGATTAGATTACATAATTAATAATTAGATAATTTGGCACAGCTAGTAATAAAAATGAATATAATGTATTCTAATAGCAAACAATAGTAAATGAACCGGGTGGCGCAAAAAAAACTGTTTGAGTGGTCACTATATCGAAACTGTTATAGATAGAGTTCTGAAATTTGTACATATTTCAGAAAACATACCAAAATTGCAAGTTTCAAACATTTGTGGAATAGGAAAAAAAGTTACAAATGATTAAAATTTCAGTTGAAAAAACAGATTAAACAATACGAAGTTGACTAAGAAATTAACTAAGACTAAGCATTGAGTAATGACGAAGTATTGATTTGGAGTTTTAGTAAAAATTATGTGAATGTATGTTTATTTATTTTTATAAATAAAAACCGGAGTTAAACGGAGAAACGGAAACACGGAGTTAAATTTCCAATTCATTGTGGGAAATTTAGCCACAATCTCTTACCTTTTCATTTCTCTTCTCGAAACCACCTCTCAATAAGATACAGAATTTATTTACTAAATGGAATGTTTTTCTGTTCAATTATGACATCAACGTAAACTTACTTATATGTGAAAAACAGCGGATTCTTTAACAAACTTCCGATACTTGTTTCAATTGAAACGCGTGCTATTTCAATGCTGGTATAAACTGTTTTTCAACGTCCTAATTGAAATATCTGTAACTTTTTTCTCATTACTAAAATTTTTCTGAAAATTGCACATATTAAATTTTTATATTTATATGTTCCATAACGTCGGACAGTTTCAGCTCTATATCTATTATATTTCTTCCGGAGTAACCTCTCAAACAAGGTGATTTTTTTGCGCCACCGGTATTACATTTTAGTACGATAACTTATCTAATATAATCATTTTTAAACATTAACCCAAACAGACATGATTAAAGACAGCAAATCGAAGTGAGATGAATGAAAATGAAGACTTGAATGTTGTAGGTAATTTAATCGAGTGGTTTTCTGCAGTCTTGCGAGAACCTGAGCTGCGAGGTGGCAGGCTACGGTTGCGTCCAGACACATTTGCCACCGGCCCCAGGGACACAGTGCGGCGAAAAAAAGGTAACTACCCCGATGGAAACTCATTAAAATTTTAAGCTCTCTCTTCTCTTCTCTCTTTCCGTCACTCTAATTACAACTTGAATTATTTTTCTTTCCATCAAATGAAATCTTCTGAACTGAATCGTTCATTGAAGTAACAACCAATTAATTTCGATTCAGAGTAACGGTTTCTGTATTTAGAAGACTTCGAGACGGATTTTCTTGCCTCGTAAGACTCTCCATTGAATAAGTACTACACTCGTACCTTCCAGCAATTAGGTGTATGTACAAGAAGGTGGAATGAATACATTCCTTTAGAAGCGTTTCGCATTGGAATTGGATACACGTGTTTTGCATAATTCCAACGACGGCGCATTTTAAACTCGATTTGGTTTCAACGTCTGTGAACTGTATTTAACTAATGAATCTTGTTTTAAAGAAGATCGTGTGGAAAAATAACACCTAAGAAAGTGCTGTGTTTAAGATGGTGAAAACGCCAGCAAATACAAGTCAAAAGTTTGTTTATCTATTTAAGAGTCGGTTATACTCGAAGGTAAACGGAGATAACATTTCCTAAATATCGTCGTAGCATTTGGTCCATTCAAATTATGCAGAAGGGTACAGGGAAAGAACGCTATAAGTCAATTTTTAGGATCATCTTGCAGTGATATTTATGAGCTTTCAGTATATTCCCTCTGTTTAAAAAAATATTGCTACGAGGTCTTGAAAAAAGCAATTGAAATATCGATCTGTATGGGCGATAGATACAAGTTTCAACATAAAACTTCGATTATCTCATTTTCATCCGAATGTGACGTAAAGCTTTCTTTCCCTGTACCCTTGATATAAATAGCTAAGTCTTTAGTCGACTTTAGGAATATAAACACTAACTTATGAATTACCATGCACTAACTCGTCTCAAAGCTCAAACTCAAAACCAAAAAAGTTTTTTATGTGGAGTTTGAGCACAAAAATTGAACGTGTTTATATTACAATTTGTGTTTATATTAGAAGGTCGACGCAGAAATGTGTTCGAATTGAGGGAATATTTTATATCTGCAATGTTCACCTTCGAGTGAAGGATGAACTCCGGGAAGGATCACTCTATAATCATCAGTGTTTTGATCTGTCACCGTCTCTTTGAAGACAGATAATGAATTGCTCTTTGTGTATTGTGGAGATCTATTGAAAAATGCTGTCTCCTAATGCCGCATGAGAGATTTTATCATTTTTAACTAATTTTACTTATTTTCTACTTGTATGCAAAATATAAAAATAATATCAAAATGGTGAACGATCCACAAATAGAAGTTCATTTTCTACTACTTCGTCTGTTCAACATTACAGTCTATCTTCAAGGAAGTGGTCAAAATTACAAAAATTGCGGAGTTCTTCATTGGTCCATTTAGAAGATGAAACCATAGATGAAACAGAGTAGAATGTGATAGATTTTGTCTCAGTGCAACGTGGTAGATGGTCTTAGCTTACCAATGTTACATTATCTGCCGAAGTGCATATCAGTTTCATCTGTGTTTACCTGGGCAACGTGTTCAAAATACTCACTTAAATTTAGGTCAAATGCCTTCAGTTCATTCATTTCATTCATTTCTTCAGTTTAAGCACGTTTAAGTAAAGACAGTGTTGACAATATCGTATTTAATTGATTTGTGTTAAAAAGTGCTCTGCTGATGAAAACTTCGATATGAAATAAGGGGTCATTTATCGTGCTGTGTACTAAGTACAAAGTAGATTAAACTTTTCTTCGTTGATTAGTTTCAACTTCTAATAGCTTGAACACTTTTTGCTGCCAATTAACTTTAAACTTAAGTATCGCCTTCACGAATGTCGTAGCTATTTAAGCTCTAAAAATGCGGTTTAGGAATGAAAAAGTGTCTCTTCATTTGAGGTTAATGGTCGATCATAAATACGTTTAACTTTGACTGTTTATTCAAGAGCTCAATGAGTAGTTATTTTCACTTGCAAATCAGATTGTGTTATTTGGTTGTGGAATGCTATCGATGCAGTATTATTACACGCTCTAGTGTTTTGGTTACTGCGGATTGAGTCCAGATTAGGATTTATCCCCGTAACTGGTGTCATAAACCCAAATATTCACTCTCTATGCACGAAGTCTGGATAGTTCAGTTGTTTGACATCAACCAACAAGCAAATATAACAACAACAGTGTTGATAACTTAATCAGTAGGTAGCACAAATGATTTCGAATTGAGACCAATAGCTGATTGAATTCTTTTTCGAGATATGGACTTGTCAGATGCGCATGCAGTTCAGTCAATGATAAGAAAGTCGTGTATTTTACAGGTTGGTGATCAAAAATGATACTGACAAGTTGTAAAATAACTAGACTTTGAAGAATATTTACTAGGAAAAAGCTCTATGTAAGCGTTGCTAAGAGAGACATTTTCATGAGTGTAGGTGACATGCTGTGCCTGAGATGATGATCTATAAAACCTAGAGTGCAAAACCAAAGTGATTACTACTGTGGGGAACAATTTAGCATTGGAAAATGATTTTTCATTTACCTACCTTAATTGTCGAGTTGAATTATTGATGTTTACCTCCAAGGTGGTGACGACTGTAAACTATTCAGACGTCAGAACCTGCGTGATCCGACCAATGTTTACTTCTACTATGGGTATTTTATATTAATCGGCGCGAACTTTTCAAAGAAGGTCGTGGGTTCGAGTCCCACTCGAGGAAAATCTTTTCACATTGCAGTTGGTATTTATTAGAACAATAGTAATGTTTGCTATGTTTCAAAATAAATAAAAAATATCAATACTTTCAATATCCGATCAGTATACATTGTTGCTTTGGCTTGGCCGGGAATTGAATGACTGATCGATAAGACTGGTAACCAATACATTGCACCAACAAATCAATATAATGGGACGGGTAATGCTATGATATAGGTCACTGAACTGATGTATCGATACAATTGTGTGTCATCCGTCATTGAACAAGCTCAATGCCGATAACATTACCTCGGAAGCATCACGACCTTGTTTGCTTCTTATTTGTCTTGAATTATTGCGTTTACTTCCATCCATATTTCACTCCGGGCACTTTCCCCAAATTGATAATTCTCGATTATGTGCTGTAGGAAAACTACACGCTCCGTTTTGTTGTTCGTTTTACCTGCGCAGTTAAATTGTGCAATTGCGCGAACCGAATGAAGGCGGACACCAAGTTGGAGAACTGAGCTAAAAACTCAAATTTAGCTCCTTTTTCCAATATTCCTCTGTTTATCAGAGATGGATTCTGCAGGAACTGAATGGGGAAAACGGTGCTGGAAACTGTACGTGTGGCCACGTCAAAATTGCAACGTTTTATTCTACATTTTTACTTGTGCAGTCAAAACTCAAAACTGTACAGGTAAAACGGAGCGTGTGGACATTTATATAAAATAGGTGCACAATTGGTCTGTATGCAACAATCCAGTCGTTGATATTCCATACATCCATCTCTTCAGCTTCTTCACCTCTTTACAGTTTACCTAAGTAGGTAGGTAACTTAAGAAGAAGTACTTCATTTTAAGTTACCTATTCGTAATAGTCATTATAGTTGTGCTTCAATATCTGTGGTAATATTGGTGGAACATCCAAGCATTTGCTTTTTAGCTGAGGGAAAACCACTGAAAAAATTTCTCAACTACTTTAATGTATACACAATAGTCGTAATGAACCCTCGGTCAATAATTCAATATAACTTAGAAGTATGTTTTTTTGCTATGTAGTCATTACCTATACCTATATTATTTCAAAACCAGAATACAGAATGTATTTGTCATCCTCTAATTCTGTTCATTACCAAAGTAAATAAAAACTCATTATTTTCACCAAAGTGTTCCAGTCCAATCTCTCATTCGGTCATTAGTGGTGTGTCATTACGCAAATAAATAAACAAACTCCTTTTCCCCAAAGCGTTGACGTAGTCATTCTGTCGTCAGTGGTGCTTCCAGCGACGCTGCGTGGAGGTGGGCGAGCGTCCCGGCGCCGTGCACGGAGGCTGGAGCGCTTGGAGCGGATGGAGCGCTTGCTCCAGGACGTGCGGATCCGGCGTCGCCTCCTCCCGACGCCAATGCAACACGCCGTATCCAGAGCACGGCGGCGAGTACTGCAGGGGCGACGCCAAGCGCCACCAGATCTGCAGCACGGAGGTAAAAGAAACTAATTGTTTGGCAAGCGGTTTATTGCAAATGAAAACTTCTCTAAAATGGGTTGTAAACAAGTTATCCATTCAATATGGACGAAAACCTTACATTCTTGAACTCAATGTTTGCTCTTACAGCCTTGACGTGAATGCATGCTTCCCTTCTTTAACAGGAACCTGCAATTTAATTATATGATAAAAATGTAATTTCCTCCATCATCCGTTTCTGAAAGAATGGCAATTTGTACACGATTTGAGACTATCACGAACATTCGATTCTTCGTCCTTTCTTTTTTTCCATACAGTCGGTGTAGGGCAGTCAAAAATAACCCCTTCTGTTCAAATCACTACAGAAATTTCTATTGAAACACTCGTTTGTTTGCTTATTTAACTATTCGTGGAAGTATGATATAAAATTGATGTATGGTTTTGTTTATTAGAAGAGATGCTTTAATAGCTTCCGCTATATTTATCATCCCCTTACGGCTATGCAATATTACAAAACGCGAAATAACATACAAAGTCATCTCTCAATATCTACAAAACAGCAATTGCAATTACATCGATAAGTAAAATTGCTACTTATTTCATATCATAAGATTTGAACCTGCTGTTTTGAACACGACACTCGGCGAAGTAGTCACAGAATATAATTCGGACAAGAATGCTTTTGTTCGGAATAAGCTTTAAGTTAAAGTTAAAGTTTATTGTGTACAACATAAGCCAGCCCTCTCAAGCTCAACTTACCCATATAAAGACGCACGTGAGATTTAAAACTGGATAAGGAAAAATACAAACTTTTTATAAAAGTTATCTCAAATAATCCAACATCTGACACCAAATGTAAAATTTGTTATATTTTCAGAAAAATAAAAAACTGCAAATCTAGCAATAGTTCTGCTCTAATGTATTATTTAAGATTAATTTAAGATCCACTTTAAAAGCCATATTTAATTAAAAAATAGATCACAACTTTCTACAAACGTATTAATTATGAACCCGACCGGGTGCAGACACAACGGTTGAATAATCTCGCCTCTAGTTCTTGTCTTGGGTGGTTCCATTGAATTGTGGGCGACCCGACTCGGCCCATTGAATGTCACTCGCTTTATACGGCATAGTGTATAGGTCGAGGCGTACCGACATCTCCCACGCGGCCTCCAGGGCATTTTCCACAACTCAATGGCGGGGTCTCTGCTGTCCTTTCATGTTGTCTCATTAAGTTTTGCCTTGCGGGTATCGTAATAATAATACCACGGTTATGGATACGAGCGTCGTGGGTTTTCACGACTTTACTGTGCGGCAGTGTGTTGTGATATATACTTTATGCCGAGTGTTGTTGCAGTAAATAGAGACGGCTGACGCTGTGACCTCTGTTCATACGTTTTCGAAAATCGTATTAGATATCGAATCGAAAAGGGAAAATTAAAACGTTCTATTTCCAGTCACTTATAACTGACTCACGTCAACAAACCGTAGGTAAAGGGATTCTACTGCCAGTGGTGTATGTAGGAAGGGGGTGGGGATTGGGGAGGTTGCCCAGAATCATAACTTCAACTTCAAAATGTATTTAGTTTGCGATTCAATTGGTTGCAGGTTTCAGTGAGTAAAATCAACCTAGATATGATTTAATAGTTGGTGAGAGAACGTAGTCCCAATCAAAAGCAAATTTGACACTTGTAGCAGAAGCTAAAACGTTCTTATAATAAGCCTAAAATATAGTACGCGTTGATTTTATATTTTTATACTCCATGTCTAGTTGTATTACTAAAATCATAAATTTACCTCATTGAATGATCTGGGGTGGGATCATATAAAATGACAACGTTGTTCTCGTCTGACAATCATCTAATCTCAATGTTATTCAGGACCTTCTCGAGTGAGAAGATAAGATCGTCACACGAGAATAAGAGTTGTACCATTCGATTCTAAATTTTCTCCTGAAATATCCTTCCACACAAAACATTTGTTCCTTGATACGCTAATGTGTTTTTTGTTTGTAGAAAGTCGTTTAAAAACATCTCCTAGGTACGAATCAGTTAACAAATTATATGTATATACCTAATATTGGCAAGAGAAAGTCAAAACTTTTAAACAAAAACTGAATCCATTCGGATTTTAGTGAATAAAATGAACCACATTTATTTGTTACGATGATTCTGAAACAGGAAAGTTCGGTGGTGGATCGAAAAGAAGAAGTGACCAGTAATAAACCAACCGGCTCAAGGCGGTTCCTATACAGAGCAGTGAAGGTGGTCCATGCGTCATGATCCGACGGTCAGAATCTTCCTCCTGAGACTCTCTCGCATCCAGAGTTCAGATATCGATTGATCTTTGTTAGGGAAGATAAAGAATATTTGGCGTCATGCCATCAATCCAAGCGGCGAATAATTTATTGCTGGAATTTTAGTCCTCTCTTTTTTACTATGAATTGTTTTTCGCTTTGTTTTCAGGTCTGCCCGATTGGACAGCCCTCGTTCAGGGACGTCCAGTGTGCGGAGTTCAACAATTGGTCCGGCGCTGAAGACGAGAAAACTCACGTCTGGAAGGGATTCTACAATCACGACGGTAGAAACTTGTTAATTGTTTCGGGATCTTAACGAACCGCGCTGCATTAGAAAGTCAAATGAACACGAGGTCAGAATAAACTTAGAACATAAAGCTCATAACAAATTATTTAAATTGCAGTTATTTTTTATACACATACAATGATGATGCAAAATGGGCGTCGGCATGGGGAGGGAACGGGGGCACGTCTGTGTGTTTCAAAACAAATAATAAACAGATATATCTTATTTTTCTAAATTCAATTTATGTACCCAATTACATACTTCATTGTAGCCCACCCTTGTTACTTGGCAAAGAACCTGGCAGGCCCTTGAATATGTCCATTTCATATGACGTCACAGCTGACCAAAATCTAACTGGGGGACAGATGCTTTCAGTAATTAAGTAATAAGTAATCATACTCTTTCTTAATTTAATAACCTCATTTTATTTCATACCATTCTGTCTTTCTTTTTAATATCTTTCTTTCACAACTGTATTTAAAATACGATTCAACTATTGAAAACTTGCCTGTCCCCCAGAAAAATAAACGAGATTGAAGTCTGTTACCATAGCAACCATGAGTGTCTTGAACGACAGCGATAAGGGTTGTGTAATCTGTGCAGATAACCCGTGCATCTTGTACTGCAAGAGCGACGCCAACGTCGTGGCGACGTTGAGGCCTCAAGTTGTCGACGGAACGACGTGTCGCCGCGGCATTCGAGACATCTGCATCGGCGGCGTGTGCAGGGTGAGCGATCCAACTGGCCACATGCATGTACACCCAACAAATCATAAAACAGTATTTGAACGAAACGGATTGGCTGCTGGTCAGGTTCCTTGACAATCAATCCCGGGTATTGTCAATGAAATCAGAGCTCATCTTCTAGAGGTAGATGACGAGTTAGCATAGACTTCATTGGATGATGCCATAATGATGCCAAATGTGATGCAATTAAAAAATCACAAATTGACGTCCTCCCTTCTGCTTCTATGGTACAGATTTGTGCGCCACTGTTCGATCTTGAGTTTATAAAGCTTTGTGTTAAAAATCTAGATGAATGTGCTATTTTGAAAACGGGGAGATAAAAGCTATTAAGAGATTAAAGAGGACGCTCTTCGCTTTACTCGCCATGAAACATGCATTTAAAAGAGCATTCTACATTTTCAAAGAAGTGTTGTCACATGGTTTAACGCAGTCCCCTGCCTTGCTAGGAGGTCCCCTGCGACTTAAACCTGGAGTCGAAGGCCGTGGAGGACGTCTGCGGCGTCTGCCACGGCGACGGCACCGGCTGCGTCGTCAGGGACGGCGTCGAGACGTTCGCGGAGAGCAAGCGCGACCTGATGAAGCTCGTCGAGGTCCCCGTCGGCACACGCAACATCCGCGTCGAGGAGATGGAGCCGACGATGGCGTTGATCGTCGTGATGGACGCCGGAAACAGCTCGGCGCTCATCAGGGGCGACGTCCTCGGCATGTTCGAGGTGCCCGGCTCCAAGGCGTGGCTGGGCATGATCCGCAAGGGGCAGGAGGCGTTGAACATCCCCGGGCCGGTCACCAAGCCGCTGACGGTGTTCGTCAGACCCATCGAGAAGGTCACGTTTCAGTACTCGATGGCGCTGAAGAGGGACGAGGGGAAGCGGAGTGCGAAGGGATGCTACAGTTGGGACTTCATTGACTGGACCAAGTGTTCGGCGCAGTGCGGGCCGGGAGTGGAGATGGCGACGGCGAAGTGCGTGGAACACGACGGCGGACTCGTCGAAGATGGATATTGCAGTGACTTCGTTAAGCCAGACTCGAAGATACGGCCATGCTTCTTACGCACTTGTAAAGCAAGGTATGGTCCACGTTGTTGTCATGTATTGAACCTAGTACACTTAGTATTTACCTCTTTATACATACGGCATCTTCTTGCCTTTTCTTTTTCTACATTAGTACACAAATATGATCACTTTTACAATATATTTTAAAACAAATTTACGACAAATTAAAGAAACGTTTGAATCTTAGTTTTACATTGCTAAGTGAATATTTTTGTGTACTAATAAAAAACACAACAGGCTTCTGCAAAACAGGAACGTTCAGTGCCAGGCTAATGGCCTGATTGTGAAGGCGAAAAATAAGCTTGTCAATTGTATCAAACAAAGAGATTCATAAGTTTTAGAACCCTCCGCGGTGTTTACTGTTTAGTACGTCTTTATTTAAAAGTTGGAACTAGTTGGAGAAAAGAGAAGGGAACAAAAGAGACCGTATGAATATGATTTTATGATTAATATTCCAACAAGTGCAAATATGGTGTTTCCTTGTATACAGATGGGTGGTCGGGGAATGGCAGGGAGAATGCAAGTCCATCAACGATAAACGCACGAGGATGGTCAAGTGTGTGAAACCTACTGGAGATGGTGAAGGAGAGTCTGACATCATCGCAAACATCGAGTGTACGGGAGCCCCGAAACCAAAAGTAGTGGAGCCATGCGCTTCCGTCAAAAAGCTCAACACTTCTTGTTCGTACGTCAACGAGCCTTTCCGGTTCCACGATGAGCCTGTTAGGAAGAGACGGTCAAATTCAGACTTTTCTGATGATATTTGGGATCCAAACTACCCGCTTCCGCCCGAAGTAGAAAACAGTGACTCAATCCAGAATAACTCGAACAGTGATGTCTTGAAAAACACCGGCTCAATCAAAAGTAAATCTAACAGTGGGTACTTAAACAACGACGAGTTATATGAGAAGAATGTCATGGCGATGGTTAAAGCTCTGCAAACTTTAAATGTTGAGGAGAATGCTTCTGAGAAAAGTGCAGATGTGCAGTCAGCGCGACCTGAGAAACAGAAGTTGAAACCTATGACGAAACCCGCCAGCAAAGAGACGTCGTTATTGGTCAAAATAGACCACGTTCAGAGGTTGTTGAATGCCGTCGAGATATTAAATCAACTAAATAACACACTTGAGTCAACGGAGAAGACAGTTTTTCCGGCAAAGAAAGTTGGTCACGTCGATGACCAGATCAGTGGCGTTCTTACACAGATTATTAACACTTTGGACATAGATGAAGCAGGAAAGAAGAAGACAGAAAAGGGTTCGTTCATCCGAAAAGACACGAGAATTCCCCGCATGGCCTCATATGACAACGCTGACAACCCAAATATTGGCATCAGAAAATCTCGTCCAAAACGAGAGCATCAGGTCGATCTGATGGACTTGGAACTAGAGACTGAGATGGACAACTTCGACAAACACGCAGATGAACTGGATAAAGACTATTCACCTGATGTTGGGAAAACTTCGTCAAATACTGAGGAAGAAGTCACTGGAGACCAACCGGCTCTACATTTCGGAGAGCAACCTTCTAGTTTCGCAGAAAATGAACATCTAATCGAACGTGATAGACTCTATACAAGTGTGATAAAAACACCCCAAAAAGATACAGAAGATGAAGAAATCTACCCGAATCTAAACCCTTCTATGTTATCTAAACGTAACGGACCAGTGGCGGTTTATGAGAATATACCAGTGTTGACGACAGTAAATAGAGCTAAGTTACCAGAGGAGAAGTCGGTAGGCGCTAGGTTTCACGCAAAATATGATCAATACATGTCTCAAAATCAATTAGACAGAGCTCAGTTGAAAGTGCAATGCGATGCTCTTCACGACACACGGCTATCCTCAATACTATTGAATAAACTGGAGTTTCATTCGATCGTCGACCCAAGGTCATCGGGTGACGAGCAAAGTGTCTACGAGGACATGAGCTTCTTGGATCCAGTCGACGCGAAAGCCAACTCGTTCGGGTTGAGTTCTTCGATCACAGACAGTCCCCTCTGTGGGGAGATCATGGAGCAATCGAGACTGCTAGAAGAGAAGAATGAAGTGCCGCAAATATCAGATGTTCTGTTGGGCGAAGCTGGTCCGCAGGTGATGAGTTCAAGTGATATGAAGTATGAGAACACGAGAGCTGCTGGCAGGGAAGGAATTCATCGATTTGTAAATAGTGGATTTAATCCGACTGTTTCTAATTTGGGTAAAATAACCGAAAGTAAAGAGAGAAGCGCATTGGGTTCCGTTGCACAGTTAGCTGAGCTTGAGATTGAAGATGTCAACTCAAGACAATTAGATATTGATCAATATTGGAGACATAAAGATGTGACTAGAGGCTCACAAGTTGAAAAGAATCCTGACGGTGAATCAGATTCCATTCCTCCACCTGAAATCCGTCCAAGTCTTTATGATTTTACCAGAATGAAGAAAACACGCTCATGTGACGACGAAGAAGATGTAGACGCCGACCAGATGATTCGTGAGGAACCCGACAACTGCAACGTACTTCCGGCACATGACAAGATTCAATCGTCGAGCTTCTTAGGTGATCCAACTGACAGCGATTATGGAGACTTCTTGTTGTCGATGCAACACGACTTGAGAAACTCATTCCAAGAAGTTGAGACGCCGATGTACTCTGCCGAGGAGCCCATCGACGGCGACAGTTCTCTTACTTGGGAGGAAAATAGGAGGTGGAAGAGATCGAATCGCAAGAAGGGTCATCGGAAGTCGGCAAAGAACACGTCGTCTGAAGAAGAATGCGACGACGAGGCAGGAACACCCGATAAAGTGGCGAAGAAGATTCAAAGAGGGAAACCGATGGTGGATAAATTAGAAGAGGAGGACGTGAATCTGACGTTTGTGGTCGACAAAGACGACACCGCAAATTCAACTAGTGAGATGCCAAAGTCTCGAAAAGCGAGTGGCAAAGAAGGACTTGCGTTATTGGGGACAATGCAGAGTAAAAAATCAGATTCTGTTGGTAAAGTGAAGTTGACTGAGGTGAAAAAGGTAAAACAGAAACGAACTGAGCAAAATGGAGATGGGTGATTTTCAATTTCTTTTAATTATTTTGTTGTAATATTTTGGATGTTAATACGATTTTGTTTACAAGCTACATTAATAAAAGCTATTACAATTGTTGGTAGATTTATTACCATCGTTTTCCTGTTGATGAGGTAAAGCTCTTGGGGTTCTTTGTCGTTGAGAAATCGTGAAAGCGAAGTTTCCTCACGCAAATGAACAAGAGATAGAGTGTAAGTGTGGAAGTTCCGCTGGGTAACTTCCAACCTTCTGCTTTCTGATGACAAATCTTGCGGTTGATGACCAGTCAAGGGTTTCACTGCTTCACAATCTTTAGCAAAGATAGAGCCTGAACAATTTCAAGTGACTCGCGAAATATCCACCTCATTTGCATTCTCTCTTGATGAAGAATTTTGAATTTCCATCTCTTTTTCTTCCATTATTAAGATTGTTTTTATCCGTTTTCTACTCACAAAGAGCTTACGGCTTACAACATTATTTCAAAGAATTTTGTAAAAACAAAAAGGAGAGATGTAATTTTTGATGGTTTTGCCACCATGAGACGAACTAGTAGAAAGACGTGGATTACCGAGTCAACTCCTTGGGCTACGACTCGAAATTAATGTCTCAGTGTTTGCTTTTAATAACACCATCCAGTCGACTGCATTTTAACTTTCAACTGAAACGTGGTGATTTATGTCTCGTTAAATCTTGTATCTGTCTTAATGTGTCACTCAAGACCAGGGCTATGGGGTGGGGGGGGGAGTTTGTTTTCTGTATCTTTTTATGAAATCAAAACATTAAATGAATTGAAACTTTGACCATCATCGGCTAGTATGAACTTATTTTTTTAATATAAGTTTTCATTTGTAGTCCACAAATTGGTTAATCAAATTAAATTGGAAATTCTGTCTGTGGAAATTCTGTAATACGTAATAACAATGTCGAGCCCGTTGCTGTCAATTGCCAAGCAAAATGTATTCTTATATTACACTGATATTATATTTTGTCAGTGTCATTTTAAAACAGGGGCACAATAATAAATCGTTGTATTGACATTCCCAGTGAAATAATGAACATTTTTTGGCGATTAATCGCAAATCTGTAAGCTTGAATAACCATTTTTCTGTTACTTATTTCCCTTTTTACATACGAGTCAGCAATCCTTCACAGTCTTTTAAAAATAAACTCAAAGGTATAAGAGAATTCCAATTCAGTGGCATTTCTTCCCGAGTAAAACCCCTTTTCTAACTTACGTTACTCGATTTATATGCAAATTAACTTGTGTAGAATAAGATGTCTTGATCTACATGTCATGTCAGTTCACACTAAGAATCTTACACTACCTTCGCAAATATTTTTCTTATTTTTTCGCACTGAACAAAAATCCCTTTCGTTTCGGATGTATCTTCGGCCGATTCATTGCAAAGCTCGTGGTTCCATGTCTCTAGGGAACCGAACCAACCGCTTCAATACGGACATACGTTCGCTGCGGACCAATCAATCGGTTAAATATCCATTCATTCGGCGTAACTCAGCTTTTAAAACACTTAAATTCCTTTTCTTTCATCTTACACTCTCCTGCTCGCGTGTATTTGTATTTCTCTATCGACTGTGGACAACTTTACCGGTGTGCTATTTCTATATCTTCGAGGCAAGTTCAGCGGGACAGCGAGTTTAATTCCATTCATGAACAATGGACACCATCGTTTTACTATGCCTCTGGTTCTGATCTCTTTGAAGAATCTTTTGTCCAATGAAGTATTGCAATTTATCAAGACAATGGATCCTCTGCTCTCTCTCCTGAGATGTCACTCTATTCTCTGATGTTTTGTCGCGCTAATTTCTTACTCTTCGAGGCAAAAATAATTGGATTATATTCAGTAGAAATAGCACAGCTTTAAAGCGACAGTTCGTGAATAATATTACAGTATCTAGTCTTGTTTCGAAATGAGAAATTCCAATCGTAAAATCTTGATTTTATGGTCGAGCGAACCGGTCGTCTTTGCGAGCAATTTCAAAGTTTTCATTTCATTATTTGCAAGAACTGGACTGAAAGTTGGTAAAACACTTGTCAAATAGTTCTCTATGTGGTCTCGTAGTCAACTCATAAATTGTCTTTTGCGCATTTGAATGCCCGTTAGATAGATCTGGAACGCTTTCTCACAATATCCGAAATAAAGCGTTGTTACATGTTGTGAAAAATCACGTACTGTTCATGGAAGAAGAATTCTTGTCACAAACTTTAAAACTCTACATTTTCCCCCTGTAAATCTAAGCTAAAAAGAAATATACTGCGCCTGATGAAATGTGATGAAAACAAAGAGAAGTGAAAGCCTGGCAGGTACTTAGAAACACAAGGGCGTTGGTGTAATGGAGTAGTAAGAGAGAAAAAGAGAGAGAGGAGAGAAACAAAAAAGAAATTTCTCGTAAGAGACGCGTTAATTTACGTGAGATGTATATAAGTACAATGTGACAAATAGATGCTTTTAAAGTTGTTGTGTAATTAGATTTCTGCGCGTCTCCCACCAGGTGGTTAAGATTAGCGTCCCGACGCATCCCAGCTTGGCGCCGCGACGTCAACGAGCTAAGTGATATATCGACTAACACAGAGTCGAGATCTACTATTAGCCACGAAGCTGCGTTCTAATCAAGTGGTATTTTCTAAAAACTTTTCGACTTGAGGGAGTTAGAAATAGCGCAAGTTGGAGGGAAAGTGATTAACGCCTGACGACGATTAGTTTCCGAATGTGGAATTATTTTCTAAAGGGTGGTTTTCTTCTAATCACAGACTAAAGCGCGGTCGATTTATTTTCTATCTGCCGCATTTAGCTTAATGAATGTTATTCAGCGCTATTGCATAAAACCTAACGGCCTCGATAAATCGTGATCATCGATTCGATGTCATTCACGAGTCGGCAAGAATAATTACTAATTACTTTGTTCGAAATGTTGCATTCCAACAAACACGCAAATGCTAAATACACTTACTGAATGTCAAGTTTCAACTTTAGTGGAACTTTTTACGAGCTACAAACTTTCGCAATTAAACTCATCTTCATCTTTACCTAAAATCGGGAGAGGAATGAGGAAAACAGTAACCAATTCTTGTCGTCAAAATGAATACATCTTATTGTGTTTTCAGCACTTCTTTATGGAGATTTTTTATGGGGGGTGGGTGGCACACGGCATTTTTTTGATGTGTGAAAGGGAAGTTTGGGAGTCGATTTATACGATTTTAGTTAATTAAGATTATTCTTTTGGTTTAATTTTGAACCAAAATACTCGCAGTATTCTGAAAATCTACGACATTTCTAAAAACAAAATTATGATGTTCTGATAATACTCAAATTTTGCATGCAGCTTCGTTAATTTTATTTACAAATTTGGTTTTTGCAATTAATTTACAGGGTTTTTGTGAAATTGGAGGACGTGGCGAGTGCCCCCTAAGAATATGGGTGTCCGAGGCGCCAGCCCCGGATTTTTTTGAAAGTCCCAAATAATTTTAATTGGGTTTTTCCCATTATGAAAAGTGCAAAATATTGGTTTCCCCAAATTTGACTTACATTTAGAAAGAAAAGTAGTGCCATTGAAAAGAATTTCTTGTATTTTAAAATTCCTTTCAAGTTGTAGGCAACATTGATATTCACTCTGTGTTGGGGGAGGGGGGAGGCTTGTCTAGGGGAAGGGCTGCCCCGAGACATGTCTGAAATCACCACTGGCTCATACTCCTCGTTGAAGATACCACCGGACATTCTCAAAACCTTCATTCCCTTCAAGATAATATTACAAGCTCAGCAACTTTATCAAGACACTGATAGTACATGTCTTCGCCGATAGTCGTCCTGGCCTCTAGTTCACCCTAAAACACAACAATTGTTTATCACCTCCATGGACCAATGTTATCATTATTAGCAGCAGCGCGTTGGGTTCAGGCTCAGTGCAATTGAGAAGGTTGTGTAAGAGAGCCGCAACTGATATGAACCCACGGAATGAGTCCCTTGCGTAACCTAGACTTGGTTTCTCATGGAACTAGCAGCAATAGGTAAGATTAGGCCTGATAGCATTATGAAGACATACTTTGCCAGATGTTGCTGCGGTCAGTGATATGGCTTCACTGCGGACTTAGGGAATGGAGAATGGAGATTTTGTTGTAGAACAAACGAATACCACACAGAAACAGTGATATATATTAGTAACTGCTGTTCACGCACTCTGAGAATTAACATTAATGTGAGTTCAAATTTAATGATAAGCAGAGTGACTTATTTAAAAACCACTGAACTCTTGGAAAACCTGGTATTATCACAATTAGAACACATTAAAAACAATATTTCGAGAACCTTTGATCATCTTCATCAGGCATTGACGACTTTTGCTCACCTCTGTCTAAACTAAAAGTACACACAATCCTAATAACTAAAGGTAAATGAGTCAGATCTGGATTGATAACGGTTTTTGATGGAAGAGGAGAAAGCTGGCAAAGTCGTCAGTTGCCTGATGAAGATGACCGAAGGTTCATCGAAATTTTGTTTTTATATATGTGTTTTTAATTGTGCATATTATCAGATTTTCCAAGTGTTGAGTTGTTTTTAAAAAGTTCAATAATCTATTCGTATTTTAATAATAACAGTGACTAAGTCTTTCATTTTGTAAATATTTTAATCTTCTTGGACATTTAAGTCAGACATTTCAACATTTTATCAAACAATGTGGCTGATATAAAATTTGATATAAAATCTGTACCTCAGAGGTAGATGGTTGGAAGTCCATTTCTCGATTGTAATGAAGCTCTGCCAATGTCCCTTTGACTGATGGTAACAAATACAGCTATATTGAAGTATTCTTTTACACAATGACTAATGCCACAATTACAAATATGATTGGATGAATGCTAAATACTGGTTTTTGATCTCACCTCAACAATCATTGAAATAGCCTTCCGACCTTCTAACTCTGAGGTACAGAAATATAACTGTTAACATTTTGTATGTGACAAAAATTGTAGTCAACATTCCTGAGGTAAGTTATAGAAGTAATATTTAAAATAATATCGTCAGAACTTTTGATTATTCAAATTATGTGAAATGTGAAAAGATGATCATGTTGTCTTTAGTCAATATATTTTCTATTCATTATTTTTTTCATACTTTTACAATGTTTATTAATGTTTTACATTGATGTCAAATTTTCAAAACACTCAAACGTTAGCTGAATGGAAACTGATCTTGTGTGTGTTATTAAAATGTGGGCCGTTCGGAAATTTGATTACTTTCAGAGCGTTCTTTCTACTTTACAACAGCCACTTCATGTATTTGTAAGATATATTGGTGAAATAAATCAAAGGTTTGTTGAAGAAACGAGGATAAAAAAGTCGAAGAGTAAATGATGAACATCATCTAAAAAACAAGGGAAAACTTCGGGTGAAAAAGCAGTCTGTATAAAGACAGCTACGTAATTTTTTTATCTGCAAAACACTCAACTTGCTCTAATAGAGGTTTCAGAACACATCGTTTACAACAGCTAAAGTTCTAAGAGAAAATTCATCTGACACCCATTACGTACCACATGACAGCTTAAAATGAAGAAAGCGAAATATAAAGTAAGTGTGAAAATACGTAAATTTGATTTTCAACTGAATAAAAAGTACCTACTGTGAAAAGAGTCAAGTCACCATTAAATATGATGGACATATTTTTGATTGCCTGCTTTGATTATAATTCCTGTAACTTTAGTGTACTTTGTGAGTAGGTAGTGACAAAGCGTTCAGATATTTGTTAAATTATATTTAAAATAAAAAGCAACGTAGAAAGTATTTTGCAATTATCAGACTTCCTAAAAGTTTGTCATCTGAAAGTTTTCAAAGTAACTTTGTGTAGGATATTTAGAAAGTGTATAACAAGTTGCGATATGCTCCGCGCAGTTTGTTACGAACACGAAGATTTTCATTGTCTTTTATTATCGCTTGGTGTTTCTTGTTTCTCTTTGTCACAACTGTCACAATGCTGTGACTCAAAATTGTAAACTTTTCACGTAACTCGTTACAGTTCTTTTCACGTGTACAAACGCAAATCAAGCACGAACTGAGGTGGATTTTATCACAAAACTGTGGAGAAAACTGTGTGTTGAATTCTTCAAAAGTCAAACCATTTGGAGACCGAATTTTTAAAATTTCAGTTGACATTTTATCTGTGAAGATTTGCTGATATATGATGTGTTTCTAATGCAGGTTACAATAAAAATCTACAAGTTTCCGTGAATTCGTGGTTTTGTCTTGAGAGTCACATCTCTCCTTTGTGTTGTCGGTCTGCCGCGCAATTTTCGCCTCTCAAGTAGACCGATTCAACTTTTTCAGGATGATTTAGCTTGTGATTGGTCGAAAGTGCCTGAGAAGTGCCTTTAGAAACCGCTCGTAGCTCAACCTAGTTAGAAGTTTGGAGGATGGATGTAGTTTGCATTTTCTTGAACTATTAAAATTGTTCCCGAAAGCTAAAATAAAATGTAGTACCATTCATAATGTACAAGTACTTACATCACTTGTCGCTTTGAAATTAATGAAGTTATGTTAATTAATTTTCACACATTATAAGTGCATTTCATGCCTTCAAGTAGGTATATACATGTTTACAGAATTAGTGCATAAAATAAAAAGGGGAAACTTTCACAGGTAAAACTAAAAATCCATGCGTGAAGGAAAGAAATGAAATGAAAAAGGTCGCTGAATTACACGCCATTTTAAATTTAACATTTTCGTTGAAGAGTTGAAAGTGACAGAATCATACACAAATATTTTCGAATACCCAAATAATTTAATTAATTCGCTCGCTTCCACGCTAACAAACTGAGTTACACTCACGCTTTAAACTCACAAGTGTCATATTTTTTGTTTAATATTTCGTATAGCTCTGTGAAGTGTTACATAAAGAATAATATAGAGCCAAATTATTGCAGTCATCTCATGTTTATATATTTTAATATTGGCATCAAGCCCCGCACGCTTTCTTCTAATGTCATACATATTCCATAGAAGTACTTTATAAAGAACTTGCAAGCTTGAGACGGGAAAGTGATGAGGCGTTTTAGTATGAAGCTTTCAAAGACTTTAACTTCTGAGCGGTCGCCTCGGAATGAAGAATCGCTCTCGAGGAACGTGAATTCTATTCCCCGCCTCGGGTTTTCTACTCACGAGAGGCAGACGAAGGAGAGACAGCTGACATAGCGGCCCCATTAGGGTGAACCATTGTCGGTCAAACTTACGAACTAAACTTATTCTCTCAACTACAACGTGACGTTAGAGAAGGATTCAATTTTACGTTCATGGATACGTTAGAAAAACTCGTGGAAGGAAAATAGTTTATTTTAAATCGTCTTATAAAATGATCGTTTAAAACGAATTTTGATGAAAAACTATTTAGGGCAAAAGTTGTAATTTATCATCTCATTTACTATTATGCTGTTTGGTGCAAAAGGAAGGTTCAGCATGCCCAAGTGGAAGCATTCAAAATAAAATAATTAACTATGGATTTACCATCGATCCACAAAGAAGTTTAAGTATCTCACGATAATTATTTGTAAATTATTGGTAACATTAAGAGATATTGATGTTTGGTTATACTCTTTTCCATGAAGTGAAATGATAAAGTTTTAAAATTACCTGTTTTTTCGTTTGAAATATTGTGTTTTTGACTTAAAATGTGCCAAATGCGGATGATCCCACTGAGTACACCCGAATACATGTATTTGGTAAATTTTTGAAGATAGATGTTTTCCAAATCCAAGTGACTAAACATTAATTACCTCGGAAATGTTTTTATTCACTAGCTTTATTAATCCGGGTTCAAGTCCCGGTTCAGCCGGATATTTTTCACGTCACATATACCCTCATGAGTCATTATTGACTACAAACAAACCCTCTCCAACACACAGGCTTAGGCTTATGTGGGTGTTTATTATTTAGTAAAACTGTATTGAATGCAACGAATTGTATGTACCTAATAATAAATAAATACAATTTTGAAACATGAAAAAGGGAACAACTAAGGACAGTTTGAGGACAGCTAGGACCTTTTGTCAGTCATATACCAGTAACTATCATGAAGATCGGAGGTAAATTGTAAATAATTGAAGTGTAGGGAAGAACACTCAAGTCACATTCGGATGAAACTGAGACAAACGAAGTTTTAGGGTTGAAACTTCGTAGCAATATTTTCTAAAAACCGAGAGAATATTCTGAAAACTCATAAAAATCACTGCATTAAAAAAAAATGAACTCATAGCATTTTTCACCTGTACCCTTTTAATTATCACTTGACTAATTTTGTCACACTCTGTACTTACGAAACTAACCAAATAATATAACTAACCTTGGTACCTCTGATGTTATAAAAGCTTCTGTCCTAAGCGAAGCGTCTGATTTCAATATGTTGCTATTCACACCTCCTTGGTTGTGTGGAGAATTATCGGCAAGTTGCTGTGATCCTATTTAATAAGCGCTCATGAGCACTGCGACGCCTAATCCGATTACATACACACACAAGAGCGTTCCATATTGATGGACGAGCGCGGCGTCCCGACGCTCATTGGACGTCGCGACGACCGATAAGATTGATTACGACGTCATATTAATATTTTGATAGAATCAAGTTTTGAGTGCCCAGTTGTGGTGGAAAGAAATCCTGTGGGGGACAAATCATGGCCAGTGGAATTAATCAATAGGAAATAAAAAACATGGAAATCCACTTAAAAAGTTTTTTTCCTGTATGAATGCAAAGTAAGAAAAACCATTAGGATAAAGTGTTGTGCTTGTGCTAATAAGTTAGTAATCCAAGTAACTCTATTAATTATTTGCCTGTCCATATAAATTTAAAATGTATTAACAAAATTATGGTTCAAAATTATTTGAATATTTTTTTGTAGAAAGCAACTGACCATAATCCTAGACTTTGAAAAGTATAATAATAATAATCTTTTTGTAAAATAATTTTTTAAGTGTGCAGATTTTTCCATCCAAGATTTCAGACACAAAGCTAATTCACAAAGCTCTCACCACAGCACTGCCTGCTTTTAATTTTATCTCCTTTTTTATTAAGTGGGATTTACGTATTTTCACTTTCTATTATCGCTATATTAAAAAAGACAATATTCTAATTATTGGTATTTGCATTTCATTGCTTGTTCTTTACGAAGGTATAAAATATGATTTATATATAAATCTAATAAAAATAAAAAATCTCAGTCGATATGGTCACGCGTTTTTATAAATACTATATTATGTCAATTTAATGAAAACAGATATGAAGTAAAACGCTGATATCAGTAAAAACGGAGCTATTTCTCATCTAATACCTCCAAGATTAACCTATTTCGGGGTTACTAATGTGTTAGAAAGAAACTAAGTGATGTGTGTAAAAAATAACAAACTGACGTAAACATACTTATCAAAGTCGATCGTCACTGCTAACGACATAATCGAACTTCTTCACTACATCGACCTATCGATACATATCGCGATACATCATTCTCATTTCTCTCTCGGGAGAGGAAAATGTTGATCGATTGTCGTAACATCGAACTTTTGATTTCTTCCTCCCCCCGCTTCCTGTTTTCTGTTCTGTTCTGGCGACGTACACTTCCTGTCACATTGATTGATACCGGAGCGCTCCTAACGGTCATCAGAGGAACATCCCATTCAACATTCCTGACCTCAACATATATCAACCTTGGCTGGAGAATCTATCCGACAAATACATTGCGAAGAGACGTTGAAATTCGTTTCGTTGGAACAAACACTTTCCAATCGGTTTCGGTCTATCATGTCAATCTAAAGCATGACGATCAGTCTATGTGATAACTAACAATGAGATACAAATCTTCAGCAAGTCGGCTCTTTTTAGCTACACATTTTGTACATCTCGCGAGCGTAGAGTGTGTCACAACGGTACTCTTTTGCACTTTCTCCGTTTGTTTGTTTGTTTGTTTGTTTGTTTGTTTGTTTTGGAGACATTGCCAGAATCGATCTGAAATTTTGTGCAAAACTAATGTCATAAATGGTACACAGGTATAGTTTTTGAACGAGATCCTGTGATTGGTCGAAAATTAAAAATTTAATCTTTTGACCGATCAACATTAAATTTTGCATAGTCATTGGGACGAACATGTTTATGTGTTTCTGAAAATGATCAGACACATCTGTGAATACTTCAAGAGCCATTAACATTTTACTGAGAGTTTACGTTTGTTTTGAAATATTTGAAATTAAATTATCAATGCTCCTTTGACGCATTTGGATAGATAATTGTTTCCTATGTTTTTACAATATCCATTAAAGATCAGCAATTATCACACGAATATTATGCTACACGACGGCTTGCTTATCAACCAGTTACACAGAGCTTTTACACCTAGTTCAATAAAAGAGTTTCAGTTATAAAAATTACCCTAATTAACGAAGCACATTTACATAATTACCCGGTTCCCCTTCATCATGATACAAAACAATAGTATGACAATTTAATATAATCTCATACTCAAATGTCAAACTTTCCATGAATCTCAACTAATTATCATAATTGAAAAATAATCATCTATAATAAAACCAATATTAACATCATCTCCAGTTCAAATATCACGTTTGAGTGTCGAACAGAGAATATTGCATTTATGCACATGCAATGGAAATCACAATTGCAGTCAGTAATTAGCTTCATCAAAGATAGTTAAAGCATTCATGGTGGAGGTGCCGTGGAAAAGCATACTGAATTACATTGTCAGTCATTCGAACCCATCAATTTAATTCTCATTGATGTTAATTGCTATTGTAAACGAATGCCTGTGATGTAAATTATGTAAACCTGATTCACACAAACCACTACCGCAAATTAATTGATGAGTAATTTACATTAAATCGGTGGAATTTGAAACGAAAATTATCGTTGCACTATTTTTTCCGGCAACAATGTAATGATAGTAAATTACTACATAGAACTTAATGGCATTTAAAACTCAGTTCATGGGAACTTTTATTTTACTACGCTATGGTGTAGTGTTACAGACATTGTAAAAGGAAAGTTAACGATGCAGCCCGCAACACATGTATGTACTGCGGGCTGCGTTCAGATATAATCGGTGTAAATCGTCTTTAAAAGAAATAGAATGCAACTTATATGGTAGTAGTTTTAACGTGTGTTTCTTTCCTGGAAATGTATGATTTATTTAAAACTAAACGGTATTTAATATGCCGAATTTAAAACTAATTCGCTTTTTAGGTTTGTTTCTATGATCAGTATATCAGCTGATGGCAACCCTAGCGCCACTAGTGAAATAAATCGACAACGTTGGTACTTGTTTTATCCCAGATTAGTCATGACCTAGCAACCGATCAATGTTAAGAAATAACTTAAAATTGCTCGGAATTAGTACACGAAAGCTGCATATTAATATTTTTTATCAAATGCAGTGAAATTTTGTGTACTTGATTACAATTTTGATATCGAAATGATTTTTGACATGTATTTATAAATTTTAATAATTGATATATGTGCAGCAACATAACGTAGCTGCAGCACATTGGACGCCTTGCCAATGGAAATATTCTCAAAGCAATTGCGGAGTTTTACCTCGATGCGTTTCTGCATGTACTTGGCAGTTTCACTTCGGTGCAAATATTGTTACTCATCACATTGTGCAGAACCAAGTTGATCAACCAAGAGTTGCTAGTGTGGACTGGGCTTTTCTCCAAGTGGCAAGTAAAAAACCATTAAATGTTCCTCAACTGGAGGTCTGATTGAAGCAGTGTTATTTGTTCATGTCGAACGATCAGGTTATTCAAACAACATGCGTTTTTTCTGAAAACTTCAAAAAACACTACAAGAATGTTAGACAATTTTTCTAGATTTAAATTCCGAACCAGCTTTTCTCATTCATGGTAATATTCCGAATGATCCACGTTCTAAGTCATATTACGGCACTACTGACAGATACGAGCAGAACTTTCAATTTTCTCGGCATTTTTCCCCCCGAAATTGAAGTTCAGACTTTTTCATATATGCTTCGAATAACGGAAAAGGAAGCGTATTTAGCGTATATTGAGTTGCTGGGGGGCCTGGTTCGTGCCCGGAATACGCTACATCCCCTCCCCCTCCCAAACCCCAGCGACACCAGAGTCCTCCCTAACTAGCGGCATTCTTTCGACTCAACTCCCGACCGAAAACAATCGATCATTCACTCCTTGACAAATTGAGATGTCCGTTCTCCCGCTCGCCAGACAGCTAACTATGGTTTTCACCTTTTACCTATTCACGAATCAACAAAGCTCAATGGCGATAAAGCAAACTAATAAACCTCATTCGACAAGATTTGACCCAGTAAACTAAATCACTGAAATGAAATAAACTTGATTAGTCTTCGTAACTGAAAGATCAAAGCATGTTCACGTAAGTGAAGTTTGTAACTAAAGACTAAAGCGTCACAGATTTCTTCTTATCCTATCATTCGGGTGAATTAACTTTATTTTCAAAGAAAGCTCTCGTCATTAAATTGAACCTAGCATTAAGAGTAACATATCTGTGTTAACATTTTAATCGATATTTCAGCATAGAGGTAATTGAGATTTCAGCAGAGCCATGATTTTGTTTTAGTCTTCAGGAAATCAATAAAGTGAGGTTCGTGTTACATAATTGTTTGAATACAACAAATGCGCTGTATGCATTTAGTAGATTGATTTCATTGGAAATGCATTTAACTTTATTTGACTTCGTAAATTTTCTATTCAACTTTAGCCGCCCTTGTTTGGCTCATATTTATCACTTCTCCACACCAAGAGGCCAAGTATTTCATTCGATTTGCCCACTGGCTTCCTCACATTCTGCTAACCCTAGTTAACATATTGCACTTATTTACATATATACCAATTGGTGAAGATTGGAATGTCTTTTCTCGTCGACCGATGCATTAATCTTCGTTATCTCGCCAAGAATATTGGCACATGTTTCTTCTATGCTCCAAGATTTTCACCGACGTCGCGGCGCTTGCCAGTGGCGTCGTAACGTCAAACACTTCAATTATTGAAGGAATGTCTTAAATCTTAGCGCTTTCCGATAGGATGAACCACTTTGAAAGCTCAATAAAATTAAGGTTCAGGTTGAACGGAATGCAACGTAATCTAAGTGCCATAAAGTGGCATCATGTTGAGAAACAGAAGTATAGGTACACCCAACATAACATAAACGGTATTTGAACGAAACGGATTTTATGGTGGTCAGGTTCCTTACCAATCAATCCTTGTTATTATCAATGAAATCAGAGCTCACCTACTAGAGGTAGATGACGAGTTAGCAGATACTTCATCGGAAGATGTCATCAAATCTCTTTCAGCCGATCCGTTTCATTCGAATAACCTTTTATCATTTGTTGGCTGTACATACGACGATGACTCATTTCAAAATAAAACAGTTTCAATTAATTTTTAACAAAAATGATGTAGGACCTTGGTAGAAAGATCATGGCGAAATCGTCGCTGCATTCGATTATTTTTTAACTCTACTATTAATTTTACTGCCATAAAATATTCATATGAACATAATATGTCACCTGATTATTTGTATGACAAACTTTGACGATACATACACGCGATTTAATTTCATACTTCGGTAGTTCAGAAAACACTATAAATGTTAATATGAATCAACGTAATTGGATTATTATAAAAGTTTAATACAGACTTAAAAAATTTGCAAATTTAACATAAAAAAAACTTTGAGCAATTGCCACATTTGGCCCATTACGTTTGCAAATGTTTAATAAAAATGTTAAATGCATTACATGTTGTTTAATTGCAAATGTTCTATAGCATGAACATTGATTGAATGCGCCAAGCTTAATTTTGTTCATTATTTTCAATTTTAACTCTGAATATGTGTCCCCAACACATGTTTTGTTGATGAGAATCGATTGTCATTTATTTGATATCTAATTCAATGCCAGTATTCGTATTATGTAGAGCTTGACTGCAGGAACTGGGCGAATTGATTTAGCAACTTTAGGGCGCGAAAACTAAAATATAGCTCTGCCGATCTTTTCATATGTGCAACACTTTCAGGTGTGAACGGCTGGGCAGTCTTCACACAAGTGTTTATAGGAAGGTAGGTATGTGAAACAAATGAGTTTTAAGGAAACCGGAAGCGAATTAATATGTATGTGTAAAATGTAAAACAGTAAAAAGTACATCGAGTGTGAAGCTGCAGTGTAGTAATGACATCATTAAACATATCTAAAATATCTTCATCTCAACTGTATCAACTAACAGCACATTAAGGAAGCAAGTTAATTTTTCATGTTGAATTCTTGTGCTGAAATTTCCATTTGAATGATTTCCTTGCGCTGTCGATTGTTCTCTTTTGGTATTTTTATTTGACACTTGTAATCCAAGTATTTTAGCTCAAGAATATATAGCTAAAGATAGCTTAATAATAAGTAATGTAAAATTAAAATAAATTTACTTTAGTGTTTTCTGATACACATCTATTATAAACAATTGACAACTGATTGTGTTATCACATTGATGGTGTTCCAGCTATCACCTGCAATTCTAAATATTTTAAATGTAATGCAACTGAAAATTGTGTACACTACTCTGTGCGCATTTACTTAATCCTACTCTGAATATCTTTCCCGGTATTTAAGGATGAAATTGTTACCGTCTAACAAGTTGGTTAGAACTAGCCCAAAGTTCAAGGGAATTACATGAAGTTAGTAAACTTCTCAATGAGTTTTATTGTGTAAAGTCGTCAAAGAGACGTCGCTACCGGCTTGCTTGGTTTGGTGAATCCGAGCTATGTCTAACGACAAAGGGTATATAGGAGTGACCATTCTGTAATTGTGTACTACTTTACTGGCTATTTGAGTGTTGCAAATGAGTAGACTAACTTCTGACGAATGGTTAACAGATATTCCAAGAGCATAGATTAACTTGCAGATGTAACAGAGTAACAACTTAAGCACAAGTTTATATGCAGTTTGCTTGTCTAGAATCCTATGGTTTGGTTCACACATGTAAAATACTATTTTTAATACTATTTTGACGAATAATATATTCAAAAATTGTGAATTCTAAACTATTATGAAATGTATTCTCTATATATTCTCTATTCTATGTATCAGTATCTCAGAAGTAGAAGGCCTTAAGTTCACTTTCTCATATTTGTGTTGCACACTTTTGAAGTTATGTAATCAAGTTCTATCAATTGCCATTTGACTGATGTAAACAAACACAGATATAATGAAGTATTCTCTAGCACAAGAGATTCATTGTAGTAGCAATGATTCATGCCACCATTCAACATATTCTCAGTCATTTAAAAAACATCATTGTAAAACTTAAAATTTGTAATTTGAATGGAAGTTGTGAAATATGAATTCTCATGCCCTTGACATTTAATGACGTATTTTCATACCTCGCTCACGACATTGGCATTAAGGCTAACATGTCGGCGAATCAGTGTACTATGAGACCATTCCGAACAATTCGCTTAAGATCAGTGGGTCGGCACTAATTTGCAAGTGGATTTCATGAATTGAGGGAGGGTGTTACATGGGTTACAGTTCGAAACTTGCCAACTTGGCGACCATATGCCTTTAATGGTTTCGAACCGAGGACACAATCTCCGTGACCGTCCTGGATGCGATACGGTAAAAAGAAGTCCCCTCCCCCCTCCCCCTCCTCCATAGCATACCTACCACCCTTCCCTTCCACCCCCACCCCCCTCGCTATGCACTATACACACTCTCGCCTGAATAAATGGCTTTGGTTAAAAGCTCGACTTCAGCTTTTCTGCACAGAGAAATCGTTATAAAGGCAAAAGCGGGACAAAAAAACTATATATACCATAAGAAAAGTCTCATTACGGCTTCTTTTAGTTCAAATGAGTTGGTATTATTTATTTTTGAAAGTAATTTCTTATGGAGTCGAGATAGAAATCATTATGTGGAATTTAAACGTGTGGTCTTTTTATTGTGCATTTTCAATATAATCGTGTAAAAGCAACTGGGATAAAACTTAGTTAAAGAGTGTAAAGAATTTTACGTACAAAATAGACTACATGAATCTAGATTTGAGGAAGCTACTATCCTGAATGTGTTTTTAAAGTACGAGGGAAAAGGGTGACTACAAAATCTTCGTAACAACTTTTTAATGTAGACATTTTCTCAAAGGTAATAAGGTTACTTTGATCGTTCTTCAAGACGAACTGTTAAACTTCTTTAATATGTATTTTAGTAATAAATAGGTTCATTTTCATATTTTGCCTCGTCTTGTTAAACTTCAACTTTCACATTTTTTTCTCTCTCCGAGGAAGAATCATAATTATGAGGGAACTTTCCGCTGACGATCGAGCGAAGATGAGACTAAAAAAAGTTAATCAGATTTAAAGTTTTGCTGCGAGACATCGTCGTAGTACAGAACAAAAGTTTGATCCTTAGTACTGATGTCCACCAGAAACACAAATAAATCTATTCACAGATACGAGACATTTATTAAAGAGTGGATTTTAAATCCGCCGGATGGCAATTAAGATTTTTTTTAAAGGGAGTAAAGTCAGAGAAATATGAGACTGGGTTTAAACTTTTTTCTTTCCAAACTCCGTGCTTCCACAATGTGCAATAGATTTTTGCAGGATTGTATACAAATTCATAGTTTTCTGATACTAAGAAAACGCTCTGTGTCATTTTAACGCGTATGATAAAGGTATCGCATTGCATGCGAATTAATGTTTGTGTAAAAGTTATATATGTGAAATAATAGGCACTGGAAATAGCTAGAAGGACATAATGCGTCGAAGGTTCAGTAATAATTTCTTTGAATAATTTTGAAATAATTTCAAAACAAGTATAAAATGGCCGTTAAAACGTCAACTACTCTTGAAAATAGTCACACAAAAAACACGAAAAATATTGGTCTAAATAACCATGCAAAATTTGAAGTTGAGCGGTCAAACGGTTCGGGTTTCAATTTTAAACCAATCACATGATATGTTCAAAAGCTATACCTACCTGTGACCGCTCTTATAACATTAGTATATCTGAAATTTTTTAGATCGATTGGTTGAACGGTGCAGACAAAATTAAAAACCAACAAAACGCTACAAAACAACACGCTCATACAAAAACGCTCCAAACGCTCTAGTCCGACCAAACTTGTGCAAGTATCCCGTGCTATGGCAGTTTTGCATGTGGTATTCACAAATGGTGAAAAGTAGTCTTCGAAATTGAGCCATGGTTTTTCTTTCAGCGAGGAAGTTAAAATTCGAGTCACATCTCGCTTACACCTACAATAACGCTATCTTCTAGATACATCCTTGTACAAAGGAGAGAAAAAGTACCATTCCTCTACATTTTCTTTCATAACAGCGCGTTGTATTGTAGAGAATGAAAGCGGATCACGTGACATTGAGAACGAGATAACACGGCGATATCAGGCTGTGTTCTTTGCTGCAGCAATTCCGACATCACCCGTGAACAAGTTTCTATGCAAATTAATCTAGCGCTATGTGTTTTTTCCCTTTTCGTCGTTTGTTGAAGAGGGAAACTAATTCGACGTAGAAATGTTTATTCTTCTGATTGGATTGCCAAGGATAAGATCTGAACGACGTTTCTTAAATGACATTTTATGGCTTATTATTTGGAACTCGAGATTTTGTTGTCGTAATAAAAAGAATCGTATTCAATGTTTTCTGCGACAGTTTGAGAAATGTAGGATTATCTAAATCTTCAGTTTGTAATCCAAGTGGTATTTCGTAAGATGTGATGCTCGAAGGAAAAGAGAACGGTTATTTGAAACAATGCTTGAAGGAGGAAATGAGGTTATTGAAAAAGAACACTCCCAGATGTCTATTCTTATTTTGATCTTAATATTTTATATCCAGAACATCTACCTCGAGCAATGTAATTCAAACAATATTAAACTTGAATCTGTAGATTCTCTGTGATCGTTACAAGCAAAGCGAACAGACGAAGAACAAATCTAAACCAATGACTAAAAGATTGGAAACTCTAAAAGCAGTCGTTTCGTTCGTTACAAGACTAATATTCAAGAACGTTTAGCTCGCGGAGAATACACTTGCAAAAGTAAAGATTGTCTAATCTGTAGACAGATTCATATGGAATGATGTCCACGACAAACTGACAAATTATCCTTGCATTATGCACCCCAATGTCCAGTGCAATCAGAATGCTTTGAGGAGACTCGTTCATAAAGTTTGGTCTCCACAGATTAGTTTGCGGAAATCTGCATTCAACTCTTCGCATAATAATTACACCCTTATTGGATTTAGTTTATCAAATATTCTCGGCATACAGAACTCATTAGAGTCGAGTACAATAGGGAGAAAAGCAATTGAAACGTTACCTCCGGGTATTCTCTGAGGTCAAGTTAAGAAATTTGTCGTTTCGTTTGCGATGTTGTAAACTTTGCTAAGTGACCCTAAGTTATAAGATAAGTTTGCTAAGCTATAAGTTATATAAAATAAATAAAACATTACAACGATATTATTTTTGTCATATTCATATTCGTATTTCGTATTCATATTCGTATTATTTCATATTTTAGAGTTTTATCATAAATTATTTTTTAAATTATAAAATGAATTTGACAACGAAAAATTATTTTGAGATTTGAGATTTTATTTGGTAGGAGCAGATACGTGATGATTTGAAGGTAAAATGAGTGGAAAACTATGAGATTGTGGATCAGAAGCGATGGTGGGAAGAAGATGAGAGATGGATTGCATTGCTGGAGAAATCATTGGAGGAAGAAGAGGAGGAGGAAGAGGATAGGAGGAAGAGGAGGAGGAGGAAGAGGATAGGAGGAAGAGGAGGAGGAGGGGGAGGAGGAGGAGGAGGAGGAGGAGGAGGAGGAGGAAGGAAGAAGATAATGATGAGTGTGGCGGTTCTCTCGTTTAACATAGAGATAAATTATTAGGGTAAATACTAATTACATATGTAAATTTACCTGCTGTATAGTGGAATAGAAAGTTAAACAAATAAAAATGTATTACATTGTATGTGAACCTACAATGAAAAGGTTCTTTTTGCAATAAAGACTTTCGCCCAAGTCAAATCTCAAAAAATTAAAATATAGCCAGCTGACTGTTTATAGAAACTAATATTGAATAACATAAACTGAGGAGATAGTAAGAGAAAATATCATCAAATTTCCATATATTAAGTAAAAACTATTCAAATGAATATCAAACATGTGGCTCAAAACTCGAGCTTGTGTTGATCAATCCATTATTCATCATTGACCTATACAATTAGTGAACACAAAACTAAAAAATCAACTTGTGTTAGTATTATCAGTATAGATACTGTTTGGTTTTGTAACACAATTGTTATTAAAGGATCACAATAACAGCCGCGTCTGCGGTATTGTAAAGTCTTTTAGCTCTCTTCCACTGATCTTCCCTTACGTTTCCAGGCACATCCACGTATACCTGTCTTGCCGTCAAATCACCCCGCTCATTCGCGTCGAGTGTTCACCTCAGCTTTAAGCTTCAGCAAACACTTAATGTTCACTTTATATATCGCAACGCTCTTCATGCAAATGGTGTTTATCTTAGTTATTGTTGTCGTATGCAAATAAGGGAAATAATTAGGTAGGTAGTGAGATACGGTTTAGATATAAATATATTTTTGTTTGAGTAAGTTATTTTACACGAAATATCATTTAATCTTGCGGCCAGAACCTAGAGTAAAAGAATAATGTTTTAAGTAGATGAAATATATAAATAAATATGCATATATAAGTAAATAAATCATCTTAATGAGTATGAAACTTAGAATAACATGTTTGTTTTTATATCATTGTTGAAATAATGTGTATATCATTCTAATGAGTAGCAAGTAAATTAATTATTATTATTATTATGTGCTGCATACATTCTGTAAAATTAATTGTAACAAGAATAACTTAGTTTTGAAAAACACATGTTCACATGACGATTTTTGGGATTGAAATGTACTGGTAAATTTCATATAGGTCAATCGAACTAGTAAGAAAAATAGATCAATGCAAGCAATTACAGTTGCAATTCAATATAATTCCAATCAGATTTAATTGCTTCCATTTTAGTACCTAATCTGATTACAAATTTAACAGTACACAACGAGCCACTAATCGCAAATTGCGATACCTGTTCAGACTTGCTAAATGCAAGTTGCATTTAGAATATATTGTACTATCATTATTTATTAATGCAGACTATAATTACTGGATGTGATAAGAAGAATGGTTATTTAACGCACCCTGTAGGTCAATAATTTAAGATTTCCGGCCTATAAATTAGCGTTCATGTTAAGAGTGATTGAGAGATTATAGTCGAGTCGTTGTTATCAGGCGATGCCATTTCTCTGAGATTTATGTGGAGAGAGTTTTAAAAGGCGGTGGGCTGGGCGAGTTCTTTCCGAGCGATTTCTTTCACGCGAACCGATTATTATACCGTGTTCTTTAGCGACTACTCGTCAAAGGGGTGGCTTTTTGTAGATTTAAAAAAAATCTGGGTAATCTTTTGTATGCACGCACGAGAGTTAGTAGATGGATCAAAGGAAATTGGGAGTTTATCTTTGTGTTTAGCAAAGAGTTGATCTGGCAATTGGATGAATGTAAATAATGGTGATATGTGCGTTTGCCATCTACATAGTAGAATTTAACATAGAAGGTTAATTTTGATATTCGAAGACTTTTTCAAAGGTTAGGTTGAGTTGATTATATTTGTACGTTTTTCTATCTACAACATAAAATAAATCTATTGTACAAATGGTGGCAGAGGTGGGACTATTTTCTACTATTTCAAACAAAAATAAACTAACAACATACAATTATAATCAATGCGTGTTGAATATGAAATATTAATTATAAATAAGGTAGGCACATACATTATGATATATACCATACATATATTTAAAATCAAATGTAATACAAACTGTCTCTATTTAACATACATAATTTACATTCGATATTATAATATTATGAATGAAGAGTGGCTGTAGAAAGGTTCAACATAAGCAACTTCACCCAAAATTGTGTTTTATATGGCATGTATTACAATGTATTACCAAAGATAATAAATAAAACACAAAATACATAATTAGCAAATAATATGAAGATGTTCAAGTATGTCCCACGGTTGACTTGTACAACACATACAAGCAAGTAAACCACTTATCAAGTTTGTTAATGCACTAACAATGTACACAAGATTGGTTGATTGTTACCAGAAACCAGCGCCAAGTTTCTTCCCTCCAGTAAAAGGCCAACAAAAACAACACCATCGTCCGTCAGACTTTCAAGTGAAGTCTCGATAAAGATGTAGTTATTACAAAGTCCATCAATAGTTTGAGAGAGTTTGTGATGGAGCGTTGCGACCAGACCAAGTCAAAGTCAGGCATACTGACACTTCGGAGCGAACTCTCCTCTAAGACCGGTTGAAGAACGACGAAGACTGAGTAACCTCAAAGAATTCACTAGTTTGCGGGCTGGGACATGTGGTCGACTACCACCCGTCTGTGTGTTCCCATCTTGGATCTTTAATGAAAGCTTTAGTTTGGTGAGAGAAACCGCCGTGGAAGCTCGGCTGCGGTCGCCAAGGGTCTGCAGCTAATAATACGGTAAATTGAAGAGCAAACTAACGGTATGTCAATTAATACCATCCGCTTTAATCTCAGAACTTTTAAACGAGGTCAATTGAAATTAGTTTGCTTAAATTTTAAAAGTTAATCGATCGCAGAGTGAGCAATTAATAAAATTCAGTTTTTATTACCCATCTATCATTTTTAACTATAATGACAATAATTCCACAACTTAATCTAGTCATAAAAAGCGCCATATTAGAATCAATCGATTGATTACTATACATTGTATGTTTAATTATTTGTTCAACGCAATGTTTAAAAAATAAATCAATCTAGATTGAGAAGCATCGTTTATATAAACTATAATAGTTTACGATTTGCTTAAAATGAATTGAATCGCAAAGTACATAACTTGAAAATACAAACCTGGACTGAAATTAAATTAAATGGCAAGTATTCGTGTTTGGGGTGATTGCACGGAAGTTATAGCCGCATTAGGGACATGAATATCCAAGCAACCTGTAGATCATGACCTAGGCTTAAAATGAACATTATCAACTTGCTTATAATTATAATTCAAAGGTTATCGGTAATGCTGTCAACGGCTAAATCGTTTAACAGTTTAATGAGTAATAAAAACACTTATTAACGTTCAAGAATATTATTATGACCACAAAACCGACAGCCCAAAAAAAGTAAAACTTTATTAAAACCCGGCTGCGGGGAAAGTGGTATAATTTTCTTATTTTGATTAAAGTTCCTTTGGGAAGTTGTGTGCAATCCCTTGTGTTCGTGAAGGCACGCAACACGGCCTATTCGGTCTTATCATGGTGGATAAGGTGGATCATGGAGCGTTATGTCCTGGTTATGACGCTGGGTCTAATGGTTTATTGAAGGGGTCACATTGTGATGTAAGCGGATTGCGTTGAGCGAGTAGCAAGAAAAAGCTTTTATTGGTTTTTGAACACGGCTCCCACTCCTCCTGATTCTCCCTCAACTCCCTCCTCCCGCTCTTCTGTGAGATTGTGTCAACTAAAGCCGTAGGCAGTTGACGCTTGTGTGATAAAGTTTCAATTATTTGTTATTTACCTTCGTATTTTGTGGATAAATGTGACAATCAACAATAATTAAATGAACACTGATAAGTAATTAATTACACGCCTAGCATAATTATTACTACTGCGAGCTCGAACATTGAATTTGGTAATAATGTAACAGTTTCCAGCAAAAACTGTTGAAATTCATTATCATTTTTTTACAACTGTTTTCACTTTTAACAAGGCTTGGTGAAGACGTAATCTTTTACTAGTAACAATTTTCTGCAGCGGGGTAGCGTTTATACTCTAAAATAAAATTGGAAAAACAAAAGAGCGTGATAGATATTTCCTCCTTTTCATTTTGAAAACTAACTGATTGTTTTCCGAGGGGCGAAAATACCTATATAAATATTGCGAATGTTGAATTCGCAATATTCGAAATCGTGGGATTTCAAAAGCTTTGCATGCTCCTGTGGATATAATATTCAATTTGTTCATTGTTTATTCAACATAAAAGTGCACACATGCATATGCAATTAAATGACAATGGACTACAATTAGGTCAGTATAAATGAACTACTCCATCTAATTCACAAACCCAAAGCTTTCCTACAGATTAAAGCCGACGCAAGTGATTGCGTCTCGACGTCGACGTCGTCTTGTTGGCGTGCGACGGCGATATTTATTCACTGACGACGCTTAACTTATGATTGATAGACTCATTACACGGTAAAGTAAATCACACATTACTTCACTTTAAGACTTGTGTAAACAGTGTATCTTACAATAGCATGTGGTTTTACGGCAGCAATCACGAAACGCCATTCTCTTGTTTTAAAACGTTTTACAGGATAAAGATCATTAGGAACATTTACATATCACGTGAATACTTCAATAAAAACGGGTCCATGTGTTGACAGAATCTCCCTAGAGGATTCGTTTCGAACTCCCCTGTCTGCCCGTGATGCTAAATAAAATACTGAAATGAAATTTCGTTTCCAATCCTGTTTGAATTATTCGTGGTATAGTTCACTACCAAAAGAAATAAATTGCTGCGAATGACCATGTTACATTTGTCAATAGACGAATGTTTGTAGGCGTTGTTTTTGAAAATCAGCAAAGTAACCAGAGTTAAATTGAAAAAACCAATTTGATATTATGACAGAAGAAGTTTATAAATATTTAAAAGAAATAGCTTACACATGTTTGGAATAGTATTCAAGTATAATTATGATTATTGTTGGCAATTTTTAGATTGATCAACTTCTAATTGATTAGAAAATCTGTCACTACATAACCGGACATTTTCTATTTTAAACATCTCTTGTCTGTGTTGATGACGTCTTAGGGAGAGGAGAAATACTTTGTCAATTGAAATTCGTTTTTGTTTCTGAATAAACTTTGGCGTGATGACAACACTAGACATTTAGTACGGTCAAATAAATATGAAGGAAATAAGATATATTTTGTATGAACTTTGTTTTGAGGATAACAGTTATTCAATGAAAAATTTACCAGAAATGTAATAAAACCTTTTTTTTTACTAATTCCGTTTATTAAATTAACGTACCACTAATTACATTGAAAATACACCGTGGTGGTTAATTTCTGTTTACACCTCCGTGAATTCCTCTCACCAAGGATACCAAAGCGAGTGGTTCTGTTTAATTTATATTATCCTAACTCTGGCGGGAGTAAACTCCCTGTGGTTGAGGATATTTTTTCCCACCTGTCAGAGAACTCAATCGATATAGTAGTCGAGCGTTTGATCGACTGCGGCATAATTTAACAAGAGCTATTCTATCCGAAAACCGCCTCTTCCATGTTAGCTCACAATTCGACGGGTACTCGAGTTAGACCATACAAACTATCGGTTTCTTTTTTATGGCAACTCTCTTTAAAGTGCGAGAACTAGACGAAAACAAGAGGGCATCTAAGAAAGAAATGTTTTAAGTGTGAGCTGGAACAGCTGAATGGCAAAATCAATAGATGTCTTTCTTAATTTTCTAAAAAAAAAAAAAAAAAAAAAAAAAAATATTTATAGCAAGGGACAATACATTTTGGAAAGAGAGAAACATTTATTAATAATATTAAACTGTCATTATAAAATGGATTTTACTTAGACACAGTATAAGGTATAACTAAAGTAAAATAATGAGAGTTTAAAATAATGATTAAATTATTAAATATATGATTAATTATTATGAAAAATGTAATTATTTGATTAATAATGATTAAGTTATAATAATATGTTTAATTTTACATGGCTACTTAAGTGATTTAAGAACTACATTTTAAAGCTGTCTTTTCACTAATTTTGAAAGTTCTGATTGGACGTGGCAGTGATTTGATCTACAATTTATCCAGAAAAAAATTAAAAAAGCTGGTAAACTGGAGTTGGTACACATAAGCTAAAAGATATCGATTGTGGTAAATTTGCAACAGGATATTTTAATATATTGGAAGTATAGGTTCGAACGTAAAACCGCTACTAAGGGCAAAAGCCAAGAAAATAAATATCATCTAGAAGTAGAGTCAAATGGTCATGTTCTCGTCGACCTACTCAAGCTTCAAAAGCAGAAGAATTCCAACAAAATGACACTTCTTCCTTATTTATCGTCCATGCGCACTGAACATTGAGCATGACATTAAATAAACTACACGAGTCTAATCTTGGGAAAGATTCATGAACTTTTCAAGGGCTACAGGAAGATGCCAGTAGCAGCATTCTCGACTCCAGCGAGAGATTTATAACTGTCTCGCCAAAGCTGACGTTAGCGTAATTGAATTGTAAGAGCAATGTCGATGAATCAATAAAATCGTTCAGTGAAAAGAAAAATGTTATTAAGTGTTTGTTTCTTTTGAAAGTGTTAAGATTCATGTTGTTTTCGATGTCAAATTGAAGCAGGTAGCTATAGATCCCCCATGCTGTGGGACGCTTGTTCGACTCCTGCAATGTCTCTCTTGTCCTGGCGGTATCAAGCGGCGACCACTTCATTTATCTTATCAAGTTTAAACTCACGGATAGAGAAAAGCTCTACATAGGAAGTAAATTTCAGAAGCTTGGCACTTTTAAAAGCAATAAACAATCTTAAGCGTTTTGTTTATTTAGATGTTCTTATTGCCGTAACTGACAAGGAGCAGAGAGGGATTTTACGTAAATCATAATTTTCTATGAAGTTTGTTCCTTCCCAAATGCTTTAAGGTCCTTCCTCTTCCTAAAATTATTATTTTCACGTCTCTGTTCGTTAATTTTGTCTCCCTCGTTTTCTAAGCCATGCTATGGTTAGCAGTTTTGAAGGGAGAGCTCAACATCATACTCGGCTAATTCCAAAAGCAAACAAAAGGGACTCGCAAAGGAAGGAAACGCCTTCGATTGTGTGCTCTATGTTCTTGTCATATAGACAATAATGCTCTTTTGTTGAAATGATTGAAATAAATATTGTAACATCAACTGATGTACGTTTCAAGTCACAAAGAAGATTTTGACGAGTGGTGAAACTTTGCCCAAAATATGTGTATCTGAGTAAAGGCCGGTTTTTGTACCTCTTGCTAAAGTTCTTGATAGCTAACGGATAAAGTTAGCAAGCACCTAATTTACATTGATTTCATCCTCCAGCTAACACTATCAAGAAGTTGAAAGACGTTTGCTAACGCTATCAAGAACTTTATCCGGTAGCTAACTTTAGCAAGAGGTACAAAAACCGGCCCTAAGATCAAAGCAAAAAAAATCGGTATTAATATCATGGTTAGAATTTGATTCTGTCCTAGCGCCCTATAGTTGTTATATAAATAGTATTATTTATATTTATGTTGATATATTAGTATTTAATGAAACTATATACGAACAAATAAGCGATACGTGATGGAGCCACTTCTGGGAGGAAACTTTTAGATGCACTTTTTTACTTTGATGTTCGTGTTTCCATAGGGCAGTGAAAAAGGAGTCAACAAATGAAATTTAGATTTAGTTACCATTTTACTTTTTCAGCCATAACAAACAACGAAAGCAAATTTTATATCATTTATTTACTTAAATAAACCATGTATATCCTCCATTTCCCCCCTTATGGATAGTACCAAAGAATCCACCAGAGGTAGTCGTGTTCCCTATTTTCTCAAATTAAGGGTTTAAAATCATCAAACGATTTTTTTTAAATTGAGTCTGAAAATGTAATGATTCTTATTGTAGGTCAAATGATATTTTCAATGTATGTAATTTCACTGTGAAAAGGTGAGAGGGTGTTAATTCGTTCTTTAAAAGGTATTTTATTTGGTTTTCTTGGTTTATTAGGCAACTAGAACCACTCTGCGACGATCGAATGTGCGATTAGAAGAGACTGTGACGTAAGTACGCTGTTCCAAGAGGATGGAAAATGACAATTTAATCAGCTCAGCTCCGAGCTTTATTTCAGCTGACTGTTTCAGCTTTACAGTTAGAAATAAACGATGTCAGACGGCTTAATGTGACGTCATTAAAATGTCACTTGTGATTGTGATTTTCAGAGTAAACAGGTGAATTTACTTTGAAGTGTAAAACTTGAGGGAATGAACGTTGAAAGAATAAGTGATTGACGCGCATAAAGTTTATTATGCTCTTCTGTTATTCTAAGAAACACCATTAATGGAAATATTTCAAATGAGAAGTAAATATTAGAATTGAATGTAGGTACACATTTTGTATTTATTTAATAATAATTCGTATCGTAAAGGAGAAATGAGAGAAATCTGTTAGTTTATGTTAATATGCTTGAATTATTCTGTATTTTGTTTGTGTAAACAAATTGTGTACTTATTTACACATTTTCTCCTTAGTATTCAGCAAGAAGAAGTACGATTTTCAGAGGAAAAAGAGACAACTTTATAAGTGGTCACAATACGAATACGAAGATGGACCGGCATCACCAAGTTTAAATATTCTTTTTTATATACTTTTTTGTTTAGTAATTTATTTATTTTGCTTATCTTTCAGAAAATTTTAATAGCGAAATTAAACGTATTTATTTAACTTGGCTTCAACTTGTAATCATCAACATTAAACTAAAAATAATTAAATATACCTATCCGAAATTTAGAAAAGAAAAACAGTGATATAATATAATATTACAAGCAAATAGCACAAAAAGCAAATAGTGACGAACATGAATTATTAATCAACACTCCGCACACATGTCAGGTTTCATGTTTACCTAGCTGAATATTCTCTGTCGTACGCTCTATTTCAATTAATCCAATGAAATGAACATGTGTGCCGCCTTTGACAAGCATTACCACGAGGCTAAGGCTTAAGGAGGTTCGCATCGAGAATTCAGGGGTCTTCGAACGTCACTCGTGGGCTCTCAGAGCAATTAGCAGATCATAGAGTGAGGGTAATGACCACCCTTTAACACATTAGTGCCGTTTAACGGAGGGTCATTGAAACCTTAACCATGGCTAGTAAAAGCTAATGTATACACTTCGTTAGCATAAGTTATTTGGTTTGTAAGCTGGATTGTCACAATACAATAGTAAGTAATTTGATGCTTGATGTGTGTTTAATTTTATTGCTTAAGGGCGGTATTACCAAGATTACGTTCAGACGATTTAACTCATTTTAATCATTTTGAAGTATCTGATTGGCTGTTCCGCCAATTTAATCAAAAAGTTAGATATAGAGTCTGCAATGCTTTTCACCCGCCGTTAAGTCTTGTTAAATTAAACCATTGATTAGCTTTACTAACATAATCACTAACCGGAAGATAGATTTAAACAGTAAAATATTTGAGACGTACGTGTATTGAAAAAAGAGTAATTTAAAGATAAAACAATAAAAAATATTTTAATACTTACTTATTTTTTACTAGGGTTGCTGTGTAACCAGTCTACCACTTTATTTATGCACTCTCTGAAAAAAGGGTGATATTCCAGTCTTTTGCAGGAGTGCTAAGGAAAATCTATGCAAGAGTTAGTAGGCAGTAGTTTCCAAACCTTCTACATTAGATGTAATTACGTCACAGAGCTAAGCAATAATCTTCAGGAATTAGTTACAGTTTTTAATAGTTGATTACGACTTGCTTGACATGGCAACAAGTACAGATACGTTAATGAATACTTTGGCAAGGTATCTTGATTGTGATACTTTGGCAAGGTATCTTGATTGTGATACTTTGGCAAGGTATCTTGATTGTGATACTTTGGCAAGGTACCTTGATTGTGATACTTTGGCAAGGTACCTTGATTGTGATTCTTTGGCAAGGTAAAGTGTGACTTTGTCAGTGATTATACCAGGTATGCGAGCAGTCAATAAATACGTCAATAAAGTACTACAACCAACTGTTATTACTAACAACTGATATTTAGCAGATGTAAAAAAATATATGAAACAGAAAAAGCTTTTTGCTTTTACAAGTATATTATAAGTTTTTATAAAATGAGTTTGAGAAGAAATGCTAGTGCTGAAATGTCTGAATTCTATTTGAAAGCCGATGATTTCGGTGGTTGGTGTTCATTATCGAGCCTCTAGCAATCAGTGGTGCTTCACCTTGTGTGATGTATCGAGTGGTGATAGCACGTGTAGAGAGTTTGCTCTGCAGTGAATTCAAACGAACCGAAACCGTCCTCAAGGGGAAACTAAGAGATAAGAGGCGAAGTAACCTAACAAGCAGAAGCGAGAAACAAGAAACGTAACAAGAATGAAAAATAGATAGAAACAACAACTTGTTTAAGTTCGACAAACTTAAGCATCGCTTCCATTCTTTAATATTACCATATCGATTTATGTATAATATAAGATTTTATTGAAGAAAATCGGGATGCCATTGGTGTACAAAGAAATGAAAAGAAGAAAATTTAAAAGAAAAGTACCGTCTTGAGATGTTTTGCTTTATTTTTTATAAACAAGCACAAATAAACAACGAAAATGTATTAGTTTTGAAGGTTATTACATTAATATTCTCAAGTTTACACTTCCGTCTGCAAATGAGAAGTTTTCTTCAAATATTAAAAACCTTTTACTGAAGTAGGTACCTAATGTATTATTTTGTAAAATTTGGAAGGTGACTAACAATTATGAGTTAAAATATTAAAAACCTTTTACTGAAGTAGGTACCTAATGTATTATTTTGTAAATTTTGGAAGGTGACTAACAATTATGAGTTAAAATAATGTTTCAATGAATTATTTTACCCATTATTCTCGGAATAAGTTTATCATATCCTTTAGGTACTTACTACCTAATTATTCATACAATATTGTTCATAAACTAGATGTGATATATAAACAGTAGTGACGTCTGAAGCAATTTTAACTTTTTTGGAACACAATTTGCAATGTGAGACCATTTTCTTAAAAAAATAATAAAAAATACAAACTCAAACAATACTAAAAAAGTTAAATTATACGTATTCTTTGTTTACTCACAAACTGCGAGTTTCGAGTAATGTTTAACATATTCAAAACTTCCTTGTTTATATAAATCTAAAACTTTTTGAAAAGAGTTCCAATGCTCTTTCAGCTACATGAATTTGAATTTATAATCTTCCGAATTGCATATCAAAACCACTTCATGCATGCAATCTCCGTTTTCTTGCTGTGTGAGTTATTATTGTTACCGTATGTTTTGCGCATAAACTTTCCAAGTGTGAAACATGTTCCTCGGTTTGAGTCGCGCACTGGAAGTTGATGTTCGGAGTTCCTAAATAGCGCATTTCTTGACTTTCTTTTGCGTTCATCGAATACTTATGTGTTCTAGCAGAGCTTCGAGCGAGATCCCGAGTTTCAAATGAAGTTTAGTTACGGAACTTGTAATTAAGTTTCTCACAATGTAGAACGCGTCACTCAAGAGTATATATACGACTCCTTTAGTTACTACCTGAGGATAGCCATAAAATATTAGTATTTATATAGCTATTGCTACATGTATAATCGTGTAATGAGAGACGAATTTCATGTTCAAAGAGGACTTTTAGTGGGATGAATTTTAGTTTGGAGCAGGTAATGCTAACAGAAGGATACTTCACGAACGTCAGTTACAAAAAATAATAATAAGTAGGATTAATTCTGTGGATTTCATATGAATATGGGAGGAAACATGGATGAGTTTTGCATATGATATGTAAAACTTTGTGTGTCTTGGTTAAATCTATCAATAGATTTTAAAAAATATGAAATATAAAAGTTATTACTCTATACCTCAAGAGAATATGAATTAAATCTACACAAAACTTTAAATGGATTTGGTAAACGTTTTAAACCGCATTTATGTTGTCTAAAATTCACATACTCTGCTAAATTTTAAACAGTTGATTAAGACTTTATTGTCATGGCAAAAACAAATGATATTCCTTGAATTACTTTAAACACTGGCTTTGGCAGAGAATTGAAAATCTGACCCTTAGACGTAAAAAGGACCTAAGCTTACATGTCATCTAAGTGGACTTTTATCAGCTTAGCAGTTAAAAAGTATAAATACAGTATATTTATTTGGATTGCACTTCCGTTTTTACATGGTACAAATGGTAGGAAAAGAGAAATGTAGAGAAGTTTTTTTAATTGTGTCTTAACAGATTTCAATTTTATTGGCACAAAACTAAAACTTACTACAAGAGCTTAGATTCAAACCGTAAACTCTAAAACATAAAACAATGTGGAAATTTGTTCAAGCTCATGTGTAATGGCTTTATCTTTAAACTCTGCGTGAGTTTCTCAGCTTTTGAGAAGAAATGATATTGACAGTTTTTGGTTTACAACCAGTTTTAGAGTTAAAAATTATAATTCCTAACTAAAACACCATGAGAAATTTTAAATGTCAGATAAACTCGTTTACTTATTTGCTGGCATCATTGAAATTTAGCATGTAAAAATTATTCTAATAAAAAGCAAAGCAAAGCAGCGCAGAGCGAAACTTCTATGCAAATAATCTTCTACTCGCTCAATTACAAACCGAATTACACCAACTTATATGAGCTCTGCGGTGGGGTGGGAAATGGAGGGTGTTTTATAAACATGGCTAGGTACGAAGTGAGTAAATATTACGCCCTATGCTGATAATGCTGAGTTGAAATTAATTCAGAGGCTAAAATAACTTTCGGTGATCATCGCAGAGGTTTAGATGACCACAGAATATTTTACGTTTTTGTAGAGGAAATTATACCGGAAAAGGGAGAGGGGGAATTTATTTAATTTTACTGACATTAGCCCTATAGGGAGTGTTAAATATAGTTATTCTGTCTGAAGTATAAAATTGTTAATTTTGCAGAATATTTTGAAAGAAAATATACTTAGTAGCTAAAAACCTAGGATTGGATTCACACAAAAAATTATTTGCCAATTTAATTTGTTTTGATTTGATTAGATTCGAATTTTAGATTAGTTCTAAGAATTTGAGATTAGAATTTGAGTTTGAGTTTGAGTATTTGATTTAATACCAAAAGCACCATGTACAATGAAAGATAGTTCAAAGATAATGCGTATTATTAACAATACTCTTTGTGAATCTAGACACAGTGTGAATGACATAATGTTTTAATTCAACTCATAGAAGTTGATATGTTTAATTCTAGTGTCACGAATGTTTTTTATATTTCCTACAAAGCTTCATGGGCTTGAAGGTTTCTAATTAAATTATAATAAGTAGGTAGAACGTGAAGAAATTAAACTAGATTACAATAATTGTTAATTTATCAAATCTGCACCTCACAGGTATAGATCCATTTCAATTATTCTTGAGGTTAGCGAAAAAAACAGTAATTCAGCCTTCATCCAAACATATTTGCCTCATACGGTGCAAATGAGTTACGGTGACTCATTGTCTAAGAGAATACTTCAATATAACTGTATTTGTTGACATCAGTAAAACGGCAATTGAAAGAGTTTGGTTACATCATTCCATAAGTGTACAACGCAAAATCGTGAAATTAACTTTCGGTCTTCTACCTTGGAGATACAGAAATATATACACATGTATGATAATGTCAGGAAAGAAAGCAAGAAGAACTCAAAATTATAAGACTAGGAGAACTCTCTGTGTAACGCGTTTATAAGCGAGCCTTCCCATTGCATGCGAATTCGAAAGTTTCTGCGCTACAAATCTTGGAAATTGAGCCGAAACGAAATCTTCAACAAAGGAGCAGATTTGTCAAGTTTCTTATTTCTATCACGAAACTTGACAAATATATCCAAGAAGCATAAAATTTAAAACACACAAACGACACAGACTTTTAACGACAAATTACTCTGAAAAAAACGTTTGTCCATGGCCACGCAAAATTTGAAGTTATTATGTCAAGCGTCCAGTTTAAATTTAAAAAAACACAGGATCTTGTGCAACAACTTATCACGAGGCACCTTGGATTACAATACCAAGTATGTGTGCAAAATTGCAGGCCGATTTTTTGAAAGGACTGGCGAAAGCGAGCCTTGAAATGCATGACGGCCACAGCTTCTCTCACTTTCTCAATTGGTTTGTTATTATCAACACGATTATATCATATTAACATTGATTTTATATTAAATAAAACACTAACAACACTTTTATTATGTTTCAAATTCATAAACACATGTATTTTAGTGAAAATTCGCGTGATATATCATTTACAACACGTTCTGACAGTTCTTCCTTTGTTTACACCGGCCATCTTGGACATCGGCCTGTTGGATGTCAGTCCGCGGAACCAAGCTGAACATGCAGTCAGCGACAAGTCATGTAGGAGGCAGTGAAATTGGACCACCGAGCGCTAATGAGTGTGTGAGACGGTCGGCATACCCGCGAACACCCGGACGAAGACGTCTTATGAAGAATTTATCATTAACGATCGGAAGATCGGAAATCTAGTGGAGCGGTCGCTCCACGCCAGCCAAGTCGTACGGCGCGCGCACACACTCATTTAAAAAGGCTGGAGCAAACCCACTTTTACTGTAAGCATCAAAGTGGCATTTTCGGCCTACTGGATCTTAAAATTGGAAAATCTCACATTGTTGCGATATATCTTAATTTCGAGCTATGGCCCACCCTACAACATATACCAAATTTGGGAACAATAGGTTACGCCCTTTGCGCGCTAGAGGGCCGTGAAAACAGTGTTTTAGGGCGGTTTTCATAATAATCTCAGTAGTAGTAGTAGGGTGGAGCTAAAATATGGTAAACAGGCCACAGCATAAACAGCTGAACCGATTGATTTAAAATTTTTACCACATATGCACTTTTGGCGTCTGAGGTGCCTTTTGCTATAACTGGTTTTATGCCGCCATTTTGAAACCGGAAGTGACGTCATATCTCGTCAACGGCTAAACCGATTGGAACGAAAATTGCGCCAAACGATCCAGACGGTCATCTATATGCATGATAAGTAGCAAAAGACTAAACATTATGTTAAAGAAACCGGAAATGACGTAATGAAATTTGAAATACATCGATTGGCTTTTTGGCAACAAAGATTGATCCGATTATTTTGATATTTATGTAACGTATGTACTTTTGACGTCTCATGTGACTTGTTATAAAACCAACCGGAAGCCGCCATTTTGAAACCGGAAGTGACATCATATATCAATAACGGCTAAATAGATTTCAACGAAACCAGAGCAAAACAATTTAGACGGTCAACTTTATGTATTATCATCAATAATATTTGCAGTTTCTCATACCTAAACCGGAAATGACGTCACACATTTTAATAATCTCACAAATTTTTATTTTGATGCAATAAATATACTATTTGAGACAGCTTATAAAATTATAATCATGTTTCAAATATACTTCAAGGGGTCAGAGATTTCAGCCGCCATTTTTAAACCGGAAGTAACGTCATATCTCAAAAACTGGTAGACAAATCGGTATGAAACTAGCGCCAAACGATTCGGATGGCCATCTCTATGGAATATGAACAGTACAAATAGAATTTTCCTATTTATGAGACCGGAAATGACGTCATTCAAATGTATAAATTATTATAATTCCCTCCTATACAATAAATACATATTCAGAAAGCTTAAAATGATACACATCATTTATAGAAATAAATTCTATGTGGCATTGCAAAAAGTTCAGCAGCCATTTTGAAAACCGAAGTGTTTCCATATCTCGGAGCTGGGTTGACTGATTGGAATGAAACCTTTGCTATTCTTCGTGAAAGATCATTTAAAGCAATTATTTAGGACCATACGCTGCTATTCATTAGTGGTAACGAAATTGTAAAGGGTGATGATTTTTTAAAAGAATTTAGTAATTGTTCATTTCATATGTGTCACAAGTTGTTAGAATAAACTAAAAAAAGGAGTGATATCCCCATAAAAAACACTTCGTGTAAAAATACCAGCCAAGTCTCTTCAACTAAAAAAAAATATGAAATCTAAAAATTCTGCACTGAAAAGTAGTGATATCAAAAAATTAGCCAAGTCAAAACTTTTTTTGAAAATCAAAAAATACTTGGCGCATCGTTTTTTTTAGGGCATTATAGGTATACTATGTATATGTATATTTCATGTATAATTTATAATTGGCTTATACTTCCAAGCTTTTTAAGTACACGATGCGCCAAGTATTTTTTGATTTTCAAATAAAGTTTTGACTTGGCTAATTTTTTGATATCACTACTTTTCAGTGCAGAATTTTTAGATTTCATATTTTTTTTTAGTTGAAGAGACTTGGCTGGTATTTTTACACGAAGTGTTTTTTATGGGGATACTACTCTTTCCAAAAACATCAGTTTTCGAGCGGCAATTTTAAAATGTGGAACGATCTTCAAAAACTGACATTTTTCCAACTTGTCAAATCCAATACAAATCCATATAACTTGATTTAAAACAACAGTGTGTAAAATCCAACGACGGTAAAATCATCCATGGTAAAATCCTGTTACCACAGTAAGTTTACTAACTAATATCAATACTGTTTTTAATTTAAACACATATGGATTTTGGTGAAAATTTAAATGCTATATTGAGAGTACGTATACATTGAGACCCAGTAATTTCAAATAAGCATTTGAAATCCTACCTCGATTAACTGTGAATAATTTTAGCTAACGTCGCACTTTTCTGCAACTATGCTAATGGCGACGGATGAATGATTATTATGATGATTGGGAGATGATGATGAAGTCTCGCTATACTCGCTATACTATTCTCCTTATACTTACACCAAAGCGCTCGGTGTAACGCGTTGATAAGCGAGCACCGGTACGAGCAACACTTCGAATCAAAATTACCTAAAACACTCCAATATCCAGTCAAATAATAAATAAAATTATTTTGAAAAGTTAAAAAAAAGTAATTTTTACAAAATAGGCAATAGCTAAATGTAAGAGCAAAATATATTTTAGAAATTATAATTATCTAAACAGCCATTACTTCCCTGTCTGTATTGAGCGTAATACCTCAAACGTTTAATGAACTAAGAAACTTATCGATTTAAAATCAAATTTTTTAAACACATTTTCTATGAAACAACCAATCTATTTCTGCAATTAATCATAACTTTCGCCTGTCGACAAAGAGTTTTCTTCATATGAAAACTCCAATAAACAATAGCTACCTACTTTGCTTCAAGCAAAGAAAATAAAAACTATACCTAGGTATCGCATGTAAACTTACTAAAACGAATGTATTAATTTTTACGTTTTCTAACAATAATACGTTTATACAAATAGGCCGCTGCCGCCTCCGCGTTTCGTTTGAATTGGGGAGCACAGAGCGGCCGCAACGGACTCCTTGAACCTACAACGCATATTAATGAAAATACATGTTTTTTTTATTTATTTATTTACGGATCTTTCTCAAAAACTATACAGGTCTAATTTAGTATGAGATGAAGGTGTGCCAAATTTCAGATCGATCCGTTGACCGGTGCGACCTGGGTTGACGCGAAAAAAATAACACACACACACACAGAAAGTGCCGCAAGAGTCAAGAGGAGACGCTCGCTCCGCTCGCTTAAAAAATCACACTGAATAGAACACTAGTACTAACAGACGCATAGTTTGTATAAAACTCTCAAGCTTTGGGTTCAAGAGAGCTTTGATGCCCATTAAAAGTCTTGAGTTTACCTACTGGCAGCTTTACGAATATAAAGTTTTTATCACCAGAAACAGAATAGAATGCTTTTTATCTAATGTACGGATCCGTTACATCAATGGCTTATATTTCAAAGTGATTTGTATGATTTTAATGACGTCATTTTCTAAAAGTCATATCATTGATGTTGCGCATGTAAAGTTTGTTCGTTTTGAAAGTAAGTAATCATTTAAAATATTTCCAATCAATATAAATTGTATACTTATACAATATTTGGAATAATAATGATTTGTAAACTACCAGTAGAATTATAGTAGAATTATAAGTACATTCCGAACGATCATTCCACCTTTTTTTGTTTTGACGCCGATCTGCATTCAAATCTCTGATTCTCTGATCTCTGAATCTCTGAATCTCTGCCCTTCTGTAAGTTGCGTTCGAATGGAGAGAAAACACGACACTTACATCATAAATATCCAGTGTTCATTACCTAAATAAAATCATGATATTGATTCGGAAATCAGTTCCTTTATCGGAAACAAGTTACAAACAGTTCCAAGTAACTCGAGAATGATCTTGGAAATTCCACGAAACTCTATTAATTATTTTCCGCGACATTCTTCATAAAAGGCAGCAATTATTTTCCTTAATGACTTCGGTTTCATGGCATTGGCCTTTGAACCCATGCATTGTTTGATTTCCACGAATTTGAAACATCGTACAATCTTTTTCTTCTAGAGCGACTCTCTGGTTAGGAAAAATAACAGAATGTAGACGTGGCTTTTCAATATGATTTCGCAATTAAAGCTGAAAGCAATGTTTGTCAAGGAGATCTTGAAGGTGAACAAAGCCCTTCATCTGCCAGGTACCATTATCCCTTGAACATCGAATAATAATGCTGTACACAATGCTCAAGCTCAGGTTTCAGTCGATGACATAACATCAGTCCTGCCAAAATGCTGGTCTTAATGATGTCTCATTTTAATTGCAATACAGGTGTAATACACTATAGAGGTTTAAAATATTCCTGACACGATTATAAAATTAAGAGGTTATTCCTAGTAACTATCTTTTAATTTACATGAATAATTATCTTAGTTTAGTTCATACAAATTACTATCAAAATATAAAGTTTTCATATATTGATTAATCTTTATAAAACACCCCTTGCAAAAACGATACACAAGTCTTCTATGCACAGTCTGGAAAATAGGGTAAAATGCTCATCTCAGGACAATTTGTCAAAATCATCGGACTCGGAATATTAAAGAGCAAGCGATTAATATGACGATATTCAATATCTTGGCCTTAATAATCATGGTAAAAGAAGCTTTCTGTCTAGGTATCTACTTGGCTACCATACCACTGAGTCTTAATAAACATCAATTGTTTACGCACATTTTACAAAAATCATAACATGTGTTTACTTTCATTCCATTCTATCGGATAATGCTTAATCGGATAATGTAATGGGGTTAAATAATCCAATAATCTGTCATTGTACCTTCATCCCTCATGTATTTCACTCATAGAGTCTAATTACAAAATAGGTAATGTATTAAACACCAACAAACATAGTTAAAGTCGCACACGCTCCCATCAAGTATCATGAAAATAGAAGTTCCATTGTTTGATCTAACTACTGCTAATTTACACACACATATACACAAGCTTTCATAATCAGTGAACATTTTCCCCGACACACATCAAGGTAAAACAAGGCCGAGCTCTCAAAGGGTATTTCAAAACGCAGCTCGACTGGAGTCTACTTCATTATGATGAACTAGACGCATATACGATGTAATCTAGAGATTATGATATTAGTTCTGCCGTATCGTCGAATCGGTCTCGACTAATTGTACAATTAACTATGATATTCTGCCATGTCGGAAGCTTTGAACCTAGATTACAGCCCCCATTACCAGAACCGTACGAACAACTGGAGGCAGCTTTTAGCTATTCTACGCCCTCGTATGTGAGGTGATTTTCTTACAGCTCATACGAGTATAATATAATTATCGTGAATTTAATTAATCCTCTTATCATCATAGAGTATTATTTTAACTTATTCTCATTACAAACAGTGGCGAATACTACAGTTATAGGATCGGTGTAGTGGTTTCTGTGCATCTAGTGGAGCGGTCGCTCCACGCCAGCCAAGTCGTACGGCGCGCAAACTCTCAAATAAAGGCTGGAGCAAACCCACTTTTACTGTAAGCATCAAAGTGGCATTTTCGGCCTACTGGATCTTAAAATTGGGAAATCTCACATTGTTGCGATATATCTTAATTTCGAGCTATGGCCCACCCTACAACATATACCAAATTTGGGAACAATAGGTTACGCCCTTTGCACGCTAGAGGGCCGTGAAAACAGTGTTTTAGGGCGGTTTTCATAATAATAATCTCAGTAGTAGTAGTCTCCTGGAATTCAAATCCGGTAACATGGCCACAGCCAAAACGGCTGAACCGATTGATCTCACATTTTTACCACGTGTGCACTTTTGGCGTCTGATTTAACCTTCACCCCATGAATTTTTTGTGCCGCCATTTTGAAACCGGAAGTGACGTCATATCTCAACAACGGCTAGACCGATTGGAACGAAAATAGCGCCAAACGATTCGGACGGTCATCTATATGGATAATCAATAGCAACAGACTAAAATTTATGTTAACGAAACCGGAAATGACGTCATGAAATTTAATTCATCGATTGGCATTTCGGCAACAAATTTGATCCAATTATTTTGATATTTATGTAACGTATGTTCTTTTGTGATATTATTTGACTTGATATAAAACCAACCGGAAGCCGCCATTTTGAAACCAGAAATGACATCATATCTTAATAACGTCTTAATAGATTTAAACGAAACCAACGTTAAACAATTTAGACGGTCAACTTTATGTATTATCATCAATAATATTTGCAGTTTCCCATACTGAAACCGGAAATGACGTCACACATTTTAAAAATCGCACAAATTTATATTTTGATGCAATAAATATACTATTTGAGACTGCTTATAATAAAATGAAATCATGTTTAAATTATAATTCAAGAGGTCAGTGATTTCAGCAGCCATTTTGAAATCGGAAGAAACGACGTAATATCTCGAAAACTGGTTGACAGATCGGTATGAAACTAGTGCCAAACGATTCGGAAGGACATCTCTATGGAATAGGAACAGTCAAACTAGAATTTTCCTATTTATGAGGCCGGAAATGACGTCATTCAAATTTATAAATCATTATAATCCCCTCCTATACAATAAATACATATTCAGAAAGCTAAAAATGATACACATCATTTATAGTTATAAATTCTATGTGGCAGTGCAGAAAGTTCAGCGGCCATTTTGAAAACCGACGTGTTGCCATATCTCGGAACTGGGTTGACCGATTGGAATGAAACCTTTGTTTTTTTCATGAGAATAACCAAATTGTAAAGGGTAAATTTTTTTAAAGGATTTAGTAATTGTTCATGTGATATGTGTCACACGTAAGTTGTAAGAATAAACTAAAAAAAGTAGTGATATCCCCATAAAAAACACTCCGTGTAAAAATACCAGCCAAGTCTCTTCAACTTAAAAAAAATAATGAAATCTAAAAATTCTGCACTGAAAAGTAGTGATATCAAAAAATTAGCCAAGTCAAAACTTTATTTGAAAATCAAAAAATACTTGGCGCATCGTTTTTTTAGGGCATTATAGGTATACTATGTATATGTATATTTCATGTATAATTTATAATTGGCTTATACTTCCAAGCTATTTATGTACACGATGCGCCAAGTATTTTTTGATTTTCAAATAAAGTTTTGACTTGGCTAATTTTTTGATATCACTACTTTTCAGTGCAGAATTTTTAGATTTCATTATTTTTTTTAAGTTGAAGAGACTTGGCTGGTATTTTTACACGGAGTGTTTTTTATGGGGATTAGAATTAACCAAAACGATACACTTATACTCTCTTACTAATAAATCTTTAGTTGAGCGAGCGTAGCGAGCGTCACCACGGTACTCTTATGGTACTTTCTCTGTGTGTTTGTTTTTTTTTTGTTTTTTTTTTGTTTGTTTTTTTGCCTGCACTGCCCAGGTTAAACCGCTCAAGCAATCGAACTGAATTTTTGCACATATACTAACGTAATCTATGCGGTCCCTGGGATCGTTTTTAAACGGGCTCATGTGATTGGTTCAAATTTAAAAAAAAAATATCTTTTGATTGGTTGTTCCGAGCAATTTGAAATTTTGACAAGTCATTACGACCAACATTGTACCCAATCATACAAAGTTTCAGCCAAATCCTCCCATTGGTTAAAATTTAAAAAAATCTTTCACATGATTTTTGAAATTTAAACTAGAACCGTATGACCGATTAACTTAAAACTTTGCATGGTCATTAAGACCAACATTATCTGTATTTTTGACAATTTTCAGACTGATCTGTGTTTAAATCCAAAAGTTATTGACATTTTACGGACATTTTGCGTGTTGGCTGGCTACTTCGACTCTTTATAGTTCCAAGGTAGTTAGAGCAGAAACTTTCAAACGTATGAAACTGATATGACCGTTCAAAATATCGTCTAATACTGTGTAAGTACACACACTTATATCACATGAGTGGTCCCAGGTATATTTTTTTAAATAGATCCTATGATTTTTGAATATTAACAAGGAACATTCTAATCATAAAGGTTCAATCAATCAACCTAAAACTTTGCATGGTTATTGGGACTAATACTTTAGGAATAATTGGAGATTTTTATACCTACAAGTCTGACGAATTTCAAGAATTATTGGCTTTTAATGATATTTTCGATAGACATAATTTCGGTTCGAGGTGTTGCGCGTGTCCGTGCTCGCTCATCAACGCGTTACACTGAGCGTTTTCCTAGTTTATTTTCAGTTTTGCGACTAGGCTAATGGAGGTAGAGATTAGCGATTGTGGTGATGTTTGAGATTTGATGATGAATAATAGGTGAGGTTGGAAGGTTGGTCCGCCCTAGTAAGAGGGAACTTTCCCAGCATTGTCTCTTGACTGAGAGAAATCACGAAAAATATCTGTCAGTAGGAATCGAACCTGGGAGTGCAAGTTTAAAGCGCTCCTGCACCGAAGGAAAAGTGTATTTGGATTGAATTAATGTATATATTTGGCTCGTATTCAAATCAATTTTCTACTCGAAAGAAATAGAAAATACTATAGTTTAAATACTATATACTATAGTATTTAAGTTAAACAATTATTTATTTGGAATAAATATATTATCTATTTAGTCAAAAAATATAATTAATTTGATCCAAAAAAGTTTTCTCTCAGTGTGCATGCGGTTGTAAATATTCGATCGTCTACACAATGTATGTATTACGATGCATTTAAAACTATTATTAACTAACTACTAAATACCTATCCCCTACCTGGTGGTAAAGTTTGTAACTTCTATGAAATTTGCAATAGCCTCACACAAAGTAACGACACACTTTATATGCTGTCATTAATTTGACCATAAAATTAAGCTCCAATTCAATTATGATGTATTATAACAATATCATATTATAAAAATGTTTAGGTAGCAATTAAAATTAATGTTGCTCATAAAAAAGAAACAGAAGAGGAAAATTATTCTGTGAAAGAGGAAGAGGAAGCGTTGGCTATGGAGACCCCGAGGGCATGTAGAATAATTATTGACATGTAATAGTTACCCACCTAACACAATAAATTGTAAACAAAAAACTACCAGATAAACTCAAATCATCCATAAAAACACTCCTTGTAAAAATAGCGACCGAGTCGTCAACCATGAAAATTAAATCAATACTGAAAATGAGTGATATCAAAAAACGGCAAAATCAACACGCTAATTCAATAAGGATTTTTAAAAATAAAACACTTTGCGCTTCGAAAGTAAAGAAACAGTTCCAATACTGATAGCAGGTTATTGGTCAGGCCAAATACACAGTAAAAAGCGTTGCGTTAATATTTTTGATTCACAGATATTTGTGTATTTTAATATAAATTACCTTCTGCATACATATTGGTGTCAGATTGTTACTGGTGTCACATCATGCGAAAGAAGTCGACAACAAGTCATAAGGGCAAGGGCACCTCAGACCTCAAAAGTGGGCAAAAGTACTGTTCTACACCAGAGTGTTTGTAGGTGCTGTGTCAAATGTGTAGATCTCTGGGTGGAATATCCAGCCATATTTGATTTTAGGCGCTGTAAACTTTGGTTTGGTCATACTGTATAGTCAGTCACAGCATTATTTTTTGATAAAAGACAGTTAACCAGTTTTAAAAGTCATCCATCTGTATTGTCAATCTAGTTAGGCAACTAAGTCCATGTACATACGACCGGTAATCGCTGTAATGTGGAAGATTTAACAGAATAAAAATGCGTTATTGTACTACACGTTGTTTTATACACTCTGAAATTAAATACTCAAGTTTTGCGTGTGGAAAGCGTATAAGAGAATATGTTCTTCGTTCCGTAAATCTCTAATTAGTAATTATTTTAATATTCCTAAGGTATTTTCTATTTCAAACTACAAAAGCGGACCTTGGCGAGTTACTTTATAGGATTCATGAAATTACAGTAAAGAGCCGTAGTAAACGATTTGATCAGTTGCAATCCAGTAGGGTCCAGTATATATCGTGGAGGCGGGCGTGCAACGCGGGCGTGTAAGCCGGCACCTCCACCTGTATCGCTAAAGCCGGCACCTCCACCTGTATCGTGTAAGCCGGCACCTCCACCTGTATCGCTAAAGCCGGCACCTCCACCTGTATCGTGTAAGCCGGCACCTCCACCTGTATCGTGTAAGCCGGCACCTCCACCTGTATCGCTGAAGCCGGCACCTCCACCTGTATCGCTGAAGCTGGCACCTCCACCTGTATCGTGAAGGCTGGCACCTCCACCTGTATCGTGAAGGCTGGCACCTCCACCTGTATCGTGGAGGCTGGCACCTCCACCCGTATCGTGGAGACGTGCATGCAACGCGGGCGTGTAAGCCGGCACCTCCATCTGTATCGTGTAAGCCGGCACCTCCACCTGTATCGTGGAGACGAGCGTGCAACGCGGGCGTGGAAGCCGGTACCTCCACCTGTATCGTGGAAGCCGGCACCTCCACCCGTATCGTGGAGACGTGCATGCAACGCGGGCGTGGAAGCCGGCACCTCCATCTGTATCGTGTAAGCCGGCACCTCCATCTGTATCGTGGAGCAGAGCGTGCAACGCGGGCGTGTAAGCCGGCACCTCCACCTGTATCACTGATGCCGGCATCTCCACCTGTATCGTGGAGATGTGCATGCAACGCGGGCGTGTAAGCCGGCACCTCCACCTGTATCGTGTAAGCCGGCACCTCCACCTGTATCGTGTTAGCCGGCACCTCCACCTGTATCGTGTAAGCCGGCACCTCCACCTGTATCGTGGATGCCGGCACCTCCACCTGTATCGTGGAGGCGAGCATGCAACGCGGGCGTGTAAGCCGGCACCTCCACCTGTATCGTGGAGCCGAGCGTGCAACGCGGGCGTGTAAGCCGGCACCTCCACCTTTATCGTGTAAGCCGGCACCTCCACCTGTATCGTGAAGCCGGCACCTCCACCTGTATCGTGGAGCAGAGCGTGCAACGCGGGCGTGGCTGTTCCCGCTGGCGAGCGGAAGGGAACCTGGAGAGACTTTACACCCCCTGGAGTTGGTAATTAGCCCTCTGTTCCGCGGTGGCCGCAGTTCAACCCCCCGTGTTATATGCAGATTAGGAAGCATCAACTACTGGACTCATATATCTAGATACAGTTGAACCACTCAGAATGAGGCGGACGTCCGATTAAGAGACGTTAAAACTGCAGGGCAGAACTCCATATTTAATGTAGTCACTTGTACGAGTAGAAAGCCAAAAGTAACAGAATACATTGCGTGATCATGAGGAATTCATATTATCCATATATATGATCTATATTATTTTTATGTGTGTTGTTTTGTACACTTTACATTTATTTATGCCATTCTAAGATTTTATTAAAAATTAATATATTATTTTGAGTTTTGCACAAACATATCAGTGTTTGTATAAACGTTCAAAAAGTTAATAAGAATGACTTATATATCGAGTTATGTGCGTGTTTTTATTAAATTTCAACAAAATGAAAATAGTTTTAGATTGTTTTGATTTTGATATTTTTTCATAAATGTTTATCTTCTTTCAGCATTGTAACGTAAAAATATCACGAATTGAATGATATAACATCAGTCAAAATATTTTTAATCTTGTAGCTTAGTAGCTTATATGTGGTTTTATTACGAAAACTATTATTACTGTGAAATAAAATTTGTTCACGGAATTCCAAAATTGCGAGAACATAAAAAAGAAAAATATGTTTGCAAAGAACATAACTTAATCAACGATATAAATAAATTGAATAAACTCATAACATTTAAAATGGGTTTCAAATAAGTAGTAGTAGGTGAAAACATTTTAAGTTTTTAACAGAAATGAATTAACAGAAAAGACAAGAGCAATACGAACATAACGGATGCAGATAAGAACAGACAGATATGAACAGAAATGCGCTGAAAATAGTAATCTGCACTTATATTTTATATTCTTTTCTAAGCTATACTTATTCAAATGCCCATTTTTCCTAAAAGATACACGGCAAAATCTATTTCACGACGAACTTGATTCCGCTTAGTAACAAGTATTATATACGAGTCTAGTAGGTACATTTAACATACCAATGTGGCGTTACAAAAGCAAATGTAAATTTTGTAAATAGGATACGTTTACACACAGCTTTATGTCATGGGGAATTTTTAACCATCGTTACAGGAAAACTCTTGATGACTTTTAACAATGAGGTGATAACGCCTGCACACTAATTGTGTTGTCAGCAAAACTCTCTAACAAAATCCCATCTCTCAACGGCTCTCTACGCCAGGCGTGAAGTGGCACTTGTGTGTCCTGGTCTCTCTAGGGTTTCGACGCAATTTCAACTGGAGGATAGGTTGGAAATTTCAGCGAATCGTTTTTGTTTGATGAACCTTTTTATTCTGTAAACCGCGTAAACTCCGTTCATGTTTAGTCTTACTCCCTTGACAATTTAAGTTGAACAATTCACAGTTGTTTTAATACGTTTGTTCCATTCAACACTTTACACATTATGAACAATTAGCTCTACAAATAATACTTTTTTACACAATGGTTGTTTCAAGCACAGGGACCAGGTGATCATTATCTACCTTGTATCGGCTATTCTAATCTTTAAGTTATCTTCCATGACTAATTTAGTGACCAAAAAGTTCTCTCTAAACTCGGTATTATCGATTACAAGGCAACTAACCCCAGGTGGAAATTACAACCAGATCCACCCAGATGTGACTTGTTACGAGAACACTGTGGAGAGCGTCGGCGAAGGAGAGGGATGGAGAGAAAGAATCAGAAAGTTGTCTACAAGGCAAGCTCACGTTTTCTACAGCGTCAACAGAGCTATAGTTTTTTCAAAAACTCTTGCATAGATTGTCGAGAACCAATTGAAGACATTCTGAAGAAGTATGCATCTTATTTTATGTCAGACCGGAAGATCATAGGTTTGAGCACGGATGAAATAAAAAAGTTTATCAATACACATATTCTTCCAGATTACGCCAGAATACCCATTGAACTATTTTTCCTGGAACAAATTGACGCTCTCTCAAATGATGATGACCTATGTAAGCTTCAACGGTCTAACAATATCAACTTGACATAAGTTTTGATAAATACCTACGTAGATTTTTTTTGGTTAAGGTGATACTAGCGCTCGGCCGTTTTAGAAAATTGAGAGATAAAATTTTTGTCATAAGTGGGTAAAACTTTGATAGGATGTTCACATTATCAGTCTGATTGCATATTAGTAGCACTTTTTCATTTTTGCTTCTTGCACTGTTAATTAGGCGCCGGTTATTCAGCAAAACCGCTAAAAACTATGAAATTCCCGATACGATTGGAGACCATACCCGTGAACCAATTGATCTCAAATTTTAATCATGATTAGATAAAAGACAAACTTAGGGTTATCACTTGGCACATTTTTTAAATTTAATTTTATACGGTACATAGAGAGACAAGAAAATAGATAATTTTTCACCAAAAATCCACTAATTATTACTAATTAACTACTCAAAAAAATAAAAATGTACCAAGGATAACCCTAAGTTTGTCTTTTATCTAATCATGGTTAAAATTTAAAATCATTTGGTCAACCTGTTTCGTCTCCAATCGTATCCAGAAAAAGTGTCTTCAAAACTCAGTGAAATCGGTCGCGCTTGCAGCACCTTAAGCTTTTTATAATTATGGTGCTGTAGTTATTATTTGTTAGCTACAAACATTTGCCTCTCGACTGAGGAAACTACGATGTAATCTCAGTCAGGAACGATGACAGAGGAAAACTAACATGGTTCTCGAACGAGCTGAGAAAAATGTCTCCCTATGAGTTGTAATTTTATTCGTATATGATTCCACCCCATTCTGAGAAGCTCTCTCTCTCATTGGCAATCACTCAGGTAAATTACAGTCTCTATAAATGTTCAAAATTTGAGCATCATCAAAGCAGTTGTTAAAATAAATTTCGCTCTTTATACACATGTATACCTAAAAACCAATACTCACTTCTTTTATCACTACATACATACAGAGAATCTGAACATAATCCTGGAGTGGAGGAATATATCCATTACTAATAATTACACCTCATACAAGCCCGCGGCAATTTGTTCCAATAACATGCTGCGCGTATTTGGCGCCAATGAATAATGGAGAGTAATAAGTAAGGTAGGCAATAGGTTGCCATGAGATATCGCTGTAATATTTGACTGTAGCAATACGCTCATGGCAACATCCAAATGTTCATGCGACTATTTTATGAGCAAGAGAAAATTACAATTTTTAATTCTTGTTAACGATTATAATAAAATCGAAAAATCTACTTGATGTATTTTATTTATTTATACTTTCTATATTTGTATTGCATTACAATTTGCGATTTTGCAAACGATGATCTATGCCAGGTTTAAGTTAAAAACAAACATCCACCAATATGTTTCATGCCCAAGGCAGCTATATCAATTTCGAAATGTGATCATAATACGTATACCGCCTAAAGGCTGGCTGTTCATGTAAATATAAACGTTATATCGCCAAATAAACTTCTACGTGTGGATTATATAACTACCCTCAATAAGAAACCACCTATTGTTCTATTTTATTCAACGATTTATGATTTCTATCTTTGAATAGATTCAAATGTTGACTGAGCTTAATGGAGCTGGAATGTTGTCTATTCCAGTACGAATAGACGAACAGTGTATATTGTGTTTGCATTTGTAATGGGTGCTGCAATTGAAATCTAGTGGAGCGGTCGCTCCACGCCAGCCAAGTCGTACGGCGCGCGCACACTCTCATATAAAGGCTAAAGCAAACCCACTTTTACTGTAAGCATCAAAGTGGCATTTTCGGCCTACTGGATCTTAAAATTGGAAAATCTCACATTGTTGCGATATATCTTAATTTCGAGCTATGGCCCACCCTACAACATATACCAAATTTAGGAACAATAGGTTACGCCCTTTGCGCGCTAGAGGGCCGTGAAAACAGTGTTTTAGGGCGGTTTTCATAATAATAATAATCTCAGTAGTAGTAGTAGTAGTCTCCTGGAATTCAAATCCGGTAACATGGCCACAGCCTAAACGGCTGAACCGATTGATCTCACATTTTTACCACGTGTGCACTTTGGGCGTCTGATTTAACCTTCACCCCATTAATTTTTTGTGCCGCCATTTTGAAACCGGAAGTGACGTCATATCTCGACAACGGCTATACCGATCGGAACGAAATTTGCGCCAAACGATTCAGACGGTAAACTATATGAATTATCAATAGCAACAGACTAAAATTTATGTTAACGAAACCGGAAATGACGTAATGAAATTTGAAATACATCGATTGGCATTTCGGCAACAAATTTGATCCGATTATTTTGTTATTTATGTAACGTATGTACTTTTGATATCTCATTTGACTTATTATAAAACCAACCGGAAGCCGCCATTTTGAAACCGGAAGTGACATCATATGTCAATAACGGCTAAATAGATTTGAACGAAACCAGCGCTTAACAATTTAGACGGTCAACTTTATGTAATATTATCAATAATATTTGCAGTTTCCCATACCGAAACCGGAAATGACGTCACACATTTTAAAAATCTCACAAATTTACATTTTGATACAATCTAGTGGAGCGGTCGCTCCACTCAGCCAAGTCGTACCGTACACTCACAGTCACTCAACATACCGTAAATGCCTATATAAACTGAGGAGCAGACCAACTACTTTTACTGTAAGCAACAACATAGCATTTTCGGCCTACTGGATCTCAACAATGGAAAATCTCACATTGTTGTGAAATGTCTTAATTTTGAGCTATGGCCCACCTGACTACATATACATCACGCGACAACAACCGGTCATGCCGTTTACGACCTAGAGGGCAGTGAAAATCGTGAAATTACACCGCTTTCATCTGCTTCTTCTTCTTCTTCTTCTTCATATGATTCCCGAAAAAGTTGCTGTCACCGCCACAGCCTAAACGGCTGAACCGATCAACCTGAAATTTTTACCACATATGCACTTTTGGCGTTTGATGATACCTTGCCTCTTGTGATTTTTTGTGCCGCCATTTTTAAACCGGAAATGACGTCATATCTCAAAAACGTCTGAACCGATTAGAACGAAATTAGCGCCATTCGATTTAGATGGTCATTTTTATGAAGTATCAATAACAAAAATTATTTTCTTATTTTCTAAACCGGAAGTGACGTCATAAATACGCAATATTTCACTTATTTCAACAAATTATACTTAAAATACGTACATAATTAACTTACATTGTAATATAGACAATACAATTTATAAATTCAAGGTTGCAGTGTTCTCGACCGCCATTTCTGAAACCGGAAGTGACGTCATATATCTAAAACGCCTGTACCGATTGCAACTGAACTAGCTCCTGCGTATTCATTCTACTATTTATTTGAAAAATCAATTGGGAAAAATGAATAAACAAATTAACGGTACCGGAAATGGCGGCAGGAACCACTAAATGAAACCGGAAGTGACGTCATATATTACAAACGGCATGACCGATTTTACGGAAATATAGGGATTATGAATTCAGATGGTCGTTCATGAAGTATCAACTAGATAAAACTAGATTGTTTTCTTATTACCTATACCGGAAATGACGTCATAAATATGATGATTGATGAATTACGTCATAAATATGTTAAATGACATTAAATTCACCACTTTATACTTAAAATAGATATTAGTAAACGTACATTGTGAATAATTATAAATTCAAGGTTGCAGTGTTCTCGGCCGCCATTTTTAAAACCGGAAGTGACGTCATGTATCAAAAACGGCTGTACTGATTGCAACCAAATTTGGGAAATGTGTAGGTCTAATAATTATGAATTAAAGACGACATTATTTTCGGCCGCCATTGTTAAAACCGGAAGCGACGTCATATATCGAAAACGGCTGTACCGATTGGAACTAAATTGTGTAAATATGTAGGACATAAGAATATTGATTATGAATTTAAGACGACATTATTTTCGGCCGCCATTGTTAAAACCGGAAGTGACGTCATATATCGAAAACGGCTGAACCAATTGCAACCAAATTTTAGAAATGTGTAGGACTAATAATTATGAATTAAAGACGACATTATTTTCGGCCGCCATTGTTAAAACCGGAAGTGACGTCATTTATCGAAAACGTCTGTACCGATTGCAACCAAATTATGCAATTATGTAGGACTTATTATTATGAATTCAAGACGACATTATTTTCCACCGCCATTTCATAACCGGAAGTGACGTCATATATAGAAAACGGCTGTACCAATTGCAACCAAATTTTGGAAATGTGTAGGACTAATAATTATGAATTAAAGACGACATTATTTTCGGCCGCCATTGTTAAAACATGAATTTACGTCATATATCGAAAACGGCTGTACCGATTGCAACCAAATTTTGGAAATATGTAGGACTAATAATTATGAATTCAAGAAGACATTATTTTCGGCCGCCATTTCAAAACCGGAAGTGACGTTATATATCGAAAACGGCTAAACCGATTGTTATCAATTTATGTAATTTTGTAGGACTTCTAATTATGATTTCAAGAAAACATTATTTTCGGCCCCTATTTCAAAACCGGAAGTGACGTCAAATATCGAAAACGGCTGGACCGATTGTAACGAAACCTAAGCTATTTTTTTTGGATAATCATTTTAATCTTTTACCAAACGCAACTTTTCTTAGTACCTATCCAAATCGGTTGAGGCGTATTTTTTTAAAGAAATTAGTCCTTGCTCGGACATGTGCTACAAGCTGTATGAATAAACTTACAAAAGAAGTGATATCCCAGAAAAAAACACTCCGTGTAAAAACGGCAGCCAAGTCTCTTTACTTCAAAAAAATTCAACACTGAAAAGGAGTGATATCAAAAAAGGAGCCAAGTCAATGACATTTCCAAATATTTAATCGTATTTTTGAAATAAAAGAATAAACACCGAGAAATACTTTACAAAAGGACTTGGCGCATCGTTTTTTTAAAGACATTTTTCTATTCATAAGCATATGCCATTTATAAACAACCGTCATTAAGAATTTTTAGAATAATAGGGAAACATCTTTCAATTACTTATGACACATACCTACTGTAAAATATTTTCTATTTGAATATATACGCGATGAAACTGTTGCCTATGTTTTCTATAAATACACAATAGTTATCTTCGTAATATTGTTTCGTGGCAACATATTAATTAGGTAAGTCTAATGCGTTAATCCTTCTCATCATGAAATAAATTTCTACTGCATTTTATAGCAATACATTTCACAAAGTACACAGTGAAGTCACATTGTATTTCTATTAAAAAAAGTAACTTTATACACTTGACACTTCAAAAATATATAATAGTGTTCCATAGATAGTAAGTAATTATTTGACAACGTTTCATCATTTCCTTCAGTCAAGATCAAATTATGAAAAGATTCCCTTCTAATATCACCATATTAACAGTAGGTACCATAGGCGTGCGCACGGGGGGGGGGGCCGGGGGGGCCTTGACCCCCCCTAATGGATCAGTCTCAACTAAAAAATTATAAAATGTGGTCCTCATAGTGTAAAATTTTTGTTTTAAAAGGGTTAAAACAAAAAAATCTCCCTGCGGGGCAGAATGGAGTTGCTCAAATCAATGGAATGAAGTACTAGGTTGATCCAAAACACAATATTTAAAAAAAAATACCACGAAAACATTGCCTAGATACCTTCCAGAAACATGGTTTTCTCATGAAACGCTATGTTTTTGCCCTAAAAATGTATTTTGCTTACAGCAAGCACTTTTAATTTTCTACCAAAATAATATTTGGAAATTCAAAGGGTCATGCTATGTTCAAAACTCTTAAAAATCCATCAAATCCACTTAAGGATAACAATTTTTCTCCGGGGCTACGAGCCCTGGACTCACGTCTTCTGGGGGCTCTTACCCCAGCTACCCTTTGTCATAAGTAAGAGATTTGGCTCCCAAACGTCTCAAAATTGATTTTGAAGTGCCAGAAAACAAAAAACGCCCTGCGGGGCAAAGTGGGGCCGCGCCCCCCACGCCCCCCTTAACGCATGGAAATTCCTTCCCCAGGCCTTTCCCCCCTTAGCATTATTCCTGCCGGCGCCCATCTTGGCCCCCTCTAATGATTTCTCCTGCGCACGCCTATGGTAGGTACTGCAAGAATATGTATGAGCCCACTTCCAATTGTTATTTAATTCTTCCATCCTTATATTACTTATCTATTACAGCATGAAATCTTTCTTCTATCGCCATTGACAAAACTATAAAATAGCCATTATTAAAAGTAGCTTGATTAATAGATTCTGGCTCTAATAGAAAGAGGAAAATGTACCTACCTATTTGTAAATTTCTTTCTACTTTTAGGATAGAATGATGTCTTTAAAAAAACGATGCGCCAAGTCCTTTTGTAAAGTATTTCTCGGTGTTTATTCTTGTATTTCAAAAATACGATTAAATATTTGGAAATGTCATTGACTTGGCTCCTTTTTTGATATCACTCCTTTTCAGTGTTGAATTTTTTTGAAGTAAAGAGACTTGGCTGCCGTTTTTACACGGAGTGTTTTTTTCTGGGATATAATGATTCACTGACAACTGTAGTATCTGCATTTCCTCCAGCGTTTCTCAAAGAAATCTTGGTTATTAGATATTTATGCATCCTAAGTTGGAAGAATAATGACTACGGAAAGAAGGGAAGATGAATCATTTACGGATTAACGAGTAAAATATTAAATAGAATACCTACCGTGAATTGTAAATTTTGTTGTTCCGATATTTTCGCTCATGGGCTATTGTTGTTCTAAACCTGGATTTACAAATAACACAATAGTATTGTCATTAATTTAAATGTTTTGATTTGTATTTGGAATCATACCATTTGTTTTACACCCACGTAACACCCACATGAGCGTTAAGGCCGATGCACAATTGACGCGAACGCAAGACGCGATACGCCAACGCGACGACGCGAACGCGAACGCAAAACTAGAACCATGTTCAACTCTTTGCGTCTCGCGTTTTTATTCTGTACACCCACGGACTCATGAATATATTTGTGCGTATCGGCTGGGAGATAACATGGGTGATTAACCTACTTTAAGGATATTGTTTGATGTTGTTTGTTTAATAATGTACTGTGTAGCTGTGTGACTAATAAAAAAAAATCTTTCAATTTTATATTTTTTTAAATAAATTTTCATTTTTTAAAATTTTGTAGTTTTTGATTAATTGCTGTGGTATAGTAATATTTGTCTATAATTACTATTTGTTCCAATAAAAGGTTTTTGATTTCAAGATGGTGGTAACAATCTAACTTATGCATGCGAATCTGAAGAAAAAATCCCACACAATTACCATTTTCTCCAGAGAACACTTTTCCTGGCATGAGTATGGATTGAAAACGACTCCGTGTCTCTAATTTCCTGTAATTTACGCCCAGTTTGAGTCTTGTTTGCCGTCTGGCCGCCACATCCCTGGGTAATTACAAATCTGACCAACACGGGACGATCTCGACCGCTACAGTCTTGTCATGATTCACCCCCCCCCCCCTCACCGCCCCCTCACCCTGATGACGGCCACCCTTAGGCCAACGTTCATTTGAATTTCTAATGAACCGTATATATAACTTCAGAGCGGTCTCGAATCAAGAGACTGTTGGAATGTCAGTGTTTATTAAATCAATCAACAGCTTCGATCGGAATTAATCAACTAAGGAGCGATGACAGCGTCTCAATTTGCTGAACTAACCCCTAAGTTCTTGATTGTTTAAAATGGCGATATTAATTTCAAATAATAATTCCGTTCAAATTTAAATTTTGACTTACTCTTAAATTAAATCTAGAATGTTACTTAGAATGAGACAATACATAGTTTTTGAATTTGAGTGTTGGCTGATAATACTACCTACGTCAGTACTATAACATTCCAATTTTTAAATTTAAATAATTATTACTTTCTGAAGTTAGGGTCTTCAGAACGTTCGGGTTCTAAATTCGAATTTTATACCTCAATTTTAATTTTTGGCTCAAGAAATTATTTGCTTAATAGTACATTACGTTACATTGTGTTATTATTTACTAATGTTTCACTCACTGATCTCTAGTATGTAGAGCTTGTTTCACTGTGGTTACATTTGATTTAAATTGATCGTGATAATAAAATTGTGAGTTGCAGAAGTATAAGAAAATATCTGAAAGAGAACATTTTTATTAACACCAGTTTTCAAACTCTCCGTTAAGAAGATATTGATATTCTACTAGGCTGACATTTTCGGTACGACCTTTCAAATAACTGCGTCCATAACTCAAAATGAATACGAATGGGAATTTCTTCGAGTTCTAACTGAAACTTCTATTTCTGTCGACTCTCTGTTGATATCCAGGACTATCTATATTGTCTTGCCCTGGACGTACTTTTCTCATAAATTATTTCATAATTCAACAGTATAAGACATTTTCTTGTAAAGGCTGATCTGTGAGTTTGTTACCACAAATTATTCAATAATATTTGTACCACGAACTGTACACAGAAGAAATCAATACTACACATTTCACTAAGTATGAGAATGAGAGATTGCCAAATGGCACATAATTTACTTAGTTTAAACGCTGAATGTTTGGGAAGTGATGGGAGTTTAGAGCCACTAATTTGATTAGATATGAGTGGTTGAATAAATGATTTGGGCAAATGATAAACCTGGATCCCACGAAAGGAGATAAATAAATACAAACACGTGAAGAAGTGGAAAGAGCAATCAAAATGAATGTGAAAAGGAGAATTTGCGGAAAATTGAAAAACTGGTTGTCGCTGGAAGAACGTGAGAATGGAATGAGTCGATGGAGAGAAGTGAGAAAATGTGGAAATACTTTTGATATGTCGAGCTGGAGAGCTCTCACAATTTAGCTGTGTTGAAGATGTTGATTTACATATGCGTATTTAAATTCGTTTCTAAACTACTCATTCAAATGAATGTGAGACATGTTGAACTAAATTTAAAATTTAAATGGAAGTACTTACCTGCTTAGTAAAATACAAATATTTGAACAGAAACACTGGTATTGTCAAGAAATAAAAATAAAAAGAGTCCACAATATTTCGCCGATGCGTTCGACCGGCTTGTCAAGCGAGACTGGTCGAACGCATCGGCGAAATATTGCGGACTCTTTTTATTTGTATTTCTTGACAATACCAGTGTTTCTGTTCAAATATTTGTATTTTACTAAGTTGTTTCCTGGTATATTATCTTCTTCTTTGTGTTTATTACTTACCTGCTGTTCTATAAATGAAACGGAATATTTTCATACCTGCTTACAAAAAATTATTTAAAATGAGAATAGAAAAAATATTGTCTCATTACAAATTGTTGTTCTTGATTTGATTTAACCATGATTAAACGCTTATGGAATGAAGACTGTATTAATTGGAGCGCTCTTGTGACAAGATCCCCCTCTTTAGTCTTCCGAATACCATGTCACATTATTATTACAACTCCGTGTCCCTTGACACGTTCCAATGTCACATGAATTCGCAATGAAAACTCTACGACATTCTATAAATTATACAATTCAGTTGACAAAACATAATCATCAGAGAAACTATTTTCAAGCTTGATTAAATTGCATATTGTCATAATTATGCATGTGATATTTTTGTGGTATATATTTCAGAGATGGAGCCAGGAATTTTTGCTAGAATGGGAAGAAAATGGCGGGCAATCATGTTGGGGTTATCACATATTTTAGGCTATAGATGTTTAGTTGAAAAGAGGTAATCATAAAGTTGTATTTATTTTTAACACAATATAAACGAATTTGGCTTTCTGAAATGTCTAATTTTTGGTAGAAGTAATGTTTAGAATGTGTACATGTAGCATTATTAATCATAATCACAGATTATAATTGAATTGAAATGAAATAATATATTTCTGGTTTTATTTTGGAATTTACAAGAAACAACAAGAAAACAAACCCTAGGATTAATTCAGGAATTTTCAATTCCAAATCAAAACACTTGATTACTAACTTTAGCAACTAAGTGAGCAACTTGAGCAGCGGCTTAAGCAACAAGCTTGTCTGCGAGGTCCATTATTATGTATCATTGGTCAAGTGAAATCTATACCAATACCATACAGGTTTCATCTGTAAATAACGTGTCTATATCTTCAGCTCGAAATGCGGTGTAATGTTTAGCAAACATACCTGGTTAAATGGGGGGGGGGGGGGAGGGATCTCAATGAAAGAGCCCCTAGTTGTCAGGGGCACAAGCAGACTCCGACACTATCGATTAATATTTCATCAGGGATTAAATCACTGCCACAGCACTACAAGATTTTATCATGTCACAGCCGCTTGCATTTTATGTTGTTTTATCAACATTTCCAAAATAAGCTGAAAAGTTCAACACTGCTAGTTCAACACGTTAGCATGATTATGAAACATACAAATGGCTTCCTTGAGATAACAATTTTCTATGACAGAATAGCAGCATATTATAGCAGCTTTGAAATCAACGGAATTATGCTTTTGGCGTTATTTTACTATTTCATTAAATTTACTGAAACAAACATTAAAACAGATAGGTAATAAAATACATCGTTTATGTTTGTGTGGGCGACTGAAGGTGGACAGGAGGTTCTTGGTGTGGGCGCGCTCCTGCTCTTTTCAACCTCTAGCGCAGTCATGGTAATTGTATTCAGATACTTATTTTCACCAATTACTTACAAGACTCTTCAGTTTGAAAATAGTTACAAATTAATATTAATTCTACAAAATTTACTTCATTTTAGAACACAAGTACTCCTCAATAAACACAACATGGTATTAAATATAAAAAAAAAACAATGCTGGAGCAGAATGAAATACGTAATTGTTGAAGATGACGCAATCATGTCTACAGAGTTGTTAAAATTATATTTAGAACATCATCAATTCTGGAATTTAAATTATCAAAAGCGTACATTATTACATGAGTTCAGGAATGTTGAAATATGATGTTGACAGTACGAAAAATATAATTGTGCCTCCAGAAAAAAATCTACATTCATAATAAATACGACATTATTAACACATATTTCCTGAAGTATCTAAGTTATTATCACAATAGCAGACAAAGAAAAATGTGTTACAACCAGAAATATGTTCGTATTGTCTACTACGTCTGAAAACTGCTTTTACAAAGGAGAAAATACGCGCAGTGCAAGTCTGATATATTTCTCAAACTGATTTCCGCCAGTGGAAATATCTTCAGATGAAAGCGTTCAAGAGAGTGAAAAGAAAGTAGGCAGGGTGGAAGGAAGTGGGGGTGAGCGAAGGAGTTTCGGGGGATGAGTGAAGGCCCGTTTCAGATCATAGCCCAAAGATATTACGACTCATCTCATCAACGCTGCAGAACCAGCCGTTACTCGCAATGGGAAAATATCATCTTTCGTATACGGAATTGAAAGCAGCTACTAATTTAATTACCCGCAAATGTTTATCTGATGGATGATTCGATCCTTGATTACGGATTCTACTTAACGAGGCTGATCAACTTCTTTGCAAAGAATTTTAAAGATGGAAATTATAATATCTTAAATTAAGATTCTCATGAAGTTTCGTGATACTTAAGTTTTGTTACTCCTCTTAATTCTTAATGATCATCTCAGACGAATTCCATAACTTTCAGCGAGCGCCTTGCGTAAAAATCGATCGAGTATCACAAGTTTCACAGTTTTGATTTTTATTCGCGTCCGTGAGCTTCAATATTTTCAGTTTTTTTAAATTAGTAAGACTATGTGGGTAAAAATGTACAAATACACAATAAGAGTGTCGTTTCTTGAAAATCCATCTTAACTTAGAACTTATCTCTTGTACTTTTCTCATCTTATAACTCGACTGAATGTACAAGGTAGGAATTGACGCCTCGTCGTCGCCCACAACCATTGCCCAAAGATCATTAGAGTTCGTGGAAGAGGATACCGGTGCTCTCGACTCTTCTTTCTCCCCCACAATCATTACAAGAGATCATTAGCAGATTTGTTCAAGTCATGTTGTAGAAAAGCCAAAGAGATAATTCTATTCTACGAAGACATTGAATCCAGTTGTTTCTCAAAGTATAAAAAAAGCGATTAGTATATACTAATCGCTCTCATATGAAAATCCTACACATTTTTAAAAGAGAAATTAAAACATAAAAATTGAGCGTAGGTACAGATGTAAAGAAATGGTGTTTGTAGAAAAATATACTATAAAACGTTGGTATTTACAACACCGGGTACCGATATTCCCGCACTCATGTAACTGAAACCAAAAGGATACAATCCAATGAACCAAAGTAAAAAAAAAATACATTATATCGGCTTTTTACTGAATAGGAAGCTCTGGAAGCAGGTTTCAATAACTCTTTTCTTGACCAGCTTCTCAAAATATGTGCAAACCATGATGTAATGATGGTCTCAATCACCATGCAAAATCGATTCCTTTTTACTTTTCAACCAATCAGAGGATTTTACTCATTTTGAAAACGTCAGAAGATTGGTATAATTGGTATATAGGTAAGGCGGGCCTTAGACTAACCAACCTTGTTGGTTAGTCCTTACCCTACGGTAAGGCCTTATCTATAACTATTATTGACCTCATTCGGCACGAATTCCTGAATTTGTGTAGAATCGAGATGTAGAATCGAAGCCCCAGAGGTGCAGGCAAAAAACAGATAAAACTTTCCAAAAATATTGTTATACTAATTAATTATTTTATCTACGCATAAAACATTTTAGGATTTCAAAAACAATATAGTAGAAAGTTCACATATTTTGCATAGGTTTCAAGCAAAGCTCTTCGTAATGTTTGTGTATTCCCGAAACTCCCTGGGATTTTCCTCCTTGGATGGCGCTTTTTCGTCGCTGTTTCCGAACGCGATGCAAATGATCGGATGAGAGCTGACTTGGAACGCAACACATGTGTTCATTCAGGAGGTTCCATTGGGGAACAAGTGGAACCGGCTGGGAGCATTCGAGCATGGGAGCAGCGCGTGCGCACCAAACACTTATATTCTATTTAATTGCGCTCCTCACAATACAGTCTCAAGGAAAACTTATTTCGAATACAATTATATACACTTTCACACTTATCTAGTGAAATAGTTTAATACATCACTGTTTATTTGATGCTTGATCCAGATATCCAGCACTTTATTCTGGAATTAGTTTTCACACCATGTCTCATGGCGTCGTAAGGAAGTTTTCCTATCTGGGTATAATAACTTTATGACTCTTCATCACATAATAACTTATGACGTAATAACTATTTGCAGAATAATGACTCTGACGCTTTAGTACACTGATTGACAAATACATCAGGGACATTTCCATTCAAACATTTAGCAGAATAAACATAACCAAAACACTGAGTGTCATGATTACACACTTCATCAATGTACTAAAATTATTCTAATTTAAAATGCGTCCAAACTACAATTAAATTTTTTGTGAAAACTACATTTCAACATTACATTGTAGCAGTTTTAGTTTTAAAACTTGAATCTGTTTTGGGATGAGCAATCATCAAAGAATCTTCCTTGAGTTTAATATGGTGGTGGTGCCGGGCTCCCACAGTGACAGCTGACTGCTGTTAGGGGGGGGGGGGGTAGAGCGATTGTGACGTCACATGAAGTGGCAGAGGGGGGTGGGGGGGGGACACAACCACATCACGGCTGAATTCACTTAAACCCACCACAACATAATCAACATAATTGACGCCATTTTCACACATGGTCAGTTGACACCCCCCCCCCCCCCCCCCGGCGATTATGTCCGACTGTCCGATCGCGTTAAGTCAGAATCGTATCGAGAATGCATCTATTACATTAATCATTGTTCGTATTGTTCTATGGCGTGAAACATTTTGCACGTCGACTCTGAACACGATTTTCAAGCGATCGATTTTCCAAGTGCCATCATTCAGTCGAAAACATGATCGGGTGGGGAATGAAATTTCATGGAAAATTATTTGACAGAAAACACGACACGTTTAGATATCATATCAAATAAGCTGTATTCAAGTAGATGGGTTTCATATGTAAATAATTTGTTTTGAATTTCACATTGCAATTGTAAACTGGTTATACCTTCTTCAAAGAAATGGCAAACGTCGCCAGATACTTTTGAAAAGTTAAACATGTTATTATTGTCACATTATGACACAATGTCACACTTATTTCATAAATTAATGGATTGGATTGGAGATATTTTAACAAATTTAAAATTTGACACCGAATTGTCGTATACACTGTAGTATAACTTTAATTATCTGTGGTATAACCAAACATTCATAACACATCATCATGCATCATAACCCAAATTAATATTAAAATTATTAGTTTCATGAACTGTATGAAGAGAGGAAAAACCACCCGGAGACAAACCATGTGTTTGGAATTAGCAATTAATGTGAATAATATTAATATTAGTTTTATATGTCAAATAAGAATTTACAGCCGCAATGATTTAGATTAATGAATCGACATTTCATTAGAAAGCTCTGCCACGAATTGTGTTGTAGAATCAAATAACGTAATTATATCTTATTTTGTCAAAAATAAGTCTTATTTTGCGGCTGTATTTTGCACCCAAGATATAATTTTTACAAAATAATCAAGAATGAGAGAAATTAAAAGTCACATCAACAAGTTTTGGAGTGAAAAACTGCATACAATGAGCTCAATCCCATTAATTGACAACTAAACACCCCACAACATTTGCACCCATCTGTACACCATATTAATGTGCCCCCCAGACACCTACTGTCTCATAGGAGATAATTTCCGTCGACATTTTCTCCCTCATCAGTCTCCACTCGTAAAGTTTAGTTGTCTCCTCGCTATAAGACTCATCTGTCAACCAACATGCCAAGCTTATCCCCATCTCCTTTATTCACTCTTCTCACTGTCCTCTAGACAGGCGGGAATCTATTATGCAGCCGGGAGTGGCCCCAGGCGATTAATCACAACGGTTATCACTGTATTACCAACGTAAGTGTTGCAACGCTGGCATCGGAGTGAAGTGCAACTGTGAGAGGTCGGGTTTGTAACCTATATCCATAGAATGTTACAAGCTTCGTAATTAGCTGAAGTGCCATGGCATCTGCACATCATGCGATGAGGTCATTTTGATGAGTACTTAAGATTGAACTTTCAAAGTTCCGCTGCCACCACTTGTGGGGTCAGAGATATTAGAGTTTCGTTTGAAAGTGTACTTCTTGTTTCTGTTGGAAACTGAAACAACTTCCATTTGAAGAAACTAATTGTCCAGAGTCTAAATATGAGCTTCACTGATGTTGAATCCTACTTATGACACCATTAGTAAAATTAATTGTATCGTTATGTATAGGTAAAACGAACTCTGGTACGTGAAGGTGATAGTTATGTCGAATATTGTGACACGAATGGTTTATTTGCAAGAAATATTTTCTCAGACTCCTTTCACAAAATTCATTAAACTAATTGGTGATTAATATGAAACTTCTGACATGTACTAAATCCTACTCCCTGTGAAGAAATGAATTTCATGTAAAGTCAAAATCGTGAACATTATCGCAGTAGCAGTGAAAATATTTGTCCTGCAGCTGTCACCATTTGTAATTCCAAGAATCTCTACATCTATGTGAACTCGAGAGCAGAGTTAATAACTGTAACATGTTTTCTCTTGGGAAAGTGATTGATACATCTTCCAATAAATAACATGAATCAAAAAGAATTATATCGTCTTTTCTAACTCAGCCGTATTAAACGTAAGCGTAATATTTTAACGTTTGCCACGCAATTTATTGGCGCTAACGGCGGTTCTATGAAAGATGACCAACATACATCACTGCGGATTAGACTCCGCACCCACACTAGTCTTACTCCCAATGCTCTATAATTGGATCACTCTTTACCCTCACAGGGCTATTAAAATCTTTAACGGTACAATCAGAATATTAATTGCATCTTTTGGTGGGCGTTGCCGGAGCGTGAAAAAGCGCACACAATGACGGATAATAATGTTGCAGCATGGAAGAGATTGTGGCCGAGTTTCGAGAATATTGTTAGACCCTCCGTCAGACGGATCTTGTGACGTAGTGGCGGTTTGGTAACCACCACCCCCGACGCCCACGCAGTGGGTGGGGGAGCGTTTTCGGCCGAGTCACATGGTTCGTCGAGCGGAGAATCTAGAGAGTCTGTAAATACGCGACATAAGAACGGCGGGTAGCGGCCATTTTCACTTGACGCTCATAATTGTGGTTCCATCTAGTTACCTAAGCGTGGGTTTTGCCAAATGTTTTAAACATAAAATAGAATTATTTTAAATTCTTATTTCCACGCTCAGAGTATAATGAAATATTTGCTTTGGGATAATCGTGTATAGACTTGGTTTTCGTGCGGTCTTTTAGAGGGCGATATTCTCTTCTTCAAAGAAAGAGCAGAAACTATACCAAAACAAAAAGTAATAAAGGAGAGTACGATAGTAGTACGTTCGGTTGCCCTGGAGACGAGAATGATGTCGTACTCAAAACGTTGACACAAAAATAAAGTCAATACAATATGTTTATCCACTTTATCCCGAAACATATATTTTATGAAATAAGAATGTCATTTTTAAAAGATGTTAAATATATGATAAATTAAAATAGCTTTATTACCGTTGATGATCCTTTTTTTATCTAACATTTCTTTTATTAAAGTTAACCGTTTTATTTAACGTTTTGATTAGATCTGAATATAAACAAACTATGCACATTTAATAGTATAATTAAATGGGAGGTTAGTAAGCAGAACACATGCATACATTCATTTCCAATAGCTTAAGGCCTGATAAAATGACAACGTTTGCAAGTTGATTTTGTCTATGTTATTTTTAATCATCAACGGGAATTAAAATCCATGTGGGGCCATGTTGAAATCCATCCATCCATCCATTGTTGATTATTCTACACATCGGTGAATAAAATAGGCAGATCATGTCACATGCTTAAAGTTAAAACTAATCAACATCCAACCTAAAGTTCTGAGCTTCGAAGTTGTTTTTACAACAGTTTCATCATTGGATGCGGGAAAGCAAGCACGTGCCAAAATAATTTGAAATCTTCTGGAACACAACACAACGTGAATATTCGTTACAATGTTTTACAACATGCAATAAATTGCAGTTTGATTTTACTATTACAACTGCATGGTATCCGGGAGGAAACAGTAATTCTGAAAATGCACATTATCTTGATTTATATGATGACAACTTGCAGTCTAGCTCAGCCGTTCTGCATTTCTTCGATTTAATACAAGTATAATTGTAATTTAGTGTTCACATCTCGGATCTTTTTTGTTATAAATTCAATCTAAATATGGTCTCACCTAAGGATTCGCTGGCCGTTTATAAATCACGTTGTCGCCTTGGAGACGGTTTACGTAAACCTTTCTAGTTAGAAAGCTTGTTGGGGTCTCCTGATACGTCAACCCTAGCGCGGTCGCAAGCAGATTTATGGCACTTTCCACCGACAGTTGAGCAGTCACATCTTTGTAAAGGATTGCAATTCGTTGGCCTCCCGACTTGGAGAAAAACACACACCGTAGGTTGAATAAGCAACGAGTTTTTCCCGAGAAGATGTCATCGGTTGAGTTCACTTGGAATACGACTGTTGCAATCCGCTGGGGCAGAAAACGTCGCGTTCGGTGTCTCATTGCAGGAAACTTTGCGAGTCGAGAGAACTTCGCTCTTAATGTTCCGTTTAAAATTGTCATTTTGTGTGAAGTTGAAAAATAAAATTCTTACGTTACGTAATGACTATGATATTAAGTATTTTGGCGATCGAGTAACTATTAGATCATTTATTGATATATATTATTTATATGTGGGAAGGGAAAAATGTGACTTAAATTGACTAAATATAACTGACACTTATATTTTCGACTTCACCACAAAAACTCATATACATTTTAAAATCACAATCAAAATATTACACCATTGACTGTTTATTGTAACATGTAGGAATTAGTATTCTTTTCATTTCAACACATCGGAAAATAAAATTGAGCCAAGTTTTGAATAACATTGCTTTTTTAAGTCAATGTGTTTTTAAAATTGACAATTCGAGGAAAATATTCGAATACACTGTTTACAACAAATATAACAAAACTCTATACTATATAATTTTTAATATACTTTACCAATGTCGAGAAAAAGTATTATTGTTATCCACAACAGTGAAAGAGTTCATGTGTGGAATATTGCCCTCTTGCCTTGCTCTAAACGAGTCGAGTCGAGTGCCCACGTTTTCTATATTGTCCAATGCCAAATGCAATGTCAGGCATCATTACCCCATTTCATTACTAGGTTCACAGTTACCGTCCTGCGCAGACTCCATGGCCTCTCTTTGTTTGTCTACACCGAGGTCCAAAGAGTTTATTCAACTGTGTTAAGTGTGTAATGTCCATGGCGTATGTAAATGAAATAAAGATGGAGTTTTCGGTTTGACCAGTTCGCTTGACGATGAAAGCTCTGGGCAATTTAAAAACGGCTTCAGTAAAGAGGAAGTAACCGGTTAGAAAAAATACGCTATTAAAACAAGCCGTCTAGACGGCTGGCACCTAAGGGTATAAATTAATATTTGCAAACAGTGGAAAATAGTTTTCTCCGTTGTACACGTTCCGTTTAACACGTTTGGTTATTTATAAACATTATGGTAATGTACTACTTTTTCATGCTAAATGTAACTTTGCGCCATGTTAGTTGCGCTATGAAACATTACACCTGAGTGTATGAATTATGGTTTGAATTAAAAGCATGCATCACCGTATATTATTACTGACCATGGCACATGGTCACATGGCACATGGCACATGGTCACATGGCACATGGTCACATGGCACATGGTCACATGGCACATGGTCACATGGTCACATCAATTCAATATCGGTATTATTACTGACCATGGCACATGTCAGCTACCTGGACACGTTTCACATCAATTCAATATCGGTATTATTACTGACCATGGCACATGTCAGCTACCTGGACGTCGTTCACATCAATTCAATATCGGTATTATTACTGACCATGGCACATGTCAGCTACCTGGACGTCGTTTCACATCAATTCAATATCGGTATTATTACTGACCATGGCACATGTCAGCTACCTGGACGTCGTTTCACATCAATTCAATATCGGTATTATTACTGACCATGGCACATGTCAGCTACCTGGACGTCGTTTCACATCAATTCAATATCGGTATTATTACTGACCATGGCACATGTCAGCTACCTGGACGTCGTTTCACATCAATTCAATATCGGTATTATTACTGACCATGGCACATGTCAGCTACCTGGACGTCGTTTCACATCAATTCAATATCGGTATTATTACTGACCATGGCACATGTCAGCTACCTGGACGTCGTTTCACATCAATTCAATATCGGTATTATTACTGACCATGGCACATGTCAGCTACCTGGACGTCGTTTCACATCAATTCAATATCGGTATTATTACTGACCATGGCACATGTCAGCTACCTGGACGTCGTTTCACATCAATTCAATATCGGTATTATTACTGACCATGGCACATGTCAGCTACCTGGACGTCGTTTCACATCAATTCAATATCGGTATTATTACTGACCATGGCACATGTCAGCTACCTGGACGTCGTTTCACATCAATTCAATATCGGTTTTATTACTGACCATGGCACATGTCAGCTACCTGGACGTCGTTTCACATCAATTCAATAACGGTATTATTACTGACCATGGCATATGTCAGCTACCTGGACGTTGTTTCACATCAATTCAATATCGGTATTATTACTGACCATGGCACATGTCAGCTACCTGGACGTCGTTTCACATCAATTCAATATCGGTATTATTACTGACCATGGCACATGTCAGCTACCTGGACGTCGTTTCACATCAATTCAATATCGGTATTATTACTGACCATGGCACATGTCAGCTACCTGGACGTCGTTTCACATCAATTCAATATCGGTATTATTACTGACCATGGCACATGTCAGCTACAACATCAATTCGATATCGGGCGAAAATATATCGCCAGAAATCGTTTGAAAGACGAATATTTCAGAATTAAATGTCATCAATTTTCGTTACCAAAACAAAATTTGTGTATGAATAACATAATAACAGAAGTTTGAAGAATGAAGAAATGAAATATGTTTACTAAACTCGCCAAGCTTGTGAATATACGCCGCCTCTCAGAACCATCCCTTCTATCAGAATCATATTATATACATTTTCCTCTTAAGGTATAATATACCTATGGTACCTAACGTCAAAAGAATTTTCCATCGTCGAAGAAAATGTATACCTAAGCTCATTGTTCGTTGGCAGATTCTCGAGCCCACTTTACCACGCCATTATCAACGGTCGGGCCGGGTTCCGTGACAAAGGCCGCTACTTCAAACGCTGGTGCACACACTTAATGCTTGCTTTCCATACTGATCTCTCCGCAAATATCCGGGGAAGGGTCTCAGCTTTTCTTGCGGCGTCATATTAAGTTTCAAAGTACATGCCGTACACCCACTACCATAAGATGAAAATAAAACAATTTGTTAGTATATTAAACACTTTTCATTACATTCAATCATGATAGGGAAGTATTTTACTTAAAGTTCACTAAGTTTTTGCTCCTTTTATAAACGTCTGCACAAAAACGGTCGAAGCGAAGCTAAATGTAAAATTTTCATTAGCTCACAGCTTTTAGTGTAGAGTTAAGCTCACCGTTTTATTATATTTTATTTCAAAAGACATAATATAGATTGGTTAATGGCCCAGCAACCCGTTACCATAATCAAGATGGGAAGTATCTAAAAATACGAGTATGTGTTTGATTACTTGACAAATTATATCCTGCAATATCCTGAAATATCTTAGCTCCTGAAATGTAATGACATTGTCGGTTACAAGTTAAAGTCATTTACCATCGATGTCTTATGTGAGAAATAATAAGTTTATTTTAAATGAGACATTTGAATAGGTATTTTTACTCAAGTTCCATATTTATTTGTTTCACACAACTATCTCCATGTGGCGTCAAATGTCTGTTTTCAAAGGCGAAGGACAACTTTTCGATTGATAGATTGTGTGGATCAAGTAAATTGACCTCCTTTGCGACGCCTTCTAGAACGACGCCGACGCCGAGCAGCGCGACGGCGAGTGTGCAGTGAGACCATTAATTGAAAGATCGCCGCCAGCCTGTTATCGCAGGAGACCTGTCACCGACAATCCCACAAACACTTCGCACAAGAAAACATCGGCGACTTGTTCGTCAGTTCAAACGTAAAATGGGTACAAAAGTATCTAACACGGTTGATTTTATTCTACATAAATAAATATAATTTTTAAATATTGAAGGTATGCTGGAAATAATATATCAAAAATACAACATAAGAATATGTGATTTCTCTCCTGTAACGTGATAAAAAATTATCTTCCCATGTATCTGTTATTGCAATGGTGTTACTACATTGCAAAATACTTGCTAATATAGTTTTGGCTTGGAAAATTGGGTACAAGAAAATATGTTACCGACACATTAATAGTTTTTCATACATGCATTTTATTAACAAGATACTTTGATCAACTTTTATAAATCATGTATGTACAATCATTTTTCAATAAATTAATTAATTTCATCCACCATCTTTACAATACTTAATAGCTGCATTTACTTCACATTTGTTTACCTCAACAGTTTTAATTGGCAAATAATGAACAGACGACCACGTTATATAGAGTAATATTTTCAAAATTGATTTGGTTTCTTTCATACCTACACGATAAAATAACAAGTTTTAATGAAAATGACAACTGAATACAAGCAGTTGGTTGAAACAGTGATGAGATCATACGAACCAAGTCGACGTGACTTGCTGGCATGTAGGGTAAACGACGCTTAATTTTTACTTTTCTCACAAGTGTCCAGTTTTTCAAAGAACTGTTTATCCAATTGTTACAAAAGTTTCGAGTTTGTTCAATACTTTTTATATAAGGACCGCAGCGAAACGATTCTAGATTTGAAACCACACAGAGAAAATATATAGTCGTTGTATTTACAAAAAAAGTTTCCTTTGCCGTTTCGAGATGGGGAGTTCAGTGATTAGGCTTTCATCGATGAGTTCCGATTTGATGCACACTTCACTCGTAGGAGGGTATTTCACCTTGTTATCTTCTCACTCTCATCTCCACCCCAATTTAATTACAATCATCCCCTCCGGGCTTGCCTTACTGAGTATCAAACACACGCCCCATAGTTAACCTCCAGCTCTCCAGAGCGCAATTGTTAGAATTTGATGAAAATCCGTTATTGGAGGATACGTTATCACAATGGCGTTGACTGACATCTAATATGAAGTTCACTTTAATCAAGGTTAAAATCTTTAGTGTTAATATAAATAGATTCAATATCATCACCGTAAGAAATTATCTATAAAGACGTCAACACCGAAAGCATCATCATATCACCGAAAGTACATTTTCACAGTTATAAAGTTTACGGAAGAGAAAAGGTTGGAATATGTTGAGATCTCGCACAGATTTCGGTATTACCTGTGCCGTTGGTTCACTGTCCGGTGAGTTGATATGTAGGGGGGTTATTTCGGGGATGGTTTGGAGACGGGGGTGGACTTAATCTTGTGGCTACATTGCGTTCCAGATGCAGAGCAAGATGGCGAGAGACGTTGAGACGCCGAAGTGAAGAGAGCTGGTGCCTCCGTGGTACATGGCAGCCGGATGCTCGCCTGAAACAGATTATACAGGAGTTAGATGCATTCAGAGGTGTCAGTCCGGGTGGCTCAGTTGGTAGAGATCGCGCCCGGCAAGTAAGAGGTCCGAGTTCGAGCCTCTTCATCGTCAAGTTGGATGTCAAATCTCAGAGAAAGTCAATTACGTTTATCAACATTTACGTAATTTATGTACAACTGACGTAAGTATTCAGAAGATTCTGGTCCTAAAAGCTAATGTATTCATGAGATTATATTAATATGTTTTAACGGCGCGTCAACGACGAGGTTATATTGCGCACATTAATTTTTACTTTATACGATATTTTGACCCGCAAAAAAAGCAAGTAACTGAAATATGAGGTTGCTAAAATTAAGCCTTAACCTGCGGAGGAAAGCTAGAGATGTAGGCGTGTTTTAATATTTTTGGGGAGATATTTGAAATAGATTGGCTTATTTATTTTGACCTAGACCATTATCAGTAGCTATTATATGGTTATTTTCCACACACTCCTTTCCAATAATTTGAATATCCAGCGAGATCAAAGCGGATTATCTAATTATATGCAAGTTATACTTAACATAATCATTTTTTATGTCTAGGTTTCATAATAATAAGATTATAACAATTAATAACCGAGTAATAAATTACGTCTGTCAGTCAGGAAAAAGTAAATCTGAACAGAATTTGCGTATTAAGTGAGATATAACTACTGACACGTGCGTAACATTCCGACACAGAGTTTATCAAATAACAACTAAGATTAGATTTAACATGAATTTCCAAACAGAAGCCAGAAATTCTCCTGTCTGACAAATCTGTCAAAAGCTGATTTGCCTGAAGCAGTGTCTTTTTTCAAAGAAATATCTAACATGGGTACACAATGCATTATACATGGATGAATAGTCAATACGTAGTACACACGACATCACAATCAAAAAATGTTTACATGTTCACTACTCTAAAAATAGACCTATGACATTTCGTGATAAACATTATTCTCTAACAATACAGTACTAACAAAATAGTGATAATTACCTTCATACAACTTACTAATTTATCTTCATAAATTATTGTTTCAGCAATTAAAGTATTACTGGTATAACATGATAATAACTAATTGCGTTTTCCTCTGGCATGCACTGAATGAGAGCAAAGAATTTCTCTGTGACGTCATGCTCTGCACTAGTGCGGCAAAAAAAGCAACCCCAGTGGAAAACAAGGATATTTCCAGTGCTAACATAACCTAAAAATAGCAATGAATTTCATAGAATTCGTTTTAGATCATCCATTGTTGATCAATTAATCTATCACTGTTATTTGAAGATTCAAATAGGTTATAAACAGCAACCATTTTTCAAGCGTCCATATTGGAATATTCGAGTGCAATGGCTTGCACTGAGAATTTTCCCAGTGCTAAAAATGTGCCCTCAGAGCGTGCAGCTTTGCCAGTGGAAAACGCAAAAACCACGCCAGTGCACACTGGATTTCCCAGTGGAAAACGATACCCGCACCCAGTGCAGACCCAGTGCGCACCAGTGCAGCCAGTGGAAACGCTATAATATTGCATAAAAGCTTTTTTGGATGTAGCAAAGTAATCGCTATACTGCTATGTTAATCTAGCCCCTGGCTCATTAGGTGTAGGTTGTCATGCAAGGTAAAAGTAATCCAAAAACCATGGCTGGTATGTCAGTTGAGAATCCTCCCGATCAAAGCAAAGCAAACACACATCAGTCAGGGTTGCGATTATATAACATTTATTCGATGTCACCCGACATTGAATCAATGTTATTCACGATCTTCTCGGGAAACGTGAGAAGATTGTCGCGCGAGAATAAGAACTGTATTTATTTTATAAAATTTTGATGGCGTTACTCGACTCTTATACCACTTGAAATAATTTATAAATCGAATGCTTTACAATATTGGATTACTTTCTAAACAAGTTATTTTATTTTGTAGTGTTTGAAACTATTTTAATATAATTATTTTTTTAAATCCAACTTCTGCCACCAAATGTACTTTTCACATGTATTTATATATTACACTCAATCTGTTTTGACGATTTGTTTTATTATTGTTAATTGAATATTTAGAACGTGTATATTATATATTTCTGCATCGTAACATTTCAATAGAATGTGTGCTAATGAGAAATTGAGGTATAAACGTGATCAAAGGTCTTGCCGTGTCAGCCGTGTCAGTCGACAAAACGTCAGTGTGGCTTCTCCTCGAGGAGTTGTTTGAACACTCCCACTGAAATGTTGTCACTCTGACATAGGTGCAAGAAACCACTTTACAACCAAGACAATCCGTACGTTTCACGAGGTCTTACCCATCAAAGTTAATTGTTACTATTGTAGCAACGATTCTATTCCCATGTGACGTCTAATTTGAAATGTGCATCACTGATTATACTGGTATGGAAATGTTTGTTCAGTAATGTGAATCAACTCCTTGTGAATAAGCGCTCTCGTCTTAGTTCCTGTTATAAATTAAACAAAACAGCAAAAACAAGCATTTTAATCTTATTTCAATATAATATATTATAATCATAATGCATCGATAAGCGAGCACTGGTACTCGCAACACCACAAATTGAAATTAACCTGTGAAAAACGAATTAAAAATAAATTTTGTAGTTTTAAATGTGCATAAAGCTTAAAGCTCTAATTGCATAAAATTAATCCTGTATTAAATTTAAAAATAAATTATAAATACAAAATATAACTGCAAAAAATTCCTTTCAAAATCCAAAAAAATTCAAGGCTAATTTGTCAAGGTACGCGATTCGCTTTATTTATAAAGGCAACTCCTAAGGAGAAATTTTCGTTTCTTTGTATTGTGAGAATTTAATTAGCTACTAAATATTAATATTTTTTGAAATTAACAATCTGACACCAAAATTAAAATCAGCTTGTGAACTCGTAACTTTTTGAAATATAGAGGGGAAAGTTTTTTTTTATGGACGTTGAGCTGAAGTGCAGGACTCACTCGTCCAGAAACAATTTTAAAGTTATCAATATTTATTTACCGGTGGGAATCGAATCCAGGGCTATCTTTCTCCTACAAGAAGATTGTATTTGACAATATGAGACAGTTCATCTTAGAGCAAACGAGTGCGTTATTCAGTTTCGTTTTCCCATAAAACATAACTCCTCGTTTGAGATGTCGCTTTCCGAAAACAAGGGGGACATATTTCATTGTCTCGTTAATTTTGAGGATATTAATCTCAGTTTTTTTTTTCGGGAACACCTCACGTCTTTCTGCGACTATAAAGAACGTTTTAATTGACACGCCAGTACCATAAATAATCTGAACACGGAGAAAATGTCATATTTTTACTCTATTGTAAAAATAGAAATTCTCCAAACGAAGAACTAAAGGATATAAAGTCAAACAAACATAAAATCAAAGTTGAAAGGTCCCCTTAACTTTTGTATGGAAAATTTGCTCTTTATTTCTTCAGAGTTGCGTAACTAAGTTTTTTTTTTCGTTAGATAACTCAAAACTCAGGAGAGTCGTACACTTTTACGAAAGTCAGTGAAAAGGAATAAATAAAAACCTTAACTTGGAGTAACAAGTGAAGACAACGCACATTTCAGATCACGTATATGGGCTGATTTTAGGAAGAGAAAAATATCTATTCGTGTAAAGTTGAGTCTTCGCCTGAGACGTGTCTTATTGGTATTCTGATCATGATTTTGACAGAGAGCAGCACCGTAGGCGTAGTACTTGGGACAGATCAAACTAATTTAAAATGTGCAAAATTCGCGAAATATTTTAAAGACGTTCTCAATCTCTCCTATCGTCACCATTTCGAAGTCTGGAATAATATTTGACTTGTGAAATCCTTCAGCCTTCTACGTGAAATCTTTTCATGATTTTTTTTTTATAAATCTCAGAAGGCGTTGTTATGTACGATAATAGCTCGTTATACATGTATCCTTCAATGTTGATACATCGCAAGCCTTGTCGTATTTATAGATTGCTTTTCTATCTTCAATTTTGAAAGCAAGTAGGCAACATCTTGGATATAAATAACAAAAACAAGGCTTCCATAGCGAGTCTTCAGATGTTTACATCTCCAGAGATCTACGCAAAACCGTATCTAGTAGAAGGCCAGGAGTCCATCTAATTAATATTTAGGTGAACTCAGAAATTAGTACCTATCCTATGTCTGCCTGCGTTCCATCTTATTTGTTATGGGGACATTCTGTCAGTTTTAAAGAGAATGCTTCAATATAACTCTATTTTGTGGACTTTTGTTATTGATAGAGCTGACTATTTTTCTTCGAATGGTTGGATTATTGGAAAACTAGCTCATAAAAACAGTTATCTAAAATTGACACACTGAAGATAATTGAGATGTCTTTATAGTCCTCAAAGCATTACCTACAATACATGCTTGTTACAATCGTAATGAAGACCTTGACCAACCCCCCCCCCCCACCCCCTTAACCTTAAACCTTTTACTATATAATATGGCTTTATTTAGTTAAGAGAGTTTGAATTCTTGCTCAAGACGCTCGAAACTGTGAAATTTTATTAATGTGAATACAAATCATAAAAACAACTTGAAGAAACGAGGGCTTTCCTTTTCCTCACAATAAACCGAAACTACTGGTATTCCGTAGAACTGAATTGGATCGCTCTCGTGTATTAAGCTGTGTTTCTAGTGCCGAAAGCTGTACTTATTGTTCGTAAAAAATGAAAATAATCATGAACTTTTATTTCGAGCTTCGAAGTGGAGTGAACTAAAAAAGTTGAACATCGAACATACACCGTCGATATCCCGCAGAGCACGAACCAATGGTCTGGACACGCGTATGACCCAAATTCACTCGCATCGTTCTTCGATTATCCTCTCTCGACGAGATGTTCACAGCTTTCATCCCTTTCTGACGTCATAATGCCACATAAAACCGAACAACGGTGTCCTGGAGCGTGCTGGACGGAAAGAGGCAATACTCAGAACTTTGGGATCATGCATCGATATCGTATTGTGAAAAATACAAGTCTCAATTGTGTACGTGCACAAAAGATATTTTAACAATATTGAGTTTTACATAATACTTGTTATATTTATTTTCCGATTTAGAATATTGTAAAACGCATATTTATTCGTTGGAAGATATATGTAGGGAATAAGGAATATTCAATCTGTCAAATATCTTCCTCATGATTAGTTTCTACATACTAATTCAAATTTCTTATCCGATTGGTTGCACGGGCAACAGTGACGTTCCGTTTATATCCACTCGTTTGCTGTAACGCTCACGAGTTTATTAGTCTTTTAAGTTACCAGTGTAATTTATTTCATTTTCTAGTGCATCAGCACAATAACTCTCAAGTTCCAGTCAGAACGAAGATCCCCTGATCCCGTGTGAGTGACCTAATTGTGTTCATTCAATACGTAAACATGTAAACACAGGAGCAGCTATGTTGTCACTAAAAGCACTTTGCCAAGTTTGCTCGGATAATCCCTGTTATACACCACAGTCCATGGGAAGTTCACTCCATTTTCAGGATTTGCGATTGGCTAATAAGGACTTTTCGTTGAAAGCTTTCGGTATAACTGAAATGTGAAAACTTTTGTTCTTCATTCGCAAGCCTCGTGTAATACTTGCACTTTTCGACGGTGTGTCGCTCTTACGTTTCATCAAGACACCATCTGTTGATCACCGACTTGTAAGACAGTAAAACTTATCACATGTTTTATTACGTCCTGCAATGACTCGAGTTAGACAAAATAGAGGAACTTCATGAAACGTTTTACAACAGATATGAATTCATTCCCCTCGAAATCAGATGAGATATAACTTCCTAGGCTCATATAAACAGTCGTATACTTTTAGTGTTTGCTCCGAAACAGTTTTACTCGCGTGGTGGTTGAATGTGAGGAAATGTGCGGAATGTGAGGACACGGGAACACAATCTCCTGCTACGTAAATGTGGACTGAATCGCCGTTTAAATTGATATCGTTAGTTTATTTACAAAACAGAATTTTTAAAGCTAATCGTCGACTGAGGCAATGAACTGGCTCTTGTACAATAAAAAATAATAATGTGTCTGATATTTTTAATATTCAGATCGAATTGAGATGTACGGTTATTGTTTTAGTTAAATGAAACAATTATAAAAGCACACCGTTTACAAATAGAGAAAATATTCTTTCGGTCACCTCATTTGGTGAGGAGCAATTTATTTTTTTGTTTTTCTGTTTTTTATTTGTTTTTCGTTCTGCTTCCATAGAGGTCGCACCGTTTCTCCGATGGAGCTAAAATTTTACTCACATGTGAAAACAACCTCTGTGGTGTGTAAATAGCCATTTAAACAAAATCTTCGGATTGGTTAAAGTTTTAAACGATCGTTTGACACCTCAAAATGGTCCGATGAGTTTAAATTTGGCAAGTTAATAAGAACCTAAATGCCATCCTGTTTTCCAAATTTTCCTTCAAGTTCTCTTATTGATTAAAATTTAAAAATAAATACAATCTACAATCGGTGCTCGCTCATCAACGCGTTACACTGAGCATTTTCCTTGCGAATTTAGTCACACTTTCTGTATCTATCTCTCAATCTCTATGCAAGCCTCACCGTTAAGAATGTGCACGCGGATGCTCGCTGGATTGGCGTTGGAAGGATCACACGTGTAGAGCCCCGAGTCGCTGGGAATCGCCTTCTGTATGAGCAGTCGACTCGACGTCACGTGGCCCTTCTCTGTGATGAGACTGATGCCGCCACGTGGCGAGTCGAAGTTGATGACGTCACGATTATGCGACCAGAGCATGACCGGGGGCGGCTCGGGGGCGAACTGCACCAGACACGTCAGGTTGATGGTGCTGCCCGTGTTGACGAACAGCTCGTTCCCACCGAGGATCTCGGTCACGGGCTCTGAGAACAGAGGAGGAAAGTGAGGTTAGTGTAATCAAATGTGCACGTGTCTCTTGCTCTATCTAATACAGTTCGTAATGGAATATGAGGGCTTCACTTATTATCAATATTTTACACCAAAGACTCTGTTTTATCTATTCAGCTCTATTCTCCTTCAATTCAGCAATCTGAATTGAATGTTTTATTCTTACGAATCGGCGGTACTCAAAGGATAAACATTGGTGATATTTTTCTCATAATTTTGACCCATCCAAATTATGAAAAATGTGGAAAATAATTAACACAGATAAATTATTGTTCGATCTTAGCACCATCTTAAAAGAGCTTAGGCACATACGAGTATATTGCATTTATAAGTTTGTGTCGAAAATTATTAATGTCAAATATTTTTCACATTTATCATAAGTGACTGGCTCAGAAGTTAAAGAAATATTATCTCCAATGTTTATCTTTATAAACCCCTAAAATCACTTGAAATTGATTTCCAAATATACATTTTGGAGAAATAAATGGTGAAGATTAATGAAAGTTGTTGTTTGTGGTTCAATCTAAAGTATAAATGCTCTAGCACTTGTTCTAAGATTGTTCTTTTAAGAACTGGAATTAGACTGGGTTTTGAGCTTAGAGTTCACAAAGAAGGCGTTCCAGTAATGATAGAGCATCGGTGGCTCAAAACACGCGATTGCGTGAGCTCACTCTCTTGAAAACATCTTCCCTGATTGATAAGTGACACCTCCATTTCGACCGCAATTACAGGTATAGTTGCATTGCATTTCAGTTAGAAACAGTAGCGAGGTAGAACTCAGCTCGTAGCACGATATTTGAACACTAAGTTGGGGAAGTTTGCATTGTCTCTTCGTACTCCTGCAGTGCAGGTCGACATGGTTTCAACCAAGCAGCTAATTAAATAGTTGGGTAATTTGAGAGAATCCGAAGTGAAATGTCAAAGGTCGGTGGAGGTGCCAGGTTTGATTGTTATCTATTCAGTGACGTTGCCAAGAGTGTGACGTCATATGTCGTGGTTTCCTGCTCGTAACAGGAAACTAAACTTATTTTATAACACCTCGTATAAACTTTATTATAACTAGGACATAAACTCTTCTTGGGATATGATTAGGCTTATATTACTAACCCGAGCAAATATGGCTTCATGAATGTAATCAAACATTTCAGCCAATGTACCTTGTAATTTTCATACCCCGTCAACAGTGTTAGGAACCTCGGCTGCCAAGAAAGCAAATCCTAGGAATAGTAATCTTATGAAGGAACGGAAATTGCGATTTCCGGTTGAGCGGGAGCGGCGAAGTTTACTGCGCCGTATGTCTACCGATGATCGTTAGAAATGCTAAAGGACTTCCAGACAACTCCAGTTTAACTCATGCTGAAAACAAGAGATGACAACTGGAGAGTGGAAACTGATCCAAAAAGCGAAATCTAGAGGAAATTCCCTTCCAATGGGGATTTGTGTGGATTTCCATTTCCGAATAATTTTAGGTTAAATCCAAACTAAACGCAGACTCTTTTTGCATAGTGTGTTTGTGCAGCATTTACCTCACTCATCAATATTCACTCATATTTAATGGTGTATTTACAAACTTCATGCTGATGTATGCATTATTTTATACTCTTTCTTGCAAAAGATAATACAATTATTTCATAATCTGGCTCTCGTATTTTGTTATGTATTTATTACCATAATAAAATATGAGACTAAAAAAATAAAACACTTTGGTTGATATCCCGAAGGGAGATTATTATTATGATATCATTTAATTTGAATAAAAACATTTTGTTTCGCTGATGAAAAATGATATAATTCAGAATCTTCATTCAATCCTCTTTCTACAAATAGAGCGGCGAATGTTCCAGGATTCGCAATACCTTCGTTGCACTTCGAGTTTTAGGACTTGAATTTACTTCAGAATTACGAATGCCGTTTGAGCAAAAGATTATCTACAGATGTTGAATATCTGCATAATGTACTTTTCATGTTTGTGCCGTCTGCCATACCAGACTTTAGCAGCGATCAAGAGAAGGTTTGCTTTACCAAAACTTCGACCGAACTTTACAGCGACCACCAAAGCAAATCCGTTATTGAATCAAGACTAATCTAACTATATACCATCAATTCAGGTTGTTCTTCGAAAGTTTCAAAATGGCCGCAGTTTGCGCTCAGTGAATATTGTCTATGTCCGCATAGTCTACATTAATTTACTATCACGTTGAGTCAGCATCAGATGAAACTCTCGTCAGAAGACGGTTAAGTTTTTAAACCAAGTTTATTTCTTTTCAGTGCCAAGAAAATTTAATTTTGTCCTTGGAGGGGAAAAAAGTAGCGGTAAAAAGAAGTTGGTGAAAATGACGATTCAGCTGAAAATGGGTTAAAAAGAGTACTAGAGCTGTCACTAAATAATTGAAACCGTAGAGTTAGGGTCCCGAAGGTCTAAGTCCTGAGCCGGTATTGCAGTAATTTGTAGGTAATATAATATTGCCTTAGTGGAGTTGGACTTGTCGAAGATAAGTGTGTTGTATTTGAAAATGCTTTCGGATTTGTTGAAAGGGAAAACGAAAGAAACTGTAACATAAACTCTAAAACTTATGAAAAACCTAAAGAAAACCTCTTTGCAAGTTTCTGCTCTAAGACCTTGTAACTGAAGCGTCGAAGTAGGAAAATATTTGTAAAATGTCAATAACGTTCGGATTTAACGACAGATTAGTCTGAAAATTGCCAAGAATACAAATAACGTTGGTCCCAATGACCATGCAAAGTTTTAAGTTGTTCAGTAAAACGGTTCTTTAACGGTCTTTAATATTCAAAAATCACAAAAATCACAGGATTTCGCTCAAAAACTATACCTGGGACAGCTCATGTTGGCCTACACAAAATTTGAGATCGATCGGTTGAATGGTTTGACGTGGGCATTGCCTACAAAAGCACAAACAAAAAAAAAACAGAAAAAGTGGAACAAGAGACCTAAAATTACGCTCGCTCAAAAACTGACAATTTCACTGATTTTTTAAGAGCCAATTAAAAAACGAAGCTAAACGCCAGTGTTGTTGTTTATAACAATGAAATATATCTAGCCGTTGGCGCGCATTTTCCGTCGTTAATATTGCATGGATGAAAACAATTTTCCTGAATATTTACTATATAAAAAAAGTGTATACTGTGAAGAGTTTCGGGGATGTTGGTTATTTTAATGACCCCGGCGGCGCATAGAACTGCGGGCCTCTGGTGTAATTATTCTCGTCCCGCAAAACCTTCGCTTCTTCGATAACTCGGGCTAATGGCGGGAACGTGACGCGGGGTACGCCATTTATGACCTGCTATTTGTCAACTGAGTAGCGCACACTGAGTTGCTGGACAAAAGAAGCGGAGTTTCGTATAGACACAGTCACCTAAGCAACACAAGCGGGAACCATGAACTCAATACACTGAACTATTAGTATTCCTCGAGGACGGTTTTTTGACATCTCCTTTAAAAATGATTGTGAAGCAGCGTCCCTTTTGGACATTTTTACCGCTTGATTATTTTTTTCTCTTAATATTTAGGTCAGTTCTTTCATCTAACCAGGTAGAAATTTTTGCTACCGTATTTAATTAAACCATTCATTCAAGCATCACCTCATTATATTTGTATGAAAATTTCCTCTTTTATAAAATTAAAAATTGCATGGAGCCAAGAGGGTATTAAAAGCTCATGATGTGCAAGCCATCAAGTTATTTAGAATTACACTAATAGCTTCACTTTTATAATTTTAAGTCACTTCGTTAATTAATTATTTGATTAAATTATTATTTCAGCTCATTTTTCAAATGCTCGATTGAAAAAATATATGTGGTTTTGATTCTTTCGGAATTGTTTTGGTGATATTGTGTCAGACGTCAAATGAGATCACAGGAATCGATGCTGTTTTATATCATGTTTATCTTCCAATTAGTTAATTGATGTTGATTTGATAATTACTTAAAATAATTTTAATTCAACAATATTAATACAATATTTGAACGAATACATTCTGGCTAAAATGTAAATAAATCACTCAAACAACAGCTGCATTATATTTGATGTTGTACAAAAACAAAAACTTGTAAAAAAAACTGCCAAGCACCTTCCCACTTAAAACAATTGAGATCTAAAAGAAGGGCCAAGCAATAATATATTGTTTAAACATTTTCGCACTTAAAATTCGTGAAATCATTTCGCCCAGTTACTGCCGCCAAGCACAACACTAAAAACCTAATGTTGTGTCCAAATTTGAAGAATACAATATAAGTGAACCATCATTGTAAACTTTAACAAAATTATAAAAATTAAAAACGACTTAAAAATAAATTTAAAATCGAAATTAAAAAAATTAAAAATAAAGCTAGGCGCATTGTGTCAAGAAGAAGGCAACATAAGAAAGAAGATGACGATAAAGGAGCCGAAGAATGACAGAAAGTAGGAAGAAGATAGGGGAAGTCTACAATATGGTCGGTGCAAATTCAATGCGCCAAGCTATATTTATAATTTTTTTAATTTCGATTTTAAATTTATTTTTAAGTCGTTTTTAATTTTTATAATTTTGTTAAAGTTTACAATGATGGTTCACTTATATTGTATTCTTCAAATTTGGACACAACATTAGGTTTTTAGTGTTGTGCTTGGCGGCAGTAACTGGGCGAAATGATTTCACGAATTTTAAGTGCGAAAATGTTTAAACAATATATTATTGCTTGGCCCTTCTTTTAGATCTCAATTGTTTTAAGTGGGAAGGTGCTTGGCAGTTTTTTTTACAAGTTTTTGTTTTTGTACAACATGTCATATGGGGTATAAGTTTATAGCAACTTTCACTGATCATTAAGTGTAACCTATCATTACAGTTAACGCCAACAACGTCACTTCTTGTCTAAAGTTTTCTGTTTTTCTTTCAATAGTTCCGAAGTTAGTATAACGAAAGGGTCAATTTCTTTTGGTTGAATTTGAGTTCTATCAAATTATAATTTGTTAAAAGTTCACAGCTTTGAGTCATGTGAATAACGTAAATTGTAGGTGTATTGTTCCGGTGTAGACCGGAATTTGTGCGTTCATCTCGTAAAACGCGTATTTGTCGCCACTTGGTAAACTGAAAGGTACACGAAAGATGATTGCAAATGCGTTTCCTCATTTTTAAATTCTCCCATGTTCACTTTTTTATGTCAAAGTTCCGAAGTATAAACTCAATTGGTAAAGCGTGCAGGCTTACAGATGTTTACAACACATTTTAAATAAAATCCGGATGGTTTTTGGAAGGCAATGTAACTTAAAAGGAACTTAGTTAAGATTAACTAGCTGAGCCACCTGGTGTTTATAGTGCTGGTGGGAAGGAGTATGACGGGTGATGAAATTTACGCTACCCGCCTTACTCGCCTATGTACACGGATAGCATGGGCCGGCCTATACCTGGCATCTCCACCTCTCTGCCTCTCCCTGACAGGTCAACTTAATGTTTACATTGTTTGTTCATGGCAAATACGATCGATGTCCATTTAGTATTGTTGTCTTCTTCTATAAGTATACTTGTAAACAGTTATCTAGCTTGCATTTTAATTAGTCTACTGATCTTATTTAGTGATTATTATATTGTTTTGTGATGTTGCTGTGGAAAATAATATTTTCATATTTTCAAACCAGGAAACTACTTCGTGCTATTGCCTAGATACTTGAAGAATATTATTGTATTGCCGATGTAAACAAGGCAGACGACTTCCGTATATAACGTTCGCATCAAAACCAATGTTTATTTTATTAGTGTCAGATTAGGAGGAACATCAGTTTCAGTTTCATTTATTTCCATTCAAACAATGTCACTTGATGAGACTTTGACCCACAGTTTGGAAATAAATCATGATAATTTAAAAGCGTTTTATTATTCTAACTTTTTAACGTAAGCATTGTTGGATGATGAAATGAAATTTAAATCTCTCATACCCACAGATTTCCATTAATTTACACACCTATAAATACATCTTGCATGGACCCTTTAGTGTAGTTTCTTGTTTATTGTAACCGAGCTTTTAAGATTGACAGATTACAACATCTGAAATAATGAAATAATTTTGACTAAGTTGTAAACACCTAATATACCTAGTAATGGAGCCTTTTTGTGTGGTTTCTTGTTTCGTGTTGTTCTTGTTTCTTGTTGAGCCACCAATATTGACAAATTAACTCTATTTTAAATAATAAATAAGTGTGACAAATGAAAAGTTGTAAACACCTAATACACTGAATATTAGTAATGGAGCCTTTACTGAATTTTACTATTTACTTAATTAACTGAATTTTACATAATTAAATAATTCGGATAAATTAAAAGCTGTGACAACCTTATGCACCCAGTAATGGAGCCTTTTTTGTGTGGTTTCTAGTTTAGTAACTGAGCCACCAAGATTCTGTTGATTAGCATGACCACGAATTGTTTTATTGCACAGTTTTACGTACAACGTGTACATTGACAATCATTACTAGAGTCCAATGAGTATAATATTAAAAAGAGTAGCTATGTAATCGTTGAATGTATTCGGATTAACATTTTGAATATATACACAAGAAGGTTAAACATTTTTTAAGTAAAAAAAAGATAAAAAAATAAAACGTTTGTTACGGGTATCGAACCCGGCAACGCCGTGATCGAAGTCACTTGCCTCATGTGACCGAGCCAATTCGCCACACACACTGAAATATAATCCTGTGTAGTATATCAAAGAAGAAAGGTGGAGCGTAAAACGACGTGCGCAATTCCTGTTTCCCTGATATCTTCAGTGTTCACGATGGCAACCGGCGTGCCGCGATGGCGATGTTTCTGTCTATTGATGATCTTCACAGCATCCATTGGTAGTCTCATTTATTAAAAATGTATCCAGGAATCATCGCTTATACAAATTTAAAAGGAATAATAGGAAAAAAAAGTTTTTTTCCGGGACCGAGAATCGAACACGGTAAGCCTGTATCGAAGCAAGCTGCTTTAGACATCTGTGCTATATAGGCCGACGGACAGCGAAGCTGCTGTGTTGATCGATAAAGAGGAAGAGCGGAACGCTAAATATTGATAATTTTCCACTTCCGGTTTAAAATGTTTGTTTTTTCTTGAAGTGGAGTGTCTAGCAATACATTGTCTTTAATGATGCCAAATTTCAAAACTCTCGATGGACCAGTTTGACTTTAAAAATATTTAAAATTTAAAATTGTAATAACTTCACTTTCGGTCAAAATTTTCCAGATTTTCTTTCAAAGGGCACCGCTATAAATATGACTCTATGTCTCTGCCAAATTTCAACTCTCTAGGACAAACCGTTCAACCTGTGGAGAGGGGCAAACAAATTGACCGTGCCTAACTAACTAACTAACTAACTAACTAACTAACTAACTAACTAACTAACATGAAAGTCAATCCATGCATGTTTGAGGCCCAAATTTCACCCCGAAGGGATGATCGCAGCACTTTGAAATTTGGTATGTGTTGTCATGTGGCTAAATATACCCGATAACCATGGTTTTCAATTTCCATTTCAAACTGCTTGAATGCGAGCTGACACCCCGAAAACGAGCGTGAAGCGCTTGCAGTATACAGTAGTGGTAGTAAGCTCGCCGCGTTTAAAAGTAGACCTCGTATTGACACGGTGCTTGGCAGCGTCGAGCTAACGCCCGACTAGATTCCATAAAGTGCAATACGGAAGGAAACTGTCGCCGCCGCATTAAACTTTTTCTTGTACTGCAGGACTACGCTGTGATAGTGAATTTCAATTGCTGAAGTGCATTGTTCGATATAGAAGTTATACGTTCTCAGCAATATGCTACAGCCGGTTTATTCAATCAGAGCACTTGGAAACATATCCTGCTCTTACAAATCATTTCAATACGTTCACTATTACAATCCTTATCGCGATTATAAACTAGTTTATTTTGTTATTTACTGGTTGGTTAGACACTTTTAAAGTTTAATTGTTACTTTCAGATTAGAATAGCTAACAGAAAAGTAAGCAGAAAAACAAAAGTGAGCTAAAATAAAGTTAATTGAAATTTATTTGTTATTTAACTTAGATAATATTTCAGAGTGCATGCAACAGTATTATTTGTAACGGCCTTTAGAAGATAAATCGATCGAAAGAGTAAAGAAAAGAGGTGGGACATATAAATGACGTTGCAGAATGAGGGAAAGAAAGTTATAATTTTTACATTTTTAAACTTGTATTATCGTTTTAAATTATGTTCTTTTACACATGTTCTTTATTTTGCATCTTGTGGAGTAAAATAAAGCGCAAAACAGACATTATTCTGAGATACAGGAAATAATCATCTCTTCAGAAACATTGATTTTCATGTGCTCTTGATGGGGATATTTTCGAAATAGACGGTGTAATGTTATCCTATTGCCAACAGATCTCTGCATAATTAAAATAACGTTTTTCTTTAATTTGCCACTAGACATGATTTCCTCCACAACCCTTCAATTGTCATGGTTATAATTTATAGAAAAAGACAGCAAGATAGCTATCAAAATGTCATACATAATATTAAAAAATTTCACATTTAGAATTCAAATTCATTCAAACTGCACGTTGTTCCCTCCTACGGCAGGGGTCGGCAACCGTTTTAAGTTGGAGCCTTCCCAAAAATTAATAAATTAGATAATAATGGGAGCTGCAGTTGAGGCAATCAAATATAATACACCGAAAATAATAAATTGAATTTCTAGTTTATTTTGATATTTTGACGAAGCCCCAAAGTTGTTGCACCGCAGGACGTTTTTTAAAATAATTTCGACAATTTAAAAGTGATTCTGAGTCTCTAAAATGAACAAATTAAATCAGATAACCCTCCAATTGTTGCCCCACAGCCGCAGGCCGTTTTTTTTTAAATTTCAACAATTTTGAAAATGATTCTGGGACTCTAAAATGAACAAAATGAATCAAATAACCTTCCTATTGTTGCCCCGCAGGGCGTTTTTTCGATTTTTCATATTTTTCGATACCATATTTTTATTTATATTATAAAGAGCCACTCAAGAACCATCAAGATGCCGCAGGTTGCCGACCCCTGTCCACGGTGTAAAACGCCAACATATGGAATACAAAATGTAAAAAATGTTTACAAAATGCATGTAAAATGTTTTAACTCTATGCACCTAGATAATTAGTGGTTTGGTCTATTGAAATGCTTTGTCAGCACACTGGCATTAGAGTAACACATCATGGCAGCATATTTCTGTAACACCGTTGATCAATCACATCCCGGTTTAACACCTAGGTGTAATGTATCACACTAGACCGTGTGGTTGAGCCCCATCCATCTCCTGGCGCCAGCGGATGAGGATAGAGGCGCCGCCACCGGTGGGAACGCTGACGGGAAGATCCATCCAGGACACACATTTTGCTAATATTGTGTAAAGCCAAAAGACAGGAGATATTTCATTGAATTTTTCAACTCAAATTAAAGCGAAACTTCATGTTGACGTATAGAAGAGGTAATGGAGATTTATTAACATGGAAATTATGTCACTCATGACATGAAAAAGTCATGCCTTTGTATGAGGTAAAAAATGTAGAAATCATCTGATTTTTTAAATATAAATTTTGATCAATTTGGCCTTAATACCAGCTTTATCTCAAAGGTAGAAGGTCGGAAGTCAATTTCAATGATTCTTGAGGAGAGCTCATAAACAAGTAATTCATACCTTCAGCCAGCCATATTTGTAATGGTGGCAGAATATTCGCAATAACACCTAGAGAGCCTAATTTGTATTTCGGTTTTTACAAAATAATAGTACATTCGAAGTAAAGTATGCATTTTCGATATCTAAACTTTAAAGTGAGATCAAGTCTTTATGGTAAAAATCTCTCTGTAATATTCTTCTACCCTGGACAGCACGAGAGCTCTCAAATATTTATGGGCGATAAAAAGTGTTCCTAGTGAAGAAGAGTCTATATGAAACACGTCTGTACTCACCCACAACTGTAAGGTAAACTGGATGACCTATCGGCGGCGTAGTCGAAATCTGGCACTCGTAGATGCCGGAGTCTTTCCGCTGCGGATATCTGATCCGCAATGTCCAGTCTTCCGTGTGCGGAGAGTGGATGGCCTCGAACCTCTGATCACTTGTGTACGTGTATCTGCCGACGGTGAGCAGGTGGATGTCCCGGTGTCGAACCCACGATACCTGGAACACACATTTCCCCAGACGTTCAAACTTGGTGAGAGAAGATTTCGAACTTGAATTGAAGTTGAAGATGCATTCGAGGTGATGCAGTCACGAGGCAGAAAGACGTATGAAGAGCGAGTGCTTTATAAGTGGTATACCACCTAACTTTATTGATTGATTAGTTTTGAAAAATAAACTGCTTGTCCAGAAAAGAAATGTCGGGAATGATCCCTTGTTCCCTTGTTTCGTAATTTGGAAAGGTCACTCACAGAAACAAAATCACTGAATTCGTGCTATTTGCAAATATATATTCCAAACATTTTCTATAGAAAACATTTCTTATTTCTGTGAATTTTCACACTGCATTTTTATATTGTAAAGCTGTCCAGTAATTAAGTCCAAGTGTAAAATGACATTCGGAGGACTTGGTTTGACTTTGGCCTCTATTTTATCACGTTACTTTCCCAGAATTACAATTAGATCTTGAAGCTTGATTCATGGAGTCTTGCATTACACACATCATCCAAATGGTCTCTACTTAAACCTAATGGGTCGTTACGACCACTCCAGAGACTTATATAACAAGAGGATCAGTGCTCAAGTAACAACAGTGAGAAATATCACCAAACAGAAATGTGCTTTCCCGAAATATATTCGAATACGTGAAAAACCTTCAAGTCGATGCGGTTTACCGCGTTATCTACCCTAATTTGTTCTCCGCCGTGTTCTGAACAGAAGATGGATGCGTTGGGTCGTATTTCATCATCACCATCAGTTATGACCCTCCGCGGAGTAAGCCTCACATGGGTCCAGCACATACCTGATCTATATGCATGCTGCGTGTGGAGCTTATCAATGACGAGGGTGGGAGATTTAATATAGAAAGCGATAATACCTCGTGTATTGGTCGGTTTCCGATATGATCGCCATTAATCTGTGAATTTGTTGAGAACGATTGACAAGGTAGAAGTGATGTTTATTTTTGACATATTTCTTTCGGGATCAGTGAGTTTGTTGTTGCGGAAATGTTTTTAGGGGAGTTTGAATCCCTTGTTTTATGGAGCTCAAAACAAATGTACAGATAATTTCTGGAATGGAGGAAGTTAAGTATGGAGCGTAGAAAAGCTATATTTTAACATTTTCTAACGTTTCTTTTGTTGGTGCCTAGAAATGAGGATAAAATTCTCCCAAAATAATACGCTTCGTATATTTTCATGTAACTAAAAAGCGAATTGTCGGGATGATAAAATTGTTTCACTACCACCTCCCAACGCTATTCCACAAAAAAAAACAGCAGCAACGAACCACTCATATTCGTGAGTTTTATTGACGTCATTTCGGAAACATGCTCCTGTAAATTCAGAATTAAATCAAATGTCAGTTTCAGACATACAAATGTTAAAACAACATAACAAAATCGGTGGAAATGTACAAGAATGATGTCGCTCAACATTCGCGGTCGGTTCGTGGTACAAAATAATATGACAGAGTGCGATATTAGAGCAGAAGATCCTGCTCTCAAGTGGAGAGAATCCCTCATCAATTCCACTCTTCTAACATCTTCCCATTTACAGAGCGCAACCGTGGATGAGTATTTGCTTGATGCAGCTGCGACGCAATGCATTTGCATCGCACTGCATCGCCTTGGGAAATTGCAGCAGTAATGGAAAATGATTTTGAGATAATGTTTACACGTATAAACTTTTTGTATAGATGTAGTTCGTGATAATAAAAACTTAGTTCGTGACTCAACGTTGTAGTTAGTTGAAACTTTTTAGATTTTTTTCTGTCTTCTGTCAACGGGATGAGGAGACATACACAACTACTACTTAGCTCAGATGATGGAGTGATTCCGGTTTTAGTGGTCTTTGCAGATACAAAGACCGCATCTAACTCGTATTTATTTTCGTACTATACTCTATTCAACGAAGGAAGGCTTCTTACATCGATGCAAACCAAATTCCAAAGAGCTCTAAATAATTTGCAACGCTTTACCTGGAAGAGCTGAAGGGCCATTAAATGCACTAGTGCAAATTCCAACGCTCCTAATTGGAATGTTTAATCTAAATACCTACTATCTTAGAATGTAATCCTAGAAGCTAGAGCAATGGACCAGCGTCTTTTCTATGCAAGTTCTGCATCTTGATGCTAAATCCTTCTCCTTGAATAGTAATCACAAAGGTCAAGTATTCTATGAACGTGTCGACGAGGTGTGATCTGAGAAGAGATAAAAGCGACATTTCAAATGGCTGATGTCAGCTAAATGACTTGAAAGTCGATATTCAGAAGGTAATCTCCATATTCCTAACTGAGAAGAGTCCTGAAAATGTATGACTCTTGAATTCTTCACAATGAAATAATATTTCACTGTATAGTACTATTCTCAAGTTTATACCAGGGAACGAGATGTGACCAGTGAACGGATATTGATCGGAGAAATATTTTAGAGATTTATCAGCAATAAAAGGAGAAATAATTCTCAAAGTCTGACAATGAAACGCCAACATTCGCCTGCGATTGATGACTGCACTTTGAAATGCTGAGCACTTTTCTTAAGGAAAGTCAAGATTTACTATTTTCTTTATTTCTTTCTCTCTTTCCAGCTAACCTCAAAAGAACAAAGCTTTTGGTCACCTTCAATGTGCAACAAAATAGCAAGAACATTATCACGTAATCTGATTACCGTTTCCATTCTTCTTGCACAATGGTGTGTATTGATGAACGAAGCAAAAGATGCTGTATATTTATGCATGTGAATGCACTTGAATGCACTTGTGCATTAAGATATAGCGTAGAATATAACCACATAGCTTTTTATACCTCTCTCTCTCTCTCCCTCTCTCTCTCTTCGCCGTCTCTGATCTTTTCTCCAGAATGAAAAGGGCGTCTAGGCCATTTTCTCCCTTGTGAAAACGAAGTAAGCAAAAACTGTCTGGATGATAGCAACCAGCCAAGCAAGGAAGAGCGTCGAAGTCTGTAGGGATATGGAATGAATGCAGAGTTCAGATGACTTGACCTACATTTGGTCGGATCTCTGAATAATACCCGCATAAGGGCGCTCGTTTTATCCACTGGTAATGTGCACAGGGTCAAAGAGAGACCGGACTAAAGCACTTCGATTTAGAAACGATCCGAGAAGCATCTTGGCTAGGAGTTCAGATTTGATCAGAGCTTTAGGAGTGTTTCGTTACTTTAATAAGACAATCTCTGAGGAAACAAGTAGTGGGCTACTTTACTTCAAGTTTAAATGGAGTTCGGGTTTGTTCAAGAACAAACTGAACTTTCGGACGGTTCACGTAATTTAAACATTTAAAACTTTGCTGGCTGTGACTTGTTTTTATGCATCTTTCAACGCGGTAAGTCCGAATACAGTTTGTTAATGTTTATTTATTTTCGCAATGTTTCGGTTCAAAGCCCAATATAAAAGTGTTTACGCTTGACTCTGCCACTGATGTCAACGTCACATTTCATTGACCGTGATTCCTACTAGGTACTAAAAGCTTCCTAATTAATGTTACGCTCAAAACGTATTTACGTAACTATTTCAACAGTCATCAAATTGACGGTATGTCAAATTTAAAACTGACACAGCACTCTGCTTAAGTCAACAAAATGTTCCGTTCAATCTTATTCAATTTGTCATACATGGTTTTATTGGTTTAACTCAAACCTTCATAATATATTTAATGAAAATTCCGCTTACATTTATATATTTAAAAATCAATAATAATATATTATGTATTGTATATTAGTGAGTTGGAATGGCGCCAAAAGTTTTCTTACTTACAATTTGTTGGCTTGTATTTTATTTTACAGACCTCAATTGAAAAACTTTTAGAAGCCGAATCTTACAATACAAGATTCAAGTAATATCGTTATGTTTTCAGCTATTCTACGTAGCGGACAGTTTTCGCAAAATGCTCTTGTTGACAGGAAATAGCGCATAATGCATTTCTTACTCACGAAAAACATTGCTCAGCGACACATTTAAAAGAAGATGGGCTTTAAGATAGGGTAAAAAAAGATTTTACAAAGCATTTAATATGCCTTGGACCATTGCCCCACGCCGCCATTAATCAAGTGGCGGTAGGGGTTGAGGGTTGCGGGGGATCGTAAATAAATGTCAGCTGTTGCTACAGACCAACGACTTTTTGTTGCCATTGTTTTCACTTACAAAGTTATTCAAGAGCTTCCAATGTCGTACGTGAAGCTGTGTAAATCAGACGCTATTATTTGAATTTAAAATTTATTGTCTACTTTCAGATAAAAAAGAAGCATTTATGGCTTTGTTCACGATTCTTGTGAAAGTATACAATAAAACTATTCATAATGTTTGAGATAGTAGTGAAATTATATAAAAAATTAAGAATACAGGATATCCGTTTCAACTCGAATTCGTAGAGGAGAATGCAGAATAATAAGCCCTTGGCAATTAACTGTCCGTAAATTACTTAAAGTAACACATTCTTGTAATATGTATTTGAGTCACATCCTATACTATCTTATACAATTGTACATCAACTACAATTCTCAACCCGTAAACACTCAAACAAAAGACCATTCAAATAACTGTTTTTCTATATTTTATTTACAATATCATATTGTGAAACGTTTGTTGTCACTTGAACGTCATGCCATATATACGACATGTGAAGTCATTGGGGAAATGCAAGAGGAATTGTTTTGACGTAAAGATATGACAGTGAAGGTAATTCTCGAGCTCCTGCGATGTCTGGCGCGAATTCAAGTGACGTCACATATAGAACAACGCTCTCCAATATCATCTGAATGTACTTGATGCGCAAGGTGTGCATGAAGACTTGTCAATGTGATACAAGTCCCCTGGGATTCGACGTTGCTGAGGTGACAATATGGTGCTGAGGACATCGCAATTTCATGGCGTTCTTCAATGAAACTTCTTTCTAGCAAAACATTCTTTTCAATAACATAATTCATTTATCAAATTTGATTTATGTGTGTTAAAATAATTAAGTGTTTCATCGTTCTTCAAGACAAATGAAACCGTTGATTCATTAAGTATTATATGTCCTACACAGACAGTGGTTTTAAATATACAACTGTTTATGGATTATAGAATAAATCGCGTTTCAGTTTTAAGTTTTATCATTACTCTCGATCGTTAAAGAAATTGCGAATAAATCATCTTCATTTGTTTTCATAATATTGATTAAATCATAAAAATTAAAGATGTATTTCACATAGTGTTATTATGTTTGTTTGTTGAATGAGAGTCATGTCAAATTACGTTAATACTATATTTCTATCTTTCGCCATTTTTAAACTATGTTTTAAGTATACATTGTTCACGTGTGTACTTTGCAAACTATTCTTCACACCGCCAGCATAAACGTGTTACGACCACCTCAATCCTGCTCAGCGTGTGCCCATCCGGCACGTTTCCCACACTACCTAGAGCCCAATATTACACGGAAGCTGAGACGTGAAGCGTGCGTGGGTCTACTAACTTCCGGAGTATTTCTATCCATCATAATCTGACAGCAAAACAATATTTCAAAGCAATATGCTAGCAACAATCGAAACCTTTCTGGAAAGATGCAAGAATCACAAATATCTTTCAATATTACTTGATTCCAAAAAGTATATATCTCAATTTATTCTAAGAACGAAATGTCATGGATGTGCAGGTCCATCTTTGATCCTGGAGTCAGGATTGCTCTAAAACACATAATTAGCTCACTTAGCTTACATAGCTGAACTCTGTCAATGATAATATAATGAAATTATTTGTAAAATATACTGAAACAAACGAAGTTTGAAAAGTCCCACATCTGCCACCAAATGTAAAATTACTATTATTTATCTGCGATATTTAATTGCGTTTGGCGCTCCGCCCTGTACCAATGGGCAAACACCATTTTTGACTGCGAACGTAAATACGACCCCTGGGACTGGGCAAGATTACAGTCGCCACCTCAAGAAAGAGTAGGAGCCTTCGAAACGTCGCTCCACACCAATGCTTCCAGCGAAACAAAACCGTCGTGACCGCTCATGAAACTAAGTACTTTAATGTGTAATGTTAGTCATATTTTGACTATGTTAATGACTAAGAACATAATTATATTATTTTCAAAATGTACTCAAATTAAATTTAAAAGTCCTACATCTGCCACCAAATGTAAAGTTACTATTATTTTTATAACTTAAATGACTACGTTCCTACTTTATTGTGTTTTGAAAACATTTTGGGGGATGTTTGACCAAAGTTCGACTGTGAGAAAACAAGTAAAATCGTTGGTTGTATCGATGATACTTTAGTTGAATCCATTGCATTATGCAGTGGAGCATTTTCGCATGGTGAAAATTTACAAAAAATAATCGAGAACAGGCTTGGCAATATATCACTACTTTTTAAAAACTTTATTCAAGTTTTCTACTCAGGCTTAGCAAATATCAATACCTGTTTTATTGTTACCTACTTCACTCAAGTAGAACCTAGATATTGGAAGTATTTACTTTTTAGACAAATCTATTTCAGATAATGTGAATTCTCTGTGGAAAACTTTGTACTACACGAAATATCAAGACGGTAAGAAAAGTTGTCGATTATCTTCCTTTTAGCAAAGCTCTAACAGTTGAACCGCGAGCTTTAAGCTGCCAATACCGCCAAGTATACTCGAGCTTTTTCCAGGATAATACGATATAACACGAGATTATTTGAACCGCAGACATGTAGCAGACGGTTTGTCCACCACACGGCTCACTTTTCAATTCACACTTGCAGCTGAGAGTCTCTTGCCTCGCAATTAACTAGGAATCTTGTCATAAAGTTTGCAGAAATAATGTCAGCGCGTTTCAAGAACGAACTTCAATTGCCATTCCATTCGCGACAAACTATTCGTCTTAACACAAGAGAATTGCAGGGAATTTAATGCATGAAGGAATGATAAGATTAATTCTATGAGAATGCCTCTGCTTGATTGGAAAATACTACAATACCTACACCATTATTTATGTGACCTTGTTAGGGTCTCGAATACTAGGTTATGTACTTATTATGTTTGTGTGGTGACTTCTCACAAAATGGATCGGAAATCAAGTTTCCTGACCTAATTGTAATATCCTGGATCTTATTATCTAGATAGAGGATTCATTTTATAAGCCAGTTTTCAATATTCTGCTAAAACCTGTAATTAAGTTAACACAGTCATTCTAGGTAAATTTTTGGTTAAAATAGTCCTAATCAACCGTTTAAAAGTTATCAGAGTATTGAAATACCCTTAGTAAGTATTTGATTATGTTATTGTTAAATTGCACATAGCATCAGTACTAATTTTATGCAACTTTTGACAAAATAATATACTCATCGAAAGCAATATCTTATCGAAAAATGAAATGTTGAACAACGAGCAAAGTTAAAGTACATAAATAGGTACATTCTTTATCGTTAAAGAAGGAAGGAAGGAAGGAAGGAAGGAAGTAATGTTACAGAGAATGGAGGAGAAAAGGCGGAAGAATTTTGATAAAATATCTCTATACGTAAATATCTAAGAAGGGAGTGATATTATTACAATTATTATACTCTCATCAATGACGAGTACAGAAATAGACTTTGGCAATCGAACATTCCCTTTAGAAGATTGTCTACAATTCTTTTGATTGATTGTTATATCGCTTAATTTATAACGGTAAAATTATTATTCGCAATACGAATTCATGCGGAATTGGGTATACGAATTACAATTTTCTAACTTTACGTAAGCGTATGAAATATAAAAAATCTTGGAAAGAATGCCAATTAAGTCAAGACCGGTTTCTTCCCCGAAATACGCAAATAATGATAAAAAACAAGAATAAAGGTGCAAATAATGGATTAGAACGATATTTATTTCAGTAGGAGGAACTTCATGTTTTTTTTAAGTTGGTAACACTGATCAAAAGACATTAGAACTTCAACGAACAACTGGGGTCAGGCTGGTGGCTTTGTCTGCAGCGATTAAAGTTAGTTCAGAGCTTCGGATAATCTCTGGATTACTCTTAAAACTTTAAGCTCACACGTTAAAATATCGGTGTATTCACCATTTGAAATTTTATAAGGCAAGTCTAAATTTGTCATACTTTACATGGAATTAATACGATATTATTAAAAACTAAAGATCAAAGATATCCAATTTAATTTGAAACCCCTCTCCACTCTGAAAGGACTGTTATGTTCACAGAGGCGTTAGACGAGTGTAGTTTCAAAGAAAATATAATTAAATGGAAGTTGACACTTGCTGAGCTGACGCCAAAGAACATGTTTCGAAAGTGCTGTTACTGAAAACAAAGTACAATAAATGTGTGAACAGAAACGGGAAACTAGAGACGCTACGAGTCATGCACAAACACGTATCGAACTCAAACGCCCCAATGACAAGGTGGTACGTGATTGGCCGGAATAAATACGTGAATTCACAGAATTGTCACAATTTCGAGATATACCCCCTTGGGAGTTGGTCGGATGGGAGAGGTTGAAAACTTGCTCGGAGGTGAACACAAACTTTTCATCGTGTTTTTCTGTCTGTTGTTGTTGTTTTCCGTTAGTAGCGCTGTAGACGAGCATTCCCCAAGGCCCATGTCATGCGTGGGGTTCGTCTCCGCTAACCAGCCCAATTGTTCACACATTTACATATGACTGCTGGGCCTGTGCACACGTCACCGGTAGCCAGGGCGCTTTGACGCGGACAAGCGGATGTTTGACTTCAACAAACAGCGCGCCTGGTGTCCGGAATCAGCGTCAGTGGGACTAACAAGACAGGCGGGACGTAGCGCCCAACGGGCTCGCTTTGACGTATGGGTGTTATAGGCGTTTCGTGGTTAGACACACTTAGATGTTGGTGTCATTTAGGGAGAAGGTCTAAACGTAAATAGGGGCTGGCTTATGAGAATACTGGACTGAATCAAGTTAGTACATGTGTCTTGATTCAGCAAAGTATTATCGCATCCCTTTTTTTAAATAATTATTAAAAAAGTGAGTAAGTGCCGTTTTATAATCATATGGTAATTCTTTGACTATTACTTAGAATTACTCTGACTTTAAGTGATATTCAAAAAAGTTTTTTACGATTGTTTGTGTGAAATATATGGTAATAACTCATCTCATTCGCCGATTTAATTTACGGTGTTTCGTGAGTTTCAGTATTCGCAACGTAATAACTGTTTACAACTAATTTATGGCAAATTAAAATATCTTCCCTGCTTAATTTCTTACCGTTCTATTCCCCAAATTTTTGACTCTGCAGTTGAGATAGGCCGTCTTGCCTACGAGGCCCGTGAGATTGGAAGGTACCGTGGTGTCGAATTGGGGCCCAGTGCCGGGCGTGGGTAGCTCTTGCAGGAAGTCCGTGCGGAAGCGGCGCGATCCTAGCGCTCCTGGAGGCAACAAGAAGAAACACAATTCAAGACACAATAGCAGCAGGTTTTACGACAGCGAACATAAACTTTATGTCTTCAAAACGACCAATCCGATCCTGAGAGAGCTTGAATGTCGAGTATTATAAAACGTAAAATTGCATTCTTGCTACTTTTTTGGACTGGAATCGTCATCATGTTTTCTTATGATTTAATAAGTGGATGCGAACATTGAATAGTAATATGGCAGGTATTTTTCTAACAAATAACAACGACGACTGTCCCCTTTATCATTCCAATATCAAGATAACTTCTCAAAACCATGCTCATAACTTGCTGTTCTCAAAACTATAACCCTCAAAACGGCTTATACCATCATACTCTAATACATAATACCCTAATATGACGTCATACAAAAATCGCGAAGTACCGAAAACGTACCTAACGTCTTCGTTCTGCTTTTTCTTCTTATATTTCAGTACTTCACTCATCGTTTCCAAATATATCGAACACCACTTTCGTTCAATATTTAGTTTTTTATTTATCAAAGCTATCTCCTTTAAATGATTCATATATGTCACACTCCTCGCTAAATTACGAGAGGTAACCGTATCAACAGAAATGTATCCTTTAAACCCAAAGGTCGCCCCTCCTGAGTCAGCATACACGAGGATTGAAATTAGTCGCAATTGTGACGGGGATTAATGGCTGTCCTGGACTATGACGATATGCTGACTTGAATTACCGGCCTGCGCTTACTTAGTCATTGTAATCAAGGCTGGTGCGAGAGCGTGAGTCCACTCAGCCTGATGATTGGCACATGCTCACGGATATTACCCAGCGTTACAGCTTTAAGTTTCTCTCATTTAGAACGGGGGTTAATATTTACTATTTTGTCTCTCTGATATATAAGATTCGAGGAAAGAAATGTAATATCTGTTAAAACAGTTAGTTTCTTTTTATGTCAAGTACCAAGCTAAGTATAATTTGTCCTAAAATTCTTGAACATGTTTTAGAATGAAATCGTATAGAGTAAGATTGTGAAAACTGGATACATGATTAACTTCCAAAGTCGGTGACATTTAGATAATAATTTAAGCAATTATTATTAATGGAAAGTAAATTGCTTACTGTGAATAGATTGTTCAACTTATAAACATGTCGGATACAGAAACTTTTGCAAAGTGTAATATACTATCCTATACTCTGGCGACGATATCGCAAATTGAAACAAAATGGAGTAGGTAAATAACTAATTCATCATGATGAAGGAAAAACGAATTTGCAGGAAATTATGTTGGAGCTTTAGAGAAGATCTGTAGTTTTCTGTTTCCATGTCAACAGATAGGATTCATTCATATTTCAAAGTTGAGATATGTGTTGAAAACTCGATATAGAATGTATTCGTCTGCTTTCTTTGATCCGTAAATACTCCGGAAAACATGCGTTGCGAGATTCCCTTTCAAATGCAAGCACATAATCTTGAACTCACAAACATGTCTTGTAAAACGAAGTATTAAATATTGAAGATTGTTGCTGGCTATTGATGTAAGAGCTTTCATTCAACCTTTATGGCACGCATCTGTGCTTTCATTTCTCACAATTCTCTCTATGTAGAGAATATGTATGCTAAAACTCGAATATTACATATTCCTTGATAAGAAATTAACTTAGATTTTTAAGTTAATCATATGCATACGTCATGATTTTGAGTAGTAGATTGTAAGTAACATAATATGATATAGATACTCGTAGATATTCAAAAGCCGTGTGACAAAATTGATGTAATTAAGCAATCGGGAACATAAAAGAGCAAAACACTAAAACGCGTTTGTAACTTTCATAAACTTTGTTCTTTGACTCATTTTGTTCGTTGCCTAAAGCAGCACAAACCCACTCATATCTACAAATAATTATTTTTTACCTCCAATGATATTTACGATATCAAGTCACGTAAACCATATCTTTCTACAAAGGTCTTACAACCAGTTGAAAAAATGTGAGGTAAATTACAAGTATGATTTTTTTAGATTTGCTTTCCTTTGTTTATTTCATTTTACCTCTCATTAATCACGATAATGTGACTACATTTGTGTAGAGCAACTTGTTAAAATTTCCATCACACAAATAACGTAATAACAGTTAATTTTTTTCCAGCATAAACATCCTCATATACCTACTTTGTGCGACACAGTTAAAACTTTTTAAGCACACAAATCCCCGTATCCATTTCACGGCGAATGCCCTGTTGGTTCTATGTACCTTTGAATTCTAATTTACTGTTTGGGAAATTCAATTATAAAACTACGACGGCACTCCCGCTGAAGATATAATAACACTAGGCAGGGTAGAGGATAGGAGACACAGGGTGGAGGGGGTGGGGGGAGGGAGGGTAGACTTATGCGCGATGAGTTTGTTTAAGACCCTTTTGTCATAATTTTGGACGCTGAACTAAATCTCTGTTATAAAAAGTGAAATATTTGCTGGAGGATATTGTTGTTGAAAAAGTAATGAGGGGAAAATTAGGAGAAATCAAGTGTTAAGATCTCTTACTGGGAGAGTAGTTACGTACATTTACAGTGGACACTAAAAGTACCTATTAATATTATAATCTCTCAATGTATTGCTCGTTTTCACTTAAATCAGATATTATCAATTAGAATTAATAACAATAGAATATCTTGAATAAGATAACCTAAAAATAAGTCATTACTTGTCATTTGATATTTAGGGACGGCTTTTTAATACGCTACAACAACCAATAACGTTCCTACATCTACCGCTAGCTAACTGTTAAACTTAATAACTGATTAGCATTAAAACCAGTTCTAATGCATTTGTCTCGGCGCTCTTTTCGATTTGTACCGTCAAAAAAGATCAAATAAAAGCTCAATAAAAGTTTTTTTGTGTAAATACATTTTTGCGTACAAATCTAACTCAAACAAAACAAAAACAAAAAGATGAGACAAAATTAAACCCGATTTATTTATTTTATTTATGTAACTATCTACATCAATGTTTCAAGTGTAACAATAATATTGTTAAAATTCAAGCTCGTAAGTTATGCAAGAGTCTCTTAACACCCAGTTAAACAGAAACTTCATTCTAATTTATCCACTCTAGCCTTCTTAATTGACTTATATCGTGGTTAAACACACTTTAAACAAAGCCCGAGGCTCATTAGTTGGGGTTCATTATGAAACTTTACTTGCTGTCAAATTACTTTTAAAATGTGACCACATCCCAGTTGTTAGATTTAGAAACAATGGATATTTTTTAGAGTGCCATTTAACTAATTGTATGCATCTTCGCACAGATTTTCTTAATAACAGGAAGAAATAAATGAAACAATAGCGTAGATATACACCTTACGGAAGATTCGACCGAAGACGAACCTCAAAGCAATTGCGCAATCGCTTTTTCGTTGTTGCGAGTTTTTATCTATTTTTTACGGGCAATTTCGTTTTAGTGTGATCGTCTTGGCGGTGAAGTTAGTTGGCGTGTTTTCAGGCTATCTATGGCTGGAAATGGATGTGGGCTGAAGCCCGTGCTGAGTTTTCCATGGAAATAGATAAAAGATAGATCTTGGGGAAAAGTAGAGGAGATTCGGTCTTACTCCTCGCCGAGCTATTAAGAGCCCTCTATAGCTGGACAGCCCAACAAATTCCAAAGAATGCTGAGTAAGGTGAACAAACTTGGAACTAAGTAGAATCTTCAGCAATGTTCCAAGTATTAGATTTATTTGATGGCTTTACTTCCAAATTTAAACTTGTTACCTAATATCATAACGAACAAACTATCAAACACTTATGTCACTTTCTCTGTTTTTGTATGTGTTTTTGTAGGCAATGCCCGGGTCATGCCGTTCAATCAATCAATCTGAAATTTTGGATACACACTATTATGTCATACAAGTGGTCTCGTGAACAGTTTTTGAACGAGATCCTGCCATTGGTTGAAAATTAAAAATAGGTCACTTGACTGATCAACGTGTTTTTGACAATTTCGGTTAAGAAATGGTCTAAAACACAAATATCGGTTTAGAAATGCAATAGTAATTTACATTTTATTGGCAATACTTGAATTGAAATATTTGTAAAATTTATTCACAGAATTTTCAAGGATAAATCACTTCTTCATTGCACATTTAATTAGACCAAGGCATGTAGGGCAGAAGCAACTTCATCCGCATATCATTTCGATGCAATACGAAGGCTCGCTTATCAACGCGTTACACAGAGCATTTTCCTACTCATAACTTTCAACAACTTCCAATGTTTTATTTCATATCAATTCTGTTTCACGCAGTGGTTATTTTCAACGAAATACCTAACTACATGCACGAGTCACTCCATGGAATCACATAGAAATCCTCGAATAATCATAGAAATGTAATTTCCATATTCCGTTATCTACCTCATCTAATTGCCTCGAGTATTCCGCAACAATTAACACCAGTTCTAATTGAACTTCTTCCCTCTTGAGTTTCTAAGAGCCTCTTATGGCATCGCTACGCTTACTTCTAGATGGCGGCTGTATCCTTGTTGTTATGTCAAGCTAGGGGGATGGAAACATTAAATTAGTGAATAGATTTTCTACCTTCTAATTTAGAAGGATGAAAATTTCTCGTGTCCTTTCCCTTGAATTTCTGCTCCCAGCACTGTTTTTTTCCGACCGTAACTTTCAACAAAATATTTAACTAATTCTAACTGCTAATTAGGGAGTGATTGTAAGATTCAAGATTATTTATTTTCCAAAGTAACAACCGTTCTTTGTTTAGTATCTCGGAATTACATTTGGCTTTAACGATACTATTTTCCAATGTTTTATCCAACACAATACTAAATCGTATGTACAGATCTGAAATTTGCAGCTAAACTTTGCTATGCTTGGTTAACAACGCTTTTAGGATCTCATTGATTTCCAGTCAAGCTCACTTTTAACTTGTATTGTTAAAATATCTATTTCACATACATTATTATAACGAACTGTTTATTGTAAATAGTCCCTTTCTATTTATCTAATTGCATCAAACAGACCTTCGAGATATCCTGTAAATAAGTCTACCCAATACCAATTCGTACTCTTACATAAAAAGCATCTGTTGCTTTTACAGCACCATGCCAGCTTGATTACATTCTCTCTATAGCTCATTTCTCGGTTGTTCTGGCACGAAATAATATTTGTTATGTCCATCTTTCTGATACCCCCAGCCACAAGCACGAGTGACGACTGAATTTAACGCTCCAGGCACGTCCGTGCGGAGAGGGTGGTCTATCGGCACGTGATTGTGTGGCGGATTGCCTAACCGTCTCCTGCTAGTAGTGTAGCCGGTATATCGGCATACATGGTCGACCGCAAAGTTCTTTCCGTATGCTGTATGATTGACAGTCTGTTCCAACTTAGGTTGTGTACAGTCTTGTACGAAAAAACTGGAGTCATATGACCATGGAGGTTTAAATAGTATTAAAGCTCCATGATATGACGATATTATTGATATCTGGCGGTAGAGAAAAAAGACACTTACATCTGAAAATAAGTAGATTTTACTATGTAAAAGTATTTTAAAATAATAAGTTTTGCGTACACATGTTATAATTATGAAGTGTAAAAGAACTATTCAATTGTTTGACGACTTGATTTCGATATAGTGTGCTATAATTTTGATATGTATGGTATATTGTGAATCTAAAATACTTCTACTTACGAATACGGTTCATAGATGGTAGGTAGGTAATTAAGTTTGAAAGAGATGTTATTAGTTTTGATGTATTTGACTAAAACAGAGTGGATAAAATCTGTTTCAACTTGTTTTTCAACTTTTTCCAGATTCTATATCATATGTTACAAATACTACTATGGTGAACAAATAAATCTTGATTATCACGATGATAATGCCACCATTGTTGTGAGGATTTTACAAAAAGTTATCTGTATCCATTTTTATTTATTCGTCATAAATAATAGTATATATTTATGCTTATTTTCCTGTTTGGCTTATTTGGGAATTGTATGATGTTCAATTAGAATTATTTTTCAATTCCTGCTTGATGCTGTACGGAGCAGCAAGTGATCAGGACCTGTGTAATTCCGGCCACGTAACGGCCTGGTAGACAGAGTTTGCAAGTGCATGTGTGTAAGCCTCGTCCATCGATCTCTCCAGACCCACACTTTTAATTCGACGCGTCAGAACAATGTACCAATTCAGCGCTGAAACGACGAGCACCTCAAGTGCGATATCATTCTTAAATATTTTAAAAGTAACACTTTTTTATGTTTCGCTTGGTGTTAATTTTAAAATAATCCATGTAGTTTTTTTATTTGAAGTGTAAAGTTAAACTTTAAGGGGTGAAAAATATGCCACGAGTTGGTTATCGTGGTCGTTTATTAAGTAATTTTGTGCGATGAAACTTACGATCATCCGCTATTATTCGAGCTTTTATCTCAAGGAGGGAGAAAGAGACGCCGTATATTTTCTCCTCGAAAAGACTCTATTTGCAGCTATCGTAAACGGAGAAAATGAGTAGGAAATGGGTTCATGAAATTGAGCCGCTTTTCGTGAGTGAGATGTAAAATACGCCACTCTACGATTAGCTCAAGTGAGAGAGGGAGAAAAAGCTTCGGAAAGAAGAAAAACGAATATAAAAAAAATAGTACGACAAAACGGTATCGCTTTGTCATGATTAGACGATAAGCCTCGCAGTGCTGACTTGCAATCAACTGTCCAATATCCAATTTAGAACATTCTATTAACTTCAACGAACGATGTGAGTTCAAGATTCGCTAATGTAATCAGAGTAATATAAAACTTTGTCAAATTGAATTTTGTAAAACCCTGCTTATAAACTAGGTTCTGACGTTTCTTTAAATTCTCACTGAGAAATCTTTTATTATATAACGATTACTTTTTTGTCACATCTGTGAAATATGATTGAGAAGGTAATAAGAGTACGATGAGACGACTTTCACGGAATCTTGAAGGAAAGTAAATTAATAATTCTAGGTAAATAGCTTCAATCATCATAACTTAGATATATAACCGGACAAAGAATCGCCAATATTTAATTATGAATTTTCATCTCCCAGAAGACTCTACTTGTGAAATCCACCGAAGTGGTTGAAGTTTCATTGCTCGTGTAAGAGCCAGCCGAGAGATGGCGCTAAATCTGTAACTAGGAGCAAAGCGTCACAACAGAAGTAGGAAGAGTTATTACTTTCATTACATACCAACAACTTTCGCATTTTTTCATTTCCAACAAAAATATAGAGGCTATATCTAATACAACATTTCTCGCTCAATTTTGTGATTCAAACAAAAGCACATTTTCCCTCAGGAAGTATGCTTCACTTTGACATTCAAAGACTTGCTTTTTTTATTTTGCTTGTGCAAATTTGTGTTTTTGTGTGCAAATTACAGAATTAAAAAAACATCAAAGTATATGGAATATACTATATAATAGAGCTTTTATAAATGATAGCAAAACAAAAAACAAAGCTTTCAATTGCCATCGCAATAACACAAACCACAAAACATATACAATTCAAGAAGCGAATTGAGTGTCATCTGAGGGTTGTTCAAGGGCGTCGCACCCCCGCCTACAAAGTACGGAACAGAACCAACCCCTCTATGCATATGGCACCACTTCGCTTGCTCGAGCTAAGGAAAGGGTTGAATTCGGGAAACACGACTGGCCACTTAAACGTAGACACGATTTTACTTTTTCCGCACACGTTCTTGGCATTACGCATACGGTATTTGTTCAAGCACGAATAAACGCCGATGTAGGGTAGACGAGTTTAGAATTGAAAGCAATTCCACGCAAAATAGGTAAATACCCGTATGAAAGTAAATTATGACGCAAATTGTAATGCATACTTTATAAATTACGTCAAGTGGATTTTGGTATCCCTACTCTGGAATATTTGTAGAATAGTCTGAAGCGAAACAATGTATCATTAATGTTGCAGTTTGAAAGTTCGTTGGCTTCGTGCTTGTTTGTCCTATATCCACATTTCTTGAAATGAGGATAATGTGGTCATAAGATTGCTTTCATTACCACGGTAAATTTACATGATCTTTGTAACCAAATTTTTCATCAGTAATTTTATTGTAACTCTTGAATAATATGTACTATCTGTGTTTTCGATCCCGTACTGTTAATTACCCCAATAGATGTTTGGATGTAGAACAAGGAAAGTCATGAGAACAGCACATTAGAAGAACATTTTGTCCTATCAATTTGTTGGATTTTTTTACAGAATAGGTCTTTGAAAACTGTTCGTTTTCTAAATTTTTTCAAAATATCACGTAGAAGCACAAAGCTTGGAAATAAAGAAATTCGGTTATGTTATGTACGTACCTACTAGATAAGTATCATAAGTAATTTCCCCTAAAAAACGTTTTTAAACCAAGTCTGAGAATTATTCTCAAATCTTTGCGAGTATAAAGTTACGAGAATCACTGATTAACCGAAATGTTTAATATTTCATTGGCCCGTGGTCTTGACCTTTGACATATCGAATCATAAAGTCAATCCTCTCATGCTCGACTTTAGAGCGCATTTAACTTTGTAACATAATTCTCTGAAGAAGTAAGAGAAGTATATTAATTGCTATGCATAATTCACATGAAACGATAAAGTACTTCTCTCCTCATCAAAGTGAAATACTCACAAGAACTTCAACTATTGAAACTATTAAAATGTTTCTTTATCGTACACGGCAACAAGTTTCGTAGGAATAAATAAAATGAATACGTTCTTAGTTAGCTCTTTAAACTAATTACAAACTAAGAATGCCATCTTCCTTAATTAAAGCACACAGAACGAGTTGAAAGTTTGCATATTGTTCTCGATGCACCACTGCATTATAAGACTGCATATTGCACATTATGCATCGCCTAGGAGATAATCACCAAAATGCGAGTATATTAATGAATTGCAGAGCTAATTCAGAGTTCACTATTACTTGGGTGTCCCAAATAGCGCACAGACAAACAAATAGAAAATAACTGTACCTTTATAGCGGTATATAAGCATAATAATTAACCTAAATGCTGAGGTAATTCATGTTTATATTATGGTAATATACCCAGGAATATGTATGATCAAGTAATAACACCAATATTTAACTTATTCAGTGGACATCTGTACAAAGTTCGTGGCTTTCTATCGATCCTACTTACTTTTAGAGTATAATATTGATTGTTTCACGAATTACTTCCAACATCAAGTATATGTATCGGTAAAAAAGTTTAATTTAGCGAACACAACCAATATTCTAGGATTCTCAAGTACATGAATCTATTCATGAAGTTTTGGCAGTGACTGCCCGCTCAAAATTGTCAACCCCATTAACGACTGATTTTCATGGGTCATGGATTTCCGTTACTTGGTCCATGTTATTTTAGTTGCATGTACGGTGGAGTTTGTATTAGCCGATGGCTAGGTTCTAAATCTACGCATACACCTTTGAAGCCGTGTCAATATCAGTATCAAACTCAGCTACAGGAGACGGATATCCGCTGGACATAAATCGGTATAATTTTCTTTTTAAAATATCTATCGGTTTTACTGCAGTGAATTTCTCTACGCGAAATCTGGCGCGACTTTCCACTAAACTTTGTACATGCGGCGTTTGTTTGAACACGTAAATGTGACGGCAAACATTCATGGGGCGTGAGAGACGCCAGCGTCGCGACGCTCTCGAAAAGAGAAAGGAACTAGCCCAAAGGAAACGCCTTCAACTTAAATGTAAATATCGGCGATAAATAGCGGCAAGTATAACCGATCCGGGTTTAAGAAAACATCATCCGAAGCTGCTTCTTGGGTGTGGCGAACAAATAGTGAGATGTTTATAGAGGAAGAAAGCTCGTCCGGGACAAAATGGCCGACCGAGCGGAGTTATACACTCGAAAGTAATTCACGATGACGCAGATTTTAGGAAAACAGATGTGAAAGCGTTTTTATAAGAGAGGAAATGTTTGAAGACAAACAATAAAATCTCAAGAGTGTATAAACTTTTTATCTAACCGAGAAAATTGAAGTAGTTAACGAAGCTTACCTATGAAAAAATAAGTTTCGAGTCGGAACGTCTATCTACATCTACTTATTTCCCTTCACGCCTATATAAGAACAACGTCTAAACAAAAATATGTTTTTTAGTTAAAATCAATAGCGTAACTATGATGCTGTCAAGAAAGCGTCCTCATGCAATACGTTCCACTTCTTTTATTGCAAGAGCTTTCTTCAGTAAAGCTCACTGTCCTATGGGGATCCAAGCTTGAATTCCGAGCAAAGCGGGCGAAGAACGGGGAAGAGAGCAATGATTGTTATCACAGATCCCTGCCATTGTGGCGATATCACTGCGACAGACTTGATATCACAGAAGTTGGAGGTAGGAACTGGAAGATAAATCAAATTGTTGATAGTTACAACATGCGTGTATAGCGTTCCAACCTTTGCATTATATATATTATCCACAAACGTTTGCACAACATTTATCACTTGTCCTTTCGGCGCTGTTTCCTCGCTTATGTTGAAGCTAAGGCGAGCAGAAGATCATTCTGCATCCCGCCTATGCCACCATTGGGAACCATCTGCTACGTTAGGAGTTTTGAATATATTGAAGAGAGAAAAAGGGAAGAGCATAAGTGAACACATCGGATAAAAGATTTGAGCGGCGGCAGCCATATTGCTGGTCTTACAAAAGAGAAATATACCAAGATGAAAACAAGAACTGGCACTGGGATGTGTTTACTACGTTGAAAAATAGTCTCGCCTCCTAAACTCAAAAGAACATTATGTTATTCGAAAATGCGTGTTTTCATTCCCTTACTTTATGAAAAGACGTCAATTTGTCTATAATTTATAACTATCATGAAATATGGATGAGTTTTGTCGCAAACACAAAGAAACTGCATCATTTCGATTTGTGATTCTAAGTCGTAACTCATAGAATGCAATCTTTGCCTTTTATGAAAAACATGTCCTGTAAAGCTTGTATATTCACGATAAAAATATTATATAATGTTCATGTTTAAGTTCTAATGTTAAAACATATTTTATGTAAAGAAATATACATACAGAGTTGAAATAATAAAGCTCTGTTTGATATGTTGTGACATTTGGTTTAGATACAACGCTGAGCAACATTCTATTCTAAAAGTTATCACTTTTGCAGTGGGAATAGCTTTAACTTTTGGTTTACTGCAGTGCTGTTGGAATCTCTTCCTGCCCTGTAAGCCCTACTCTGCCCTGCATAGCCAACGAGAGAGAAAGCGGACGCTAATCTTCGGCCCGGATTGCATGATAATACGCCATGCCATTAAAAGCCTATAGAGTAGAGCGAGGTTCACAATTTGGCCGAGGTTTTGGTTGGTTTTACGCAAAGATGCTTTTAGTGTCTCGGCGAACTGTTGTGCGAAATCCGAGATATATTCGCGACACAAGTTTACAACAGATTTATAGGCTCGTAAACTGTTTGGGCGGTCGATCAACTCCCGACTTATTGTAGCTGAACTGGTCACGAATATTGAAGATAAAGCAAGAATTCCCCTCGAGTATGTTCATTCAAACATCTGACATTGAAGAAAACTCTAAATACGAACATAGGGTTCACCGCATAAATGTAATAATGTGATACTAGCTTATGGAAAACATCCAGTGAGCTCAGGAAGGAATGAAGGGATGTAGGATGTGAAAAATATCCGGCTGAACCGGGACTCAAACCCCGGACTTCTGACTTGCCTAGCGACGTGCCACCAAATGAGCTATCTTGACTGACATTAGTCACGTCTTATATAAGACTTCCCTTCCCAGTAAGATATGTATACGTTTGTCTGGATAACTCAGTTGGAATATCAGAGTCGTGGATATTTCTTAAAATTTGCATCTTCATCGCAAATGTAACAACTGTTGTTATGTGCCTTATTAAGTTTCATTACACGAAACAAGACGTCAGAACTACTGTGAATTCTAAAAATGTCTCCAAAACAACCGAATGTTTGTTTGCATACCTCAGCTTACGTCCAGCTCTCGTTGTGGTCAGTGTTTCAGCGGAGGCGAGTCGAGTTGGAGAGTTGGAAGAGTTATATGGAGAGTTGTATGTTGACAATTTCAGGATTCTAACGACCCGAAAGGCTCGATTATCTTGCAGGTAACGACCGAGACACGAGAAATTATAAATAGAACAAATATTATTTTTATTGTAAAACACGTATTCAATATTTTTGAATATCGGCGAATAAGCTTAATAATCGTCTTACATTTTAATAATGTAATTTATTGAGCACAAAATAAAATACGTACACAATTGGTTATCGAGTCGTTGATCTTCCATACATCCATCTCTTCAGCTGCTTCACCTCTTCACCGTTTACCTTAAGTTATTCATAATAGTCATTATACATAGTTGTGCTTCAATATCAGTGGTAATATTGGAAGAACATCAAAGCATTTGCTTTTTAGCTGAGGGAAACCTACTGAAACAACATTCTCAGCAGGATGTGTGTCTTTCGTTTCCTGTTTTATTTCTAGCAGACTTTCCGTGATCACAAAATGTAGGCTACTGGATTCCGTGCCGAAGAAAAGTGTTGAAAACTTGATATTGTCGTCCCTGGTGATCCGAATGGAGTGTGGTAAGATTCTTATTATTTATTACCCCGCTCCTTATCGTGTTAGAATGTAGTCGCAACGCTTTGTCATGTCTCGGGGTGCACAGACAAGTACATGGAAACTGTCTCGAACTTCACTCATGCAACATGATTGACAAAATCCAATCTACTCCTTGCATACGATTAACTTCCTCGAACCCGGCACCCCAGGGCATGCACAGACGGCTTTGACTTGATTCTGCAGAGTAATTTCACTTCATAGTCCGCGTATTGGAAGTTTTCCCTATAACACCCGAGCTCTGATGTAGTCGATGACGATATTGGTTGTGTGTGGAGAATATGGCTGTTGCCTTGCCAAATGGTCGTGGTTCGATACCTGGTTCCAGCTTATCGCGAGGCTATAAACCTCAGCTGGAGGCGGCAGTGAAGATTCAGAAAGAGAGAAGAAACGAAGAACAAAAAAATAAATATAAGAAGACGGAAAGTTCTACGGAGGAAGAAGTAAATGACATTTCAGCAAATGGTCTTAAAAGATGGCCTCTTCGCGGGTTTCCCCTCGAGTATACCGGTAGCTCATCTCGGCCGGGTCAGAATGCGTTGACATGGAATCGAACCCCAGGTCTGTATGCGTATGACTTTGTGTCGCATCCAATTGATGGACTCGAGATGGTTATCGAATGAGACGGGTTGGAAGGAGCTGAGGATTCAATATGGCGGTGGCGACCCAATAATGAACAAAGTCAATAAATAGGAATACGACATCAATTTGAGGAGAAAAGGAGGCGAAAGAAAACTGATCAAATTACGAAGATATGGAATTGTGCGATATTTTCTAAGCTTTTATAGTTTGAATGTCATTTGGCTCACTTCGTATTGTCAGCAGCTGACTTTAAAACCTGTAAAAAACATATTTCCCATCGGTTCTTCGCCGAGTACCGCGTTTATTCTCAAATGTAAAATAAATTAAGCAAATTCCTGAGAGATCAGTCTCGACTACTCCCATGGAAAGACACTACACAGATTGCCGAGCCAAACTTCGTCGCCACTGAGTGTTTTTACGTCCACATCGCTTCGGAAAACACCGCATTGTATATCTAATGCGCAAAGTAGTTTGCATGTCGGTGAAAATAGGAGTTGTTGCAGCGCGTGCGACACTTTGTGATATCTCTTGAGATAATACGTAACTCCGACAGGGAGTGGTGAAAACCGTGGCGTCACATTTACTGGTGAGCGATGAGCGATGATTATCACTCGTTGAGTCTCTCTCGCTCGCTCTTGCACCCATTACCATATTATTCCTGACGCTAATTTCCCTTGGAGCAATTAGACCGAATCTATTAAAAGAAGTGGCGTTGTTTGTGTATGTGTGTGTATTGTGTATATGTGTTTGTTAGATGGAAAATGGCATCGTCATGTTTAGTATTTTAGAAATATAATAAAAAGCTGGAACATTACTCCTAGTTTTAAGGATGAAAATTAAAATAAAAATATGAAATGTTAGTGGAGGTCCGGGTTTAGTGAAAAGTGTACATATGAAAATTCCGTTGGCCTCGTTTCAAATTTGCGGATTGCGTGTTGCAATGTTATTTTGGAACATCACATTTCGCGTAGAGTTCCGATTAAGTCAAAATAACTTGCTCTCTTGAATATTATATGCTTTCTTTACAGTCTAATGTCAGAACATTTTTCGAGATAATTGTTACATTCTTGAAGTCAAATAAAAAAGAAAGTTATTATGTGAGGAGTTTGTACATCCGACAGGTATATTTTGATTTTAATTTTCCATTGCAAAGTTAAGAAATATCTCGAGGATTCTAAGAACATGATGTGAGAGATCATTTACATGCAGGAACCAAAATCTTATTAGTGGACAATTATTTTCATAAAAGAAAATTGGAAAAAAATTATGTTTCGTTTATTATCGTACAAACTAATTTAATACGGAATACGTTAAATACTCGGAAATATGCGCTGTAATTTACCTTGAAAACAATTCTAAAACTCAATTAGAGCCGCAATTTCCTGAAAACATTTAACACAAGATAATAGTCGTTCCACAACACTTTGTGCGTCGTCTATCCAAAATATTTGCTCTAAGGACATAATATCGATCCCCCTCTTAGCGAGCCCCTTCAACATTCACAAAGGCTAAAGTATTAAAGGTGATTCTCTTGTCAACAAACTTTCAGGATCTGATTTCACGACCTCCGTCACCAACTTTCTTCTACATTTTTACCCTCGCCCTAAAGTCCCCTCTAGGCAACGCCACAGATACCTTCACAAGAAGATGTCGACGTCAAGGAATTCCTTTGGGAAGAACATAATCTTCAGTAATTTTCAACCAGTGAAAATGCAGCACCGCCATTGTTGGCCGCGTAGCAGGCTGGGTACGTTAACATGTCATGCTAGAAAGTTATTCCCGTGGGTAAGCAATCTTGTTAAGTAACCGGGCGCTAAAGTCTGTCTTGTAGGTAGATATATCTGCTGGTTTAGACATATATTAGGTCGACACAGGCAAAGGTGGATGGAAGAGAAGCACGGGTGATGTATTGAGGATATCAGTCACAGACATGCCAGGTGGAAAACTTAATTAGAAGGTCTAAAGACAAAAGGCAAAGAAGATGTCACCCCGTTACAACTTAAAAGTAAGACAAAATAAAAGACATGTCTGGACTTGATACTAGTTTTAGTTAGTGTACATTTAGAATCTAATTCTAGACTCTGACAAGATGATTGAATTAAGGAACTACCTATGTACAATATCATCCCTCTGGAGCTACCTATTTGGTTTGCGCAAAAGTCAAGAAAGTTAATTAAATGTATATATACATTTAATTACATTATATTACATTTAATTAACAGTAAAATACATTGAAAAGCATATCCATCGTTGCATATTCTTGAACAAAGTTACACAATTCGATTTTAACAGTATATAGAGGAGCGTTAGCGATTCTCTGCCGATCTGTAGGTGTGTTATAATTTGCTAAATTAACCCGTAAAGCTTTGTTTTCGGGCTGTCGGCTAGCATAAACGTTCCACGTTTTTAGAAATGAAAGTTGAATCGGTACTGTCCTAGTTAGTTTGATAGAATTTAGAGATCATACAACACAGACCCCTGCGTGACAATACATATAAAACTTTATATTTGTTATGTCTACTTGTGGAGTTTTACTCAAAGAAAAAAAATCAGGGCGAAAAGTTGGTATTAAAATGTTGTGTAGGTAAAAAAGTTGGTAATAAGATGTGTAGGTAGCTATCCAGAATATTTTTTTTTATCAAAAAGCAAGAAAATAAGTGAAGATTCTTTCAGTTCATCGAATTTCATCTATTGAATATTTTATAACCCATTCTGAAATGATATCTTACAATCTTTAAATTTATGTTGATTAATTTTTACGGTTGCGTTCCTTTATTACACAATCGTTGACTTTACAGGACAAGTATTGTTGGTTTAACCTCGTTTAATTGTTGGTTTGGCTTCAATCACTTTTTATTGCTCATTTGACAATAATATTGTTTTTGATTGGAGAATAATATGGTAAAAACAAGTATATAGATCGACTTCTAGTGCACTGTAAAATGAAAATGTGATTTTAAGGCGAAACCAATGATGAAACAATGGTTGATGAATGAATCACAATTTTAACTGAATAGTTCTCTCTTATGGTTACTATACCAACTTGTAGCACACAATTGAAGTAATAAGTTTCGACTACCGTTGTGTACTGCTTTAAGTTCTATACACTATTTTATTTTATGTCAAGCTTACTTCTCACGTGTTTGAAACAAATGAGTCTAATTAATGCTCCTTGAAAATAGAAATTAAAATATCACAAATTTGTTTAAGGAAATGTAGGTTGAGTGAGCATGGAAATGGAGTACATGCATGTTTCAAGCATTGTCATTGGCTGAATTTTCATTTTTAATAACATTTTTTGCCGTATTAGCCATATTAACCATATTTGCCATATTTATCGTTCAAGGAAAACGCTCTGTGTAACACAGGTTGATAAGCGAGCATCGGTATTTGACACACCTAGAACCGCAATTATCTCGGCGCAGAACACGCATAAGAAAATCGAGAGCACATCACGATTCAATTATCAATATAAAATACATACTACATAACATATCTGATTGTCATTGTAAAATAGTAGCCATCTTCTCTCTCGAGTGAAAGCCAGTCATTTGCAAGTGATCTTTGTGCTCTGAATTGACGTTTAAGTAGATATTTTTGCTCAAAATGAAATATATCTGACGTTTTTGACCGATTTGGCTGAAAATGGGTCAGCTTTGGGATAATGATGGTCTTGATGACCTTTACAACTTGATTTAAACGTTTTGAATTTCGCCCTATCAGAAGACATGTTTTACTTTTAACTATCCTGTCGATTATGTTTAAAAAATATACATCAAACACGGCAAGTGGTCTTTATATGAATGCCAAATTTCAGCGTGATCAGAAAACGGTGTGACTTGTATTGCATTAATAAAATAAAACTGAGTTTTAAAGCTGGCCTAAAATAATATTGCATTTAATTAACGAATAGAAAAGTGAACATTGGTATGTAATGTTTATTAAACGCCTCGTAATATATACCAGTTAAATATTTTATCCCCGATGCAATTATCGACTAAAGTTGCCCTGCGGTTATGGCTAGGTGTATGAAGTATGGAGGATAGAAGCGGCTGCATCGAGATTAATGGACCCGCAGTGCAGTGCTGGAGATCCGAGATCGACCCCAGGTGGAGCCAGAGCTCATCGCCAACCGGTCAATTAATTCATTATTTACGTATCAGCGAAACGTAGTTTATCAGTTTCAAGATGGTTTTCAGATCGAGGAAGAGGATTACGTATAGCTTTAGTGAACAGTTTAAGAAAATAGCACATTTGAAATGATGTGAAATATGAAAACGCTCTGTGTAAAGCGTTCATAAGCGAGTCTGAGTATTGTTTGTGACTTAATATTTGTGTTTTCCTTTTGAAAAAAATCTGGGGAGATATTATGCGACAAAGGAGCATTTTTGTGTGTTTTTCCTGACAGATTTTTCCTGACAGATTGTTATGAAAATTTTCAAAAACTCATAAATGTTGGTCCCAATGACCATTCAGAATTTTAAGTTGATCGGTCAAACGGTTCTATATTTAATTTTCAATCAATCACAGAATCTTGAATAAAAAAACTATACCTGTGACCGCTCATAAGATTAGTGTGTGAGCAAAATTTCATATCGATTGGATGAAAGGTACGATCTGGGCAGTGCAGAACACACACACACAAACAAACAAGAAACACACACAAAGAGCGATGTCAGAAGAGTACAGTGCGACGCTCGCTGCACTCTCTTATTATGAAACAAGTAATGTTGAAGAGAAAATCAATATCATAATTTAAAAATGTATAAGAACGAGGTTTCCATAATCCATGATCTTTGTATAAAAATTAGAGTCAGTGTTTTGATCTGAAGACATAAAATTTGCAAGAGTGTAACTATCAAGAGCTTCGATATAAAAAGTTTATATTATCGTTGGCATCAACACTTTCCCTTCTACCACGTGAATTATTAACTTATTCTCTCAAAAGAGTTGCCAAAAAGTTGCAGAAAAGTTTTGAGAGATCACCGCTTTTATTACAGTTAGTTACAATACGCTCAGACAGCTTTTCACTTAAACGAAACACCGAACTCAAATCTTTTAGGTAACGACATCGACTCGAATTAAGTTTACAATTCGTCTCTTTTATAATGTAATCAAACCATTTTGGCTACGAACGAAACGAAACAAAATAAAAGAACAGACTTATGGGATAAACACTAAGCTACAGTTCTTTGTCCGTGTTCTCATACATTTGATCAAGCACTCACTGAACCCATTAATATTTCTGAACTTTCTAAAGGAGAGTGAAACCATTTTTGTAAATACAAACTGTTCAAGTTGGAAGAAATTGTGGTTCAACCCAAGGAGGAAGGAATGGACATTCTGACTCGAATATAACTCTTTGTTGAGTTCCTTTTAAGTTCTCGCCATCGCTGGTCGTTGTACATAGATACTGATGAATCAACGTCTATGAACTTATGAACTTAAGGATCGCAAGCGTTTCCTATCAGCTCTTTTGGCACATACCTTTTTATGATTTGTTTGCTACTGCCATTATACAAGGTGCATGCTGAAAGCTTGGACAAATGTAAGAACAAACTTAATGGTTTGCAGACTGAATATTTTTAGAAATCCGTGTATTAGGTAAAAACAACATAAAAAAAAAAAAAAATCATGATTGGCTGAAAAATTAAAATGGTCAGAATAAGCCAAATTTTGCTTTGCATTATACTTGCCATTTTCTCTTATTTAACAAATTTTCAGCCCACTCAGTGAAGAACGTTTGCACTTATTGACCTTTTTTATATTTGAATAGCTGTTGAAAGCGATAGAATTGAAATGGGAATCCACTGCAACTTGATATGGTTTGCTTTATGTACAGGAGTGTGTGTATCAATTTCAACTCATAGATGATATTGTTATGTTTATTGAGTGGATCGTATTTCAATTCAATATGGAAGTAAATGTTTTATGTGCGTTATGGTATTCCTGGTCGAGGTTTTTCTCGTATCGGTGCTCGCTCATCAACTCTTTACACTGCGCGTTTTCCTCTCCATATAAAAATGTTTAATAGGCAGGTTCTAATGATTCGATTTATGATTTTTCGATACAAATGAAGACGAATGTTTATTAGATAACTTAAAATATATAACTTAATTTCTAAATGTATTTTTGAAAAAGTTCCAACAATCTACGTCAAACACATGGTCTGCAACATAACGTTTTATTACGTCCTTTCATCGAATTAATGCCAACGATCGAAAAAAGATTTTATTGCCTCGTTCGGCACATAAAGGTGACACAGGAGTACATTTGAAACGGACATTTTATAGATGAATTTATAGACTCGATGTATTTCAACGATCACACTAAACGGAACTCGCTTTCAACTCTTGCCACAAGTTTTATCGATATTTTGACACGCAAAAGATCGTGTGAGGAACAAATCTTTAGGCCAGCGATTTAATTTTGACTCCGTCACAGTTCGTTATACACACACAATATGATCAGAAATTAAACACACATAAGGTATTTATACATTGTTTCAATTAGTGGTACAATTTTCATATAAAGACAAAATATGTAGGAAAATATATTACGAAATAAGTATTAATAAATATGCAAGCACGTTATAGTATGTAATAAAAATTTAATAAACTCAATGTTATATTTAAAATATATTGTATATTAAAAATCATCCAATATAGTTATTAGTCCTTTTCTTCGTAAAATGAATGACTTCATTCATAATATTGGCATTCCACACTCTTATATACACAAAGAATATTATGAAAAACATTCCATTTTATAATGTATTTTATATTAAATTGCATGCTATACCAAGGATCACTTATCACCGAGCGTTTTACTAGTTGTAAATAAAAGTTTGAAACTTCAGAAACCATGACAACACGTCATATTTAACTTGTTTGCTCGAACCTACCCCCCCCCCCCCACCCTCCTACACACCCTAATGATTGTAAAGGAACCAATAAATTCCTTCCCCTACGTCAAGTTCCTCCTGAACATCCTTGTTGCGTCCTGAATCACATTCTGGAGAGACGGGAAGCGTCATAACTTCTTCTCGACGAGAATGGGACATGTCGCTAATCCCAACATGTTTTTCCGACCTCCTACGCCTCTAAGCTCTGGAATCAAAGACCGTGGCACGTTCGCCCACTAAATAGTATTAATCCACACTCAAGAGTCTAAAGTGGGGTAGAAATTCAAATAATATCATTAATCCGAGCTACTGGAGATGTAACAAGGGCTTGATAATAAGATCTACATAATGAAGTGGTATAAAACGATCCCTTGACCAATTTTGTAAACGTTTCAAATAACAACATTAAAATTAGGGTTTCAATACAGAGATGAAGACCAGTAATTAATAAAAGCAATTAGTAATCACATATTATAAAATCAGATATTCTAAAGTCTTATCTAAATATAAGGACACAAGAAGACGAGTTTTTTATCTTGTTGTTTATCTTTTATGTGATTTTAAAAGAATCTTTTGACATCATCCTAGCCAGAAATCTTACACTGCCCATATCAACAAAGAAAGGAATTGATTATTCACCTGATTTTCCGAAGATTGAGTAGGTGGGAACAGTTTGTAAACCCTAACATTTTCACGCAATATATTAAAAATTATTGTGTAGTACAGTTTATGTATTGTAAACAATCAAGTTCACCAAAATAAAAATAATAAAGTAACAATAAAAAAGACAAAAATATAATAAAAATGTAGATTGCTGCAAGTGTACGTATATTAATTCTGCGCAAAGAAAAAAAAGGTTACAAGTCAAGAACAATTTCAGCGAATTTTGCACAAGTGTTTGGTATGAAAACCAAAGAAGCAGACAATTGCAGTCTTTAATAAAAACTGAAGGAAGTGAAGAGCATATTTTTTTATTTTTCTTCGTTGTGAAAATACATCAACACTTTAAGTAGTCTACATGTGTTTATATACTAATTTAGTATGTTCAACCCATCGAATGATATTTTAATTTCTCCTTTCTATCGATTTATACTTGAACATTTTATGTAATTGCTAACACACACACTAGGTTTCTGGTTTTACTCTACCAAAATCTTATTTTGAAGAAATGATCTTAACTGATTGTTTTAATAGGATACTGATTTCATGGATACGGGTACTAAATTGATATCGGATAACTGAGAGGAGATTATTCCAATCTGGGACATCCGAACTAACTAGGACAATCATTTGTCTACCCTAATATTGACACTTTGAAAGCAATTGTTGATGTTAGTAGACGCCAATGATCATATTGCGGAACATAGCTGATTTTCGGCAATTAAAAATATCGAGAGCTCACCACATTTGAAACGACTACTCCTCACGAAGCCTTACGCATCGAAAAACAACTGTTGTTGTTAGCTCTGAAAGTACCTAGATGCAAAATCTTGAACCATAAACGTTATCATTAATGTAGGAAGAAGTAATAAAACACAATTGAATATGCAATGAGAAAGAGAATTAAAAACACGAACACTCTGCCCGTATATTGACTTGTTTCCATAAATTTGTTTCATATTTCTTCGCAGACACGAAATTGACTTTTCATTTCTACTTCTCATTCTTTTTAGCTCCGAGGTAGAAGTGACATTGAGTGGGACAAGAGTTGGCTTTCATGCTCACTTCATGCCAATCCGGTTGTTTGAAAAGCGTGACACCATTTAAATCACCACCGAAGGCAACCGCTATTTCATATCTGAAGAATTGAAATCACTCACAGAAATGAGCCCAATCTCAAAGTGGTATTTGCGATATTGGTAGAGCCAATTTGTCGTACTTTCACTGTAAAGCTAATGGCTTAGGGCTATTGTTACTGACATATTGCGTTGGAGAAGATGGTTCAGAGGAGGAGGAGAACGTTCTCTGGTTTTGTCAGTCCAATTTCCGGTTTCAGCCGAATTCCACCGAAGATATGAGAATGTTCATTAAAATCCCAAGAAGCTCGTCGCGCAATGCATGATGGTAATATATAGCCTTTGCCAACGATCTAAAGAGAGTTGGAAATATGTAGAAAAATCTAACTTTTAGCTATTTTGCTGAATTTTTCATTTCTAGTTCCCTCTCTTCCCACATTGGATCACTCAGACCTCTGTGCTTCCTTGCCAACAGCCTCGAGCCTAATTCAAACGTATTTTGAATAGTGAATTCTGAAAATCGATACGTTTAAGCTCAAATGAGACCTAATATAGGAATTTCTATTCAAAGTTTTTTTTTACCCCGAAACTGAATTGCTTATGACGTTGGCGAAATAGATGGACCACCCTCCTGTAAAATCACTTCCTGCAAACTTCGTGCATTCAAAGCGAGTAGCATATAAATTATATCTTTGAAGAAAAAAAGGCTAAGTTTACTAGGAAATGCCTACGCAACCTTAATTTAAGGATTTTTTTAGTTTTTCCATAAATCAAAGTAGCCGCCAAGAAATAAGTTTACTATTTGCATGCATACACACACTGTTTTTACATTTACCCTAACGTAAAGTTCCTAAACCTGTTCATATATTAGTATCTCACGTATAAGGGAAGGTTTCCAGCCGACTTATGTGTGTGGGAGTGAAAAGGAACCACGTAGACCGCCCCGCATTCAATGTGTAAATCTAGGAAAACATTAATCAATCGGGTCATTAGCGGATCGATACCATATCTCGATTCTCGAACGAGATTAACTTAACTGACTGCGCAATGGAGGTCGAACGACTATCGATAAACCTCGTCCTGTCGGCTCAACTTAACTTGCGGGAAAAATGAGGAAAACAGAGATACCTAAATAGAGGGGATGAAACCTAATAGGAAAATTGAAAGGACCATTGCTGTTTACTAACAAAAGAAATATTACTTTCGCTCGAGAGCCAGGGTGCTAATATTAAAAACTACATATTTAGTGGAGCGGTAGCTTCACGCCAGCCAAGTCGTACAGTGCATACACATTCTAATTGATACATTTCATGGTTAAACTGTAAACTATGTAGTTTAAGAACAATAAGTACATAGAAAGGTGGAGCAACTGCGAACACTTATATATTTAGCATCAAAGTGGTATTTCCGGCCAACTGAATCTTAAATCTTAAAAATTGTTGGTGTAAAACATCTTAATTTAGGTATGGACCCATCACATATTCCAAACTTGTCAACTATATGTTATGCGTTTGTAGGCAACAAGATCTTGTAAACAATGTTTTTGGACGGATTTAATCATCATCATACTCCTCGTACTCTAAAAAAACTGTTAAACAGACCACAGCTTAAGCGGATGAATTTATTGACCTGAATAAACCGAAGATGTCATATTGACGTCAAAATTAAAGAAAGCAATAGTTTTTCTATAGCTTTTTGTATTTTTAAAGTATTTGATTTCTTGCAAGCACTAATATGCTATATTACATACACAATGCATCAAGCATTTTATTATTTTTAAAAATTGACTTAGCCCAATTCTTGATATCACAACTTTTCAGTGATGAGTTTCTAGATTTCGTTGTATTTTTAGTTGGAGAGTATTGGCCCTTTTTACACGGAGTGTATTTTTATGGGGATACGGCTTACTTTCCAACTCAACTATTTATTTACATTTTCAATAGAATTATGCTATGCTATCCTTTATCAATTGATAAAGCTACTTAAAAAAGACCGTACGGATTTCTATTGATATAAAATAAATCCGTTTGATGGTTCATTTTAATATAACATCAAGTTGATTCAAAGCGATTTTATTGAAGAGTACTTCAATAGAAATCAGCTCCCGCCAAGCTCTCGGAAATCCCAAATTCTTTGAAGGGTCCTCAAATAATGTTCGTGTATATGCTAATAAACCGGAGAGGTGGTTCAGATCATTATAATTATTTTTATTATCCCAATCGAAACAGCAAACATTCAATAAACATTGCTTGCACGTATTATTGAATTCTAATTTGATAACAGTCAGTATTGAAATAAACGATATCGGCCGCCGTGTATCTATTGGCTATGTATACATAGTACACACGGATTACATGCCCGTCGATGTAATTCAATAAGTACATAATAGTACGTATCATATTATTGTAGGTGTATGCAAATAATCAAGTAGCCTGTATTTGAGTGCATAATACTGAAATTATAATAATGCAGTAGAGGAATCACATTTAACTGCATCCCGCAATACACAACTGTGTTGGGGGTTGCGTTTAGGAGTAAACCGGCACCTCCATCACATGCTTCATTTTTTTTATTATTTACAGTAAATAAAAACTTCAGTTTTATTAACATATCCCTGAAATTTGACTAATAAAACCCGGCTTGAAAGCCAGAAGTATGCCAAACTCATTTGGACAGACCTATTTCGGCAATTATGAGCTAGTCTATTAAACCTGGGCACAATAAAAAGAGACTCTGCGTGGTAGGTCTAATCTCGTTCCTTACGATCTGTTTCGCGGTCAGACACAAGAAAAGCAATTCGACCGTGCCGTTTTTATGAAACATAAAAAAATAAATAACTCCTTTTTTATGATTCTAACAAAAACTTTGATTAAAGAACTTCACGTCGTCACCTGACTTTGTAAGTCTCACCGTCAAACCCCAATCCATTGTGCTAATGACATTAAGAAGAGTTAAAATCTACATGTTCCACAACATTGAATAATTAACGAAGAGCTTTTGAGCTTCGCACGAAGTTAAGTTCGAAATAAAGTCACCGTGACGAGAAGTTCAACGGAATGTTCAACTCTCACTATTTGATTGGCTCAACTGGAATGTAATCATAGACGAGATTGCGACTCAAAGCGGTGCTCGCAGCACCAGGGATATCGTTGCGGAGAGATGGCTAATTACTCTCGCTAACAATGTCCCTCTGGTCATAACTATTGCGTGAGAGGGGGGGAAGGTGTCTTCGTGGCATCACGTGATTATTTAACGCGTTGGTTTTCCAGCGTTTGTGCCGTGGTGATGGTTACACCCACTCAAAGCTGAAGCGTGCCTCTCGGATGTGTTGATGTACAGGTGATAAAGGTTTCATTCGCAACGGTTCTGGTGGATTATTGTTAGACATTTATCTGGTTTCACAGACCATTCTACAGATTAAATGGTTTCAGCCTATAATTTTATTTATTACGTTGATATAAAATATGTTAGGTAGCTACATAATTAATCTAAAAATCTATTTGCATGAGTCATAAAGAACTCTTGTTCGCAAGCTTAAAATATTGGATCTTATACATTATATCGTGAAAACTACACGAATATTGCTTTCTTTCGTGGAAATATGTGTTGACTTTTTATGACTAGGAAACTTTCTCTTTCTTTATACATTGTCTGGTTTTGTATTTCTTTTACAGACTGATTTTTTATTGACCTGGAACAATAAAAAACAGATTCGTCTGAGATTCATTTATTTGTTTATGTAAAAGTCACACAGAGCAATAAAATGTTAACAATCGCTCTCCAAATAAAACTGCGAACTGTGACCCAAAGCAGTAAATGTTCTGATTGGTTTGTTTGATTCGAAGGTAATACACATTTCATTTCTACCAAATTGTCTTATTGTTTTTGTGATAACATGCATAGGTACCTAGATAATTATAGAAATGATTATAGTCACTATAAAATGAATTTTAAAACCAAAAATATCAGTTTAAATTTATAATTCTAACGAAACATTTCCCCAAATTATATTTTACGACTGGGTGGTACATGTACCAAGTCCCTGTCGATCCATTTTCCACTCTGCAGTGAGTCTACACGTGTGGAATATAAAGGTAGATCACGACTATGATATGGCTTCCACAAAGTCTATCTTCCATATCAAGCTAAAGCACAATAGTGGCTTGCTTAGCATACAAAACACTTTTAGCAACATCACGTTGAAAAAGCCGAAACACGCACAAGCAACAATCGATACACCCATGGCGTATATATTCTCTTTTGTGTCGCACGACATTTTACGAGCTGGAGGTGTATAATTCGAGGATTAACATAATAATTAATTTGAATGTTTTCATCATTGAAACACGTTTCACGGTTTTAATCAGACAAAGTAAAAGAAAAATAAATCATCCGAGGAGGAAGTTCTAATCGAAAGTTTCTCCCATCTGGCCCCTTGATTCTGTTTTATGGCTGGACCCGTCGGTGAACATAAAAGAACTTTACTACAGCACAGTTTTCCATTTTTTTAATGTTTGAATTTCAATTGTATAGAAAATCCAATAAATTCCTTTAAATTTATTATTTTTGTTCTACTTCAATTCACGTTTAGAGGACACTCGCAAAATTTCCTGGCATACAAAGGATTCATCTAAAAAAAACTCTCTGTCGCCACCGCTTCACACCCCGATGACAAATGCATCTGTCAGACTTTGTCGGATCCGTATTATCCCGGTGGAATATATCAGAGGCGAGTCAGGCCAGATCTCCGCGCAAGGTGACACAAAGTTTCCAAGGGGCCGAGTCGCCCCCCACTCTCGACACGACACCTGTGCGGATGAGGTTGTCCGCGCGACGTCGGTAGAAGGCGTCGGCGGCGTCGGCGGCGGCGGCTTTAACGTCTCTCTTTTGTTCACCCCGCGGGACCTTATTGGGATTCAAAGCGGAGGGACTGTCGAAAAGTTAGTCTAACTAATTCTACGGTCCAAGACTGTTGCCTACGTGGATTGCATTACTTATCTAGGTACAACTGAGCTAATGCATCTCGACGTTTCGCCGACGTCTCACTCTCTTCTCTCTCTCCTCTCTCACCCCTCTCTCTCTCGACGCAAACGTCGCAACGTCTATGTTCAATTTCAACAATGGATTTCGCAAGTGCGTCGTAAACGAAATGAGTTGTCTAATTTCTAGTTCGTACCTTTTTCAAAATACTATCGTATTCGCACATTAGAAGAAAATGTTTCAGGATTAGCTTTTGCAAATAGCCACATAACATTGAATATTATTCTGCGGATAGTAGGTCATACACTCACATCAGAAACTGAAGTGTGTTGTGTTATTACAACTATTATTAACGTTGTTATGTATTTTTAATAATAGTTATGAAATGAATACAAATTTCCTAGTTATGATTAATTTCGAATATTTTATATGACCTCAACATTTCACAATCAAGTTTATATTGTCATGAACTCCAATACCAATTCCAGGAGTTATATTACAAAACAATCTGATATATTATTTTACATCATATTTACTAACTATACTGAAGTTTTATAGGAATGTTACGTCACTACAGATGTGCTCGTAGTTATTTAATTAACAATGATCGCAGCACTGACTGCGGATGCTGTTTACCATGGTAATACCAGAAGCAGGAAATTTGCCAGACCCGCAGGGCAATGTGGAATTGTGTGCATTGAAAGTATGCCGAGTACAGTAATGCTTTTTCATTAGCAGGATTGGTCTAGTCTGTTTTCCCGTGTCATATTTCACTGTATTGTCACGTATATGTGATAGTGTTATTATCATCACCTGTGGCCATATTGCGAGCTCTGCTGTAGAGTACCCTGATTTCCCACACAGTGTTGGTGAAATGATGAAGTACTATTGTGAAAGGAGCATTTCCCCCCCCCCCCCCCCGTTTCCATTCAACGATTTATTTCAATATCTTCCATACATCGCGAAAATCTTTTGTATTTTCAATAGTCGTTACTAATAATTAAAACGAAATGTAAAAATGTCTCGACCATGCACTGATACGTGAGTGGAGTAAGCATTTTGATTTTAATATTTTGCTCACACAACTGCATTCTCTGTCTTTCGAGAGCATGTCCAGAGAGTACTGTGTTTATATAAATTTTCTTAATATAATATTATACTGCTATAGCCATAATCAAACTTCTTACACTGTAATTACAAATATCATATAACGTTATCTATAAATGTACGTTAGTCGTTAATAATAAGGCTACAATAGCTTTTGCCTATTGAAAATCAAATTTTGAAAATCTTAATTCTAATATGTTTTAACTTTTAACATGTATCTAAGCCAAGTTTGTGAAGTTTCCCAAAATATATTCTAATAGGTATCTTCATCATATTAAATCAATTTTCAGGCGTAATTAAGAAGTAATACTCCATTATATACCTAATCCTGACATTTTCATGTAAGCCACTGTTACGGTATAGTCAGAGCACCATAATCGAATTTCGTGAGTATTTCAAATTTGATGGTTCAGTTTTAAACCGTTTATGGTAGAAATTTCAAGGCTCTCCATTGTGTGAAGTAAGTGAATTCAGCAACTGAACTTTCTGCAGATTCACATCGCTTTACTCCGTGTGACGAGCAAGACCTGAAGGGAGAAAGCGAGTAGACAAAACACGTGATAATAGTCAGGAGAGAACATTACAAGGTGGAACGAGTTTCACACATTTCAACGCATAGATATCATTGACAAAGTCAGCTGGAAATTAAATTTTGATAGGCCTTGACAATTATATTTTCTCATGCAATGAAATAGCCTAGGGGAGTTGAGTATTCGCCAGGCAAATGTTCAGTGTAACGCGTTGATGAGCAAGCACCGATACGTGCAATACCTGATTTGCATTGTCACCTTGATAAAGATATCATCTCTGGATAGAAGAATAACCCAGATGCAGTGTTACAGTGACATCATTATAGAGTATCTTATTTAGATAGATAATTGACCCATTTAAAAAAAATTGTTGCTAAGTTCTTAGCAAATTTGGATGAACTTTTATAATACATTATAAAATGTTGATCTTGAAAAATTTCAGTCTGCATACCATCCAGTTGTTGTTTACATGTGTGCAGAATTTAAGATCGATTGAATGATGGATGGATGTGAATGATGTGAATTGATGTGACCTGTATATCGGAGCTTACAGAAAAAAAGCTGTTCGTACCGCTGAGTTTTTATAGTCCCTATGATTATTTTTTGACAACGTACTTTTAAAACAAAGCATCTCAACAATTGTACCCATTTTAAGCAGATTCTATTTTCCTGCTCTCTTTGTACAGATGTGGAATCAGATAACCAACTATTCGTAGAACAATCTGTGTGACGTCAGTGGTTGTTGGCATTGAAACTTCAACGCCCATTCTACATTCCAACATCGACGTTGGTTCTCTTACTTCGAATCCAGTTTAATTACAATGAAGACAGAGACACTTAAATTGCAGCAATGAACATGATGAGAAATAAACAAACGACATGTAAGTAGTATGGCATTATGTACCATGTATTATGTGGTTTTATGTGCAATGCACATACAAACATAAGTGAGCATACCAAAAATGTTGAATGGCGACGCTTGGTGACAAATATTAAGTATTCTTGTTCTTTTTTTAGGAGGTACGTCGCTGGGTCCGGAGGACGAGTCGCCAGCATGCAATTTCATTAGCAACGCGCCGCTACGACTAGCAATGCACCCAGAGTCGCAGACCGGTATGCTATTTGCATAGAAATGAGCGCATAACATGTTCATGGATATTTCACTAATTAAATACATATTTTCCAAGCTTTTAAACCCACATCCCACAGAAAAACCGTGTGAAATAACCTAGAGGATTTTGAAAGCTCCGTTTCAGCTCTTGTTAAACTGGACACCCGGTTTTGTTGAACCTATCAAATTCAAATTTTGCACAGTTAATGACATCAATGTGAATAATTCCATACGGTTAATGAACCAAAACAGACCAGTTATTTGGTAGTTTCAATTATGAAATTAACAGTAATAAGCAGGTCAATAGACTAGCTTTGTTGAGAAGCTTATAAAATTATAATTACTTTTGCGGTGAGAATGGATAAAGGGATTTGATAATTCACTAGACCACAACTATGATTTATAGAACTTGAGAAACAATATACTAGTATAAGTAATTTAATTGCGATGAATAACCATAATTGAATGCAATTGGTACAGTCGAGGTTTGACTGCACAATGAGATACAATAATTAACCATTCCTTTGGAAATTGTTTTTTTTTCAGAGGTTGATTAATAAAGATGAGATTGTTCACAAAGGAAAATTATGAACTGCTTCATTTTTTTAACAAAGTCCATATTTACGAATATCTGTTTACTAATTTTCTCAGAGCATTTTTAATTTCAATTTTATTTAATTTTTATTCCCAAGGCGTTCTATTTTACGGAGTTCATCTTTATGCAAGCAGTGCCTGAATTTATATTTCCGTCTAGCAGCTGTCATTAATTCCTGAACGCGTCGCGATTTACTTCTGGACGTCGCCGCTTCGCCGGAACCGTGGCGCTGCTGTCGCCAATTAGACAGCACAAGACGATTGCTCAAATTAAGGCACACTCAGTAGAACAATATTGCCAAGATAAAAAATAACTCTAGCGCGCGAGTTATAGTGCTGGCAAAGAAGAAGAGATATAAATGAGTAAAGGAATGGATGGAAAAGTTAAACATGGCCCCAAGACACTGTTGAAGTCTTGGTTAAGAAGAGAACCAAGTGTACAAGGAAACTCTCTGCGTGGAGTTTGGAGAGGAGACGAGCAGAATAGAAAGGATTTGTTAGAAGGAGGAGGAGTGACTTAAAGACACACTTTGAAATAGAGACTGTAGAAAGTGTGATAAAGTTATGGAGAGAAATGTAGAGAATAACGACTGACGGTAAGGAAACGCAGATGTCTACGAAAATCAAGTAACCGGAAATAAGGGAGGACGAGTTAAAATGAAATATGAGGAATTTGAAGCAAATGGTAAGTCAATATAACGAAAGGAACGCGAGGCATACCGTATGCAAATCCATGAAGACCAAGTAAGCAAATGTTTCTCGCTTCAAGCTACCATTATGAATGTAAATAATTTGCCTTTTTTACATATTATGTACTGAGAGAATTTACTGAGTAGTACCTTTTTTAAAATAAAGCATTAGAAAAAATTTGTTGAACTTTCGCTCTTTTTGATGGACGCCATTTATAAAGCAGTAACGGAACAAGTTTGCCCACACAGACACTCTGGACTTGCGCTAGGAGGCCCAGGTTCGATTCCAGCCACAGACTTTCTAAATGAGACTCTGGTTTTCGAGGTGAATGCTGGGAAGGTTCCTTGCTAATAAACCACAGCCGTCTCATTCCCGCCTTCCATTCTTCCCCTTTCAACATTATCATCATCTTCAAAGTTTTTCACATGTGACGTGACCTAGCTGCCAAGTCGTCTATTAACTGAACATTTAATTGTATAGCAAATCATCGCCAGAAGAATAAAACACTTCAAAACTCGGAATAAATCATGGTTTGGAGATAATTTTGTGATAGCGCATTATTAATGGAGACGAACTGCAGAAAGTAAACCATGACGGATGATTCGTTGTAATGGAGGAGCTGTTTCCCGTTGCTATCTGCATAGCTAATGAACATCGTCAAAGAATATCAGCTAGTTGCTACATTACAACGACAAAAGGGGAGTTTGAAAATGTTCTACTTTTCTGAAACGCTAGAATTTGATGCATATAAATGATTGTAATTTATTTACAGACAGAGGCTAGCTTGACGTTCTTCTCTGATTACCATTTTCAAATAATTACGCCTATTGTTGATAATAGCAATGACGTCGTGACGCTAAGCGACGCTTGTTTTAAGCACGCTTTTATTTATAATATGCGTCAGTAAGTCTCTTCGTCACGGAACAAAAAGCTCTTAAAGGCTTAAGACAATACTGTCTTCAGATTGTTGGTGATTTCACAAACCTGTATTATATATTATATATTAGCAATGCAATGGTAGTGAAATATGAAGGAATTATAACTGTAATTTAAGCAAGAAGTTTTCAGTTTTAATTATCCTAAGAGTTGGGAAAGACAATCAGGATTTTAATTGGGTCTTATTAAAGTGAAGAAGGGAATGGCTTTCAATTGAAAACAGAATGAAAATCTATCAAAACAGAAAATATTGTAGACTTCATTCGATTCGACGAAGAGTTTCTTCAAGTGTTAAATTAATTAATGGAATTTAAAATCGATAGAAGGAATAAGTACCTACTTATTTATTCGAATTATTGTAGTTTGATTGAAACACGATTAGAGTTTCTGTAAATTTTCTCAAAAGTTCATCCGGAATACAGACTTCCATCTCAGCTCTTAAAGAGTCTTTACTTGAAAATATTCTTGTTCCATCTGAAATAAGAAAATGATTTATTGCTATTTCGTATGAAATTTTTGCGATAACCTGCTCAGCGATACAATCGTTACTTTTGTTGTTTTACTTTGTTGTTTCAAGCGAGTGAACTTGATCCATTCATTGCCCGATGAACGATCTTACAATTTGTCTTTGGAGACTTTAAAGAACCGGACCGCTGATCGATGTCAGAAGTTCTTCCATCGCAGAGTATAAATAATACCTCTGTTCGAAAGAGAAGCTTGATTTTGCAAACACTTACTCGCTTCGCATTTCTTCCCATTCTCTTTCTATACGTTTCAGTTCTTCTTGCATGCTGTAATATTTATCTCTGCCGATTACAACGTTTCTGCATGAACTCCCTTGAGATCTACGTTCTGCGGGTAGTCGATCTCTCTTCTATAAAACGTCTATCACCTTTCAAAAAACATTACTCTGTATTATGTTCATATTAACTTTAATATATGACCTGACTATTTTTGCAAGCTGTTAGAAATATTCTGAAGGTGTTTTAGACAAGCCATCAAAAAGAGTTCGACATGAAAGAAGACGTCTAGACTCATCCACATCGGATGAACCGCCATTTTGATGTCACCGAAACCACAGCCCGGAAGCAAAATGGCGCAAATTTCTAAACAAAGCAATAAATAATAACTATTAAACATGTTGAAGTCAACAAAACAATCTGCAATTATTTATTGTTTATTTACCGAACAATAGAACATTAAAAAACAGTAAGTAGAAATAATATGATAATAAACAAATGACTTTTAAATCAGCAATGATTAATACTCTATATAGATTTGTCGTTATCTTCTACTGTTTAAAATCCTCATTAAAAAGTAAATATACTTCAATGCTTTCTCTAAATTTGAAAATGATGCTCTAAACAGATCTTCTTCGTGTAAGGAAAAAAAACGAGGCTGAAAGTATGAACATGCGTGCCACAGCACACCATTCGTGCCACTACCTTCACTAATAATCCCCCCGCAATATCAAAACCTAGGAGGATAAAAACCGGCGTAGTTTCGTCGGAAGTGGCGTCTAACTTCCACGCAGTCTGACGCCACCGACGGAGAGAACTTCCGTCTGCCGTGACGGAATTGGAGGTGAGCAACATTGCGTGCCATTTCTGTATCCTCTTCAACTACATGCGGACACGGCACTTCCACTGCTCTGCCTCGATCTCGCGTCTAGTTCTCGTCTAATACGAGACATGATTGTTCTAGGTAATTGAGAAACGTAACGGTAACCAGAGTCATTAATCATCAGGGATGAGTAACGAGCCGACGAGCCTGGCGGCGGGAGTGCGAAGTGGAAGATTTCACATTTAGATAAAAACTTTGAATAGAATGCAAAGAAAATACTTAATAAAGATGTATAAAATTCCTCGTTTTGTTAAGAATTGACCCAAGCACGTTTCAAAAATGCTCAAATTAGAATTCCTTTTAAGAATGAGCAATTTTCCCTACATTATATTTGTGTTAAATACTAACAAGAATGTCAAGGAATGAGTTCTTATATGAAGTAGACGCATATTTCTAGTTTACTAATGGTTTGTGATGGTAAAGTCTGATCGCACAGGCTAAGGCCCGTGATAAAGTTTCATATAAGACAGGTGATATTGAAAGGAAAGCTTTTTTATCCCTTAATTTTCCCCTTTACCTATCCGATTTTAGAAAATGTATGCAATTTCAATAATTTTCCAGGAAATTGTGAATACGGTACAATTAAAAGAATATTCAACATTCCTAGAATAAGAACTGGGAACAAGTGAACAAAAATAAGATGAATTGTAACAAGAATCAAAGATGAATCAAACGTATACTTCACGTTTCATAAACAAAGATGTGTTCCTGGTTTCATCACTTGGAAAACTTAAATCAACTTGCAAAGAAAACTCTGAACTTTACTCGCCATTGTGACAAAAATTAATTTACAATATCTCCAATCTACCATCATATCGATCGATCCACAAGCCCTCTTCAGTTGGCTTTTGTTTAAACTCCAGCGACCGCATCAAGTCCGAAACAAAACAAGCTTTTTGTTGAGAGTCTCGCATAAATTCGTCGACTTGGCTTCAAGAGAAACAAGGGATATATTTTAGAGTGGCAGAGCAACAGGGGATCGAAATAATCTTCTTGATCAACAGAGGATCAATCTGTTAGCAGATCTAGAACGTCCATTAGTCTTCGTTTACACTGCGGTAAAACTTGAGCCTTGGGCGGTGTACTTGTGGTATACGCTCCCCCGCACCGCCTAAATATTATGCAAACATTGATAGATCTTCTTCATATTTTAACTAAATTTACCTTGCGCGCCAAAGAGACTTTGTATTTTAGACCTTATATTGTTTTAAAGCAAAGCAATTTTACTTTTATATGTAACTAGTTACATGTTTGTTACCATTGATATTAAAATATTTATCTTAGAGTTTTAGAAGTAAGTTTATAGCCCTGGGAAAAGTTTAAAAACCACGAGGAAGCAGACAGCAGATTTAAAGGGAAAAGTGCGGACCATGCATGTAGAATAAAGCTCGACATTGCCTTGAAGTGATGTCCAGTTATCCAACCGATTGATTTAGCTTGACAGTTGTTTGATTTCGATATCGCTCCTAGAGCTGTCGATATCACAGCTGAGATTGGAAGGAAGAAAGACAACAACGCCAAGCAAATGTCGACATCAGGCTTAGGCCAAGTAACGCAAAGCCAGAAGTAAGATTTATGTTAGCTGTAAGCAGAATTGTGATCTGCGTGTTAACTTGATTAATTCGTTTTGAACATGAATTAAGAATTAATTAACACAAAAGAAGAATTACAAGAAATCAGTACAATCTACTCACAAAACAAGATACATTTGTCTTAGAGCACAAAAATATGCTACTGAGTTCTGACGTCTATCAGGACACTAGGGTGAAGAGGTTGAATGGTCAAGGTGTCAATTTCTCGATCTGTTGTTAATATCTCAGTTAAATGTAACCTTCTGTTATAGTACACTTTTTATGTCTACAACTGTCTCTTTTTCTGTGTCGATTTGTATGTAATTAATTGTACTATGTATGTAACTCATTATTTCTCAACTATAGTGGATTGGCGTAAAGCTCAAACCCGGCGCCTCCACCAGCGATATTTCCACTTCTCTTCGAGTCTCGAAGATATTCTTATTCCACTCGTCTCTTGCAGCAATTCATACTCAATAAAACTGGTTTAATTGAATGTAGTAAATATGTTATTGCAATATCAAAGAGGATTGTCTAATTTCAATAAACAACTTTATAAAGTTCAAGCTTTCAGACAATAAATAATTTAATTATCAAAACATAAAATTTGCTCTCGTAGCTTGGAGCATGCGACGAATCAAAAAATTCAGATTGTGTGTTCCGTCTTTTATCTTCAGTGGATTTTCGTATAAATCTGGAAACATGTGTACCTTCGCCGGAATTTCCGCGCGACTTGCTTAAACTGTCAGTAACAACAAGAAGAATTTAACAAACTGTACGTTAAGAGAATCCACACAATATATCTTCAACCGCCTTCTTACTGCATTTCATATCCAAGTGAAGGGAATTTCCTTGTTAACATTGCATTTTAATGGATATTTTTCCGGTGCATTGAGCCAATATGTATGTCACTGTCACACTTATGATTGATACATTGCAGTACACTTTTTATTGATAGATACTGGATTTTGTGAATTTTACTTTTGTATAAATCACCTCGAGGCATACAATACACGTACGTACTGAAGACCAGAACTCGTTATAAATACCTACCGCAATTTATGTAATAAATACAATAAAAATATATACCAATAGTAAATATACTAGCTACTAAATTAACTTTGACTGTCACTCCTTGTTTGCTATCGTATAATATTGACAGTAAATAAACCAAAATACGTAACACATGAAATGAGAACGTTTGGAACTGGTTTTATGTGATAGTGTCAACGATATTGATCTTAAATTGGCAAAACTATTCGGTTGGAAGATTGGTTATTTTATTTTATACTTAAAAATTCTTCAATGCATGGTCAGCAGACATTTTTCATCAGAATTCAGTTAGAGTTGAGAAAAGAGTTGATAATCTCAGAAAAAAATAATGTATTCAAGGGGAAATTGTGGGATACTATACATTTGGCAAATAGACTATAAATCAATATATTTAAATCATAATATTAGTTCGAATGGATAATAGCGCAGCCATGTTAATAGCTTTCCTAATATCCATATCCATAGGTATCATATTTTATATCTCATATTATCTTATAGGTTCATAGTGTTATACACTTGACATTACTCTAAATGTATAAGTTTCATTACATAAGACATAACAATACTCATTTCAATCTAAAAAATGTTATTCAACAAAGAATGAAAGAGTCAAAAGTCAATGAGTCAATGGATATTTGTGTCAAGTTGATTTTGTCCCTGAATAATTCAGCACTTCTGTATTTTTCTCTGATTGGCTGACACAAAACTCCGTTCAAGAAAACCGTATTGCTGTATTTTTCGGTTTCTATCTGCAACGAGTTTCTGCCACCGTCTTTGAAATTGGCTCTTTCACATCTTTGTCCCACCATTGTTCATAACACAATATCAAATCGATGCATTGATTTAGTCCAGATAACTTTATCTTTTATCTAGCAGTTCAATTCAAACACAGTTCCCCAATACACAAAACACAATACACTGCTAGAGAATAGATTCGTTTTCCTTCTAGAGGTGACAAAAAGGAGAGGAAAAGCGACACTTTTCGAATTCAGTTAAATTGCGCGCCCTTTGCAAATGTAACAATCGTCAGAAACTCTATCGGCTCGCGTTGAATGCGGTGTTTATTTACTCGACGACAATGTCACGTGATCAAATAATTGAGTAGAATCGTGCGACGCCAACGACGCCTTCTAAAGTTCAGATCAGAAAATTGTTTGCACTCAAGTCGTTGGGCTGGCGGCGGGTTTAGAATTCCAAGGAAATGGATTTGGGGGCGGAGTATTTTGTTCAATGAGGCAATTGTCACCGGGATATTTGCAAAAGTTCAACAATTGTGTTATCGAAATTTTAACAAAACAATGAGAACTTGCATAACATATTCTTAAGTTAATCTTTTTCTAAAAAGTTTTCTGTGGATATGAACTTTTTACGAACTGTTCATTTCAGGTAATACTACTAGTGCTCGGCCGTTGGAGCTAATTGGGAATTATAAAAAGTACCATCATCACATAAAAAGTGATTATGAATTGAGTCAGATTGTATATAAGTAGTATTTTTAATAAGTATACTGTTCGCTATGTATTAGTGTTCTCACCTTATACAAATGTTTGATGCCTTTGTAGAAATCAGTAAATCAGTAAATACTCTATTACCTGGTTTATAAATAATGAACAGTCTACCGTCGTAATATCAAATTGTAGTAACGTCGGATACAAATCTTATCACACTTTTGTAATTACTGTAATTACATGAATTATACTGAAAAGTAACACAATAGCTAAAGTTTACAATGTCACGAAAACCTTGCATAAAACAGATAAGTTGTTATCATAGTTTTATTGTTGTCTTGTAACAAGTCACAAAAAATATTAAGTCATGGCGAATGGTGTGACGGGCTTTCGAGCCTTCTTTCTGATCGGTAAGTTAATCATGATTAACACAATTCACTAGCAAATATAGGATAAAACTAATAATTACATACAACAATGATTATGCATAATGAAAGTTTCAAAGCTAAATTGCCTTACATCTACGTCTGTATGTAAAGGTAAGTTAGCATGGAACGGATATACTTTTTTTAAGACCCTCTCATGAGATTCCTAAAATTAGGGTCAAAATAATTGGTTAATTGGTTTTATTAGTGTATTGTTCCCCAAAATTGAAATACACTTTTTGTAAAAGTACAACCGAGATTGTGGTGAGTTAGCTATCAGCAGAGTCATCAGAGGAAACTCTGCCTACCCCTAACACAATTTATTTTACATTTAAGATATAATTTGCAAGCATCAAGGTGAGTGTATCAAAGTGCAATTGGCCATAACTAAAACATAATATGAAAAACGTAATGGCGATGACAAATCTATTTCCCGCTAGTTGGCAGCAGAGTCAACACACGATTATTATCCACGGTGCTTGCTCAGTCGCACGGGCACTAAATATTTACGGTGTGAAGTATGTAGCGAAATAATTAATTGAATATTATGAATCTAATAGTTAATGAAATATAGGAAAAGTGTTTCGAGTATTATACAAGTCCCAGATAAATGCAGTTCTTATGAAAGCAAATGTAATTCATAACAAGTAAATATTGCATTGCCTGCAAAAGAATATGTTTAATTAATTTTTCACTTTGAGTTTCCAAATTACACGGTGAAACTCTGCAATTGTATCCATGATTGAATGATTGAATAAGTACCTATTTTTTGCTCCATGCTTTGATCGCCACGCACCCTGGTGGCAGACATGTCGTCCTAGCTTTGCATCGCCCTATTCCAATTAATGATCGTATGCAAACCTTTCAATATCCAACATTTTGTTTTCCAGGATATCTATGTTTTGGTCAGAGCATGGCGGGCATGACCAATATCAATTCAGCAGGGCTTGGTAGCTTGATGTCGATGATCGGTGGTGGTTCATCGGGTAAGAATCCGAATGGTCAGCAATCAAATGACAACTCAGCAGGGCTTGGCAGCTTGATGTCGATGATCGGTGGTGGTTCATCGGGTAATAATCCGAATGGTCAGCAATCAAATGACAACTCAGGAGGGCTTGGTAGCTTGATGTCGATGATCGGTGGTGGTTCATCGGGTAATAATCCGAATGGTCAGCAATCAAATGACAACTCAGGAGGGCTTGGTAGCTTGATGTCGATGATCGGTGGTGGTTCATCGGGTAATAATCCGAATGGTCAGCAATCAAATGACAACTCGGGAGGGCTTGGCAGCTTGATGTCGATGATCGGTGGTGGTTCATCGGGTAATAATCCGAATGGTCAGCAATCAAATGACAACTCGGGAGGGCTTGGCAGCTTGATGTCAATGATCGGTGGTGGTTCATCGGGTAATAATCCGAATGGTCAGCAATCAAATGACAACTCGGGAGGGCTTGGTAGCTTGATGTCGATGATCGGTGGTGGTTCATCGGGTAATAATCCGAATGGTCAGCAATCAAATGACAACTCAGGAGGGCTTGGTAGCTTGATGTCGATGATCGGTGGTGGTTCATCGGGTAATAATCCGAATGGTCAGCAATCGAATGACAATTCAGCAGGGCTTGGCATGATGAGTGGGTTGCTTGCATCGCTCATGGGCGGTGGTGGAGCAGAAGCCGAGACCACAGAATCAGATGAATCATCAAATACCACGGAAACTGACACCACCATTCTTGATTCAACGACTAACACTGATACTACAGATAATACGACTAATACAGACGATACCAGTACAGAAGATACGACTAGTACAGAAGAGACGACTACAGCTGAAGATGCAACTACAGAAGAAGCACCTCTAACAGCAGACACACATCTTGGAAACCCGTCGGACAAACGAGCAATGGATGAAAAGAAGTCTGATAGTGTACAGCAAAATGTTGGAGGCACTTCTTCTGCGTCCAAGAACTATCAGCAGTTTTGGTTTTCTTCTATTGGGGTTGTCTGTTTGATTCTATTTGGTTAATCATTTATACACTGGTGTGATTTAAATGATTTTAAGTAAATTTCATGGGGCAGCAAAGCAAAGGATGCTGTTAAAATGAGTTGGTGAGTCAAAAGATTGTTTTGCCTGAGAATGAAATACAATCTCGCAATTTTACCATTTTTGAAACAAGTAAAATAAGTTCTAATTTTATCTCGCACACATTTTGAGGTTATGTCTGAATCCATGTTAAAGGCCAATGCGCAATTGACGTAAAAGTAAACGCATTGTTGGGTTCGCGTTTTGCGTCTCACAAATTGTTTTGATACGTGCGTGCACCCACTCGACTTAAACAATAGAATGTGTTTTACTATCTTTTTGTGTTGAACAGTTTTTCAGTGTGACATCGAACTCTTGACAATAAATTAAATGCAAAATAACTTGTGTGTAGAAATGTTTTGTTTGTATATTACAAACCGAATGCGATGTTTGATTATCCAACTTCACCGCCTCACGTGCAGACTTGTATCACATGTCGTCACGCTTTCAGGCCTCGAACTCACGACCTGTGTCAGGATAAATAACGCGAACACGGACACGGTTTTAATCTCCGGTGAACCGATTCACCAATCCCATGTGTTCCTCAACGGTCCGGGTGGGTCCGGGTGGGACGGTAGGTGAGGAAGGCGACTGGTCCGATTGCTTTTCCCTCCTTACCTCGCATTAATCATCCCGTGCCGTGCAAGGGGGGGGGGGGGAGGGGAGGGGGAAACGTATATTTCACGGGCTATACGACGCACTATAAGTCTAGAGGCAATGAAACTTATTCATACTAGCAGCCAAGAGGTTTCTTTAATGTTATCAACTCTGAAAAAACTTCACTGCGAGTTTTGGGGTTTACGGTAATACGCACATTTACAATCGGGGATATCTTGCTGGTTGCCAGGGATATAAAAGAAAACAACTCGAGACGTTGTTTAGTGGAAAAAGGTAAAAACAATTCGTAGATGTTCTTATATCTCAAAGAAAACTTCGAATTAATTCCAATTAAATTAGCATTGCAACAAATTCTTGAGTGAAACGGTTTTTTGAACTCACCCAATCTTGCGTAGGAAACTGCACCCTTAAAACAAAAAGTTCCTCAAATAAATCCTTTTATGTGAATGTAATCCGAAAATGAGCCAAGTTTATGATTCTAAAGCCTAGTTTATTGCTCGACGTTGACGCGCTGACGCTCAGCGCATCATTTGACCTTGAACGCCCAACGCTCGGGCGCTCGGCGTTGAGCAATCTGATGAGCTAGCGTCGAGCACAGGCGCTAGCAATGCTACAGTCCGCGTTTCCTATGTCTGAACTCTCAACTATCAGTTTTTCTGCTAGGCCGAGAAAGACTTCATTGCGCGCTCACCTTGCAATGACGTCTTTCTAGGCCTAACAGCGTAAAGGTACGTTTACAGCTTGATGTTCGACGTTCGACGCTCGACGCTCAGCGCTAGCGCTGAAAGATGAACATGGTTTATATTTGACCTTGAACGCCAGCGCTCGGCGTTGGCCAATCAGGAGGCTCAACGTCGAGCGCTGAGCACCGAACGTCGAACGAACGCCGAGCTGTAAACGTACCTTAAGTGACGGTGGCGCCGTCTGATGAGAGTTCAAACATAGGGAAAACAAACTGTAGCCATCCATGCAGGCTAGAGACTGGTTTAAAATAGGGGATCGTCAAGTTTTGCCTTGTTCATTGTTACAACATTTACAGCTAACATATTCTATAACATTTGAATAGGTAATATAATAAAAACAATTGAACTTTGTATGGTAGAATAATCGTATTGAGGAACTTTTATTTATTACATCAGAAACTCAAACTTTTACAAATTTCTTTACTGATATTTTAAAAGTTCATGAACAAAAGTCACAAGAACTAAATTCCGTTTGCCATTTTATTTCAACTATAAGGGTAATATTCGATGGCTGATTGTCAAAGTAGTCACGACAAGAGACAGGCTATTATAAAAAGATAAGACATAATATTTCTATATTGAAAGTTAGTACATGTAGACGAAGAAACATTTTGTATGAATGTTACTACAAAGTGTGAAATTGCTTAACATTAAATCATTAATTTTAAGAACAATATTTCCAGCAATCGTGCGAAACATCCAGTCTAATCCTAGATTCGCCGTGATTTATACCGAAGAAACCTGTAATCTGGGCAACAGAATTCGCGTGCTCGAGTGATGTAATGGTATTTCAAGAAAACCATGCACTCTGTGGAGACCTCAGCACTGGGATAAGCCCAGTTCGTGTCTGCATATATGAGATTCGTTATCGACCTCTGAGATTCCCCTCCGACTCGATAGCCAGATAAATATGGTGATTTCTACGGACTAAGTGCTCTGCTATCCTGAAACCTATTGTAAAAGTGAACGCTGATAAAGCACATAGCGAGAAAAATGATTACTTGAAAATATAGATTTTAGTTTGTCCCATTTTTTACAGAAATTCTCATGAATCCGCTTTTTCGCTCTCTTTAGCGAGTAAAAAGGATTCGTAGGTTCAAAATATTGCTGAGTAGTATTCGCTGATTGCTCTTTCTCATAAAAATTTCAGAACCTTTTTTGCTAAGCTCTGTGCTATATTTTGTCTAATGTGGTCAGTTGGTGGAGCACTCGCCCGAAACGACTCATGGGATGGAGCCTACTCAGATTTATCATCTTATTTTCCTGCATTAAAAATCCTCTTTCAAAACAAAATGTAAACAAAACATTAATCAAATGAGTTGATGTTGTATTTGAAAGTTTTATTTTTATTTTTGTCTGAATAAATTTACCGATAAATAAAATTTTAATAGAAACGTTATTTATTTGGACCAATGACATAATACGTCGTTGATTTGAACACTAACGTCTAAAAGATAGTATTTTTATAACATACAAATGTTTTAATTGAATTTCATTTCTTTGGCTTCATGCACGTGTTTTGTAATCACGTTTCTTCAACATAACATTTGTTAAACTGATTTTAATGGAATTACAACTCCGTGGGAAGCAACGAGCTGTGACTTAACTTTGGTTCGGATCAGCGAAGTTTTCCCTCAAGAGCCGCCCGCACTGAAAATCATTGTTTAATGTGATGTAAGATCCAGTTAGTTCGTGTGAACATGTTTATTTGGCTGGCGGAATATCCGTAGGCTACTTTTCTTCTTGTTATTAATACACAACCCGAGTTCAAAGGAGGGGCAGAATTATAGTTAGGAAAACGCTCTGTGTAACGCGTTGATGAGCGAACACCGACGTACACCTAACAGATCATAAAACGGTATTTGAACGTAAGTCAGGTTGCTTGACAATCAATCCTTGGTATTGAAATCAGAGCTCGACTGATTTTAATGAAATTCAATTGAAATTCACTCGATTGGTCTTTACATATTGTGTTCAAAATTACAGCTCGATCTGAGATACGATGGGGCCTGTATATGTCCATTATAAGGAAAAAAGAGGTCCTTGTCAAAAGAGTGAAAAGGAGACGCTCGCGCAATACAGAGTAGATTCAAAATCATCAAAATTGGGAATTAAAGTAGGTACAGCAAAACACTAATAAACATATTTTTGTAAGTTAGTAACATTTTAATGAGACTAATTGAACTGTGTATAAATTACATGAATTATAAAGCATGCTAGTTAATTGTGACCTGATTAGACGGAACTAGTTCATTATGGCATAGAGTAAAATGTCAAAATGTCACTCACTCTCGCGAATTAACGTCAACATTTCATATTATACCCAACATCACACATAACAGGAGCGATTTGCTAAACTAACTAACAATATGACGTAGTTCATTATTTTGTGGTTTATTTAGCTGTCTTTGCAGAAGTAATTTGATCATCACCTGCGACGGAGTAACGATGTTTTTTTCTACGTGGAAAGCCACAAAGACCTACGCGTTTAGAAAAGTTGACACGTTTCAAGAGCTTCGATTTGTGTGATTGGAAATCGATGAAAAGAAGAGAAAACACATAAACACACGTTCCAATAACTGGTGACAAAATATTTTACGGATGGCCTTTCTTGCGTTGGTAGAGAGTTCGTTCGAATTGCATTTTAAGCATCTTTTCCTTTTTCCATTTCACACTGTCAACTCTATTTTTATCTGACAAATTATTATCAACGAAGTTGTAAACTTTTTGTGAATTTTTATTTAAAATCGTAACCATCCCCTCACTCAAAACATATTTTTCCCCTAAAAAGATCAAACCACAATTATTTTCTCATAAAGATTTAATAAAATCCACTGGTAGGATCTGAATTAAGAGTTTGCTGATTCAATCAAAGTGGTTCCATTTTAAATATTTTATTAAATTTAAAACCGAAACGTCATAAAGATCGCCAAGCTCTTTAGAGATATCCCCATCAAATACAATTTGCATGGCAAAGTTCTATATTCATCAACATTTAACATAATTTAAAAGTTAAACTACTACCGCCTCATTTAATAATTCTGTGCCTTGATACTCTTGGCTCTGGAGGTGGAGGTGCCATGTCTCTCCTCCTACTTTGTATTTCATCGCGTACGTAGAGTTAGTCATTGTCAGACTTCGCTTAATGTACTACCAAATTAATGAACGTGATGACAGTCGTAGAATATTCTAATCCATGACTTCGTAATGCGGTGGAGAAGTAAGCAATGGAGTCTATTATTTCTATCATTTCATCTTAAAACCGTAAGTCACTTCTCGTTGCTTCTCTACGTGGTGCTCTTGACGTCTTCTAGAAACAATACCAGGTAGAGGAATAGAAATTCTACTACTAAATATCGTGCTAATGTATTGCGATTTGCTAAACATCAAACGTGAAGTGTGGTGTGAATAGACCAGGGCGCACTGAACTAAGTGGTGTGAATATAGAATATGCATATTCGTAGCGAAGTTACTATGCATTGTTAACATGATACTACAATGCAATAGGGACATACGCTTCGAATCAACATAATATTGGCAAGGAAATATATGAAACAGCATAAAAACGTTATGATCACAGAAACAAAGTGTTTATTGTACCTATGGGAGTAATATAAAGGTAAGCATTTTATTTATTTGCTGCCTCGGTACAAAAAAATGAGGAAAAATACAAGTGTATATACAGGCAACGTTTTAAATGTTTGCGTATCAACTAAAACAATTCATGCGTTACAAAAAATAACATTCTGAATGTTTGTAATTGAGCGGAGAGAGCGCCTCCAGTAAAATGATTGCGCCTGGAACTAATCTCTGAATTTGTTCCGTTTTTTCATTCATTGAATATTGAATCATCATTTACGGAATGAAATGGCAACTTAAATAGTTAAACAGTAATATTGACATTATTCATAATTATTTATGTATCATCATTATTTTATCATCAATACTTTTTAGAGTCTTTTGCATTAAATCAAATCTTGATAAAGAACATACAAATTATTAATGGGTGATAAATACAACATCGTCAAAATCTGAGTAACCAGTGCTTACCGTATTATGATCAAAACTCCCAAATTTCCCTATGCTTTAACATTCACGTGATAATGTGGGCATGACCTTGAGTCGAATCATGGTCGAATGAATGAAAATACATGGATCACAAAGCCCAGACTTTTGAGTTGAGGCTTATTGATGGACACAGGTTTGAGCTCGTTTGTTGACGCGGAGAGTTTGATTTAACCCGTAAAGCATATGGTGACGTCACACGCCCAACTCGCCCCATTGTGGAATGCACCCTTCATTTATACCCGTGCGTTGTGCTCATGTCATAAATTGAGTGTATACTCGAGCACAATGTATGACGCTTAGGTTTGTCGTCTATGTCATAATATCACATTTTTCCCGTCTGTTCATATTTCAATGAAAAATTTTTTATTAAAAATTAAGAATTCTGTAAGAAAAGCAAGTACTTTTAATTATTACGTTTGGACTGGTTTTAGTTTAAGCGAAAGAAAACTTAATGAGAAATTCCTATTCAACTCTTTTATAATTGCTAACATTTTATATCGGTAAAATGAAACATTTTGATTTATTTCAACATGAATAAAAGTGCATGTCAAGATCCACTTTGTCTCGCATTTCTCTCAGCTCTGGATAAGAATTGCATTCACGACATTGATTATTAAAGGTAGCGATTACATCTCAAAACTAAACGAATCTGGATTCTCAAACCGCGGACGCTCGCGAGGTGTGTCAAGGAAATGTGGAAAATTGAGGGCGCAGCGTGATTCAAATCGTTCGTTCTTTTATTTCAAAAATATAATTAGGTCAGATCTTAACCTGGATTTAACTAGTGAAAATACTGAACAGTCAACCGTGCACAATAAAAACGTTTTTGTAATTAAAGTAAATTAATTTTGTCACTCTAACATACCTTTGATAATGATCAAACTATACAATTTAATTCATAACTGGACACTAAATGTTTCAAAAGTATAGACAATTAAAAATAATTGTATTCACTCTACCCAATCTACATATAAATTGAAATCATTACATAATAACTGCATAATTGGTATAACACCGTGTGTGCTACGAATAACTATAGCATCGATTATCACAATTCGATATTTAATTGTATTTGGATCGGCACAGAGCGTAATTATTCTTAAACGAGTGGACACGATTCGGTTTCACTGCAAAACATGAAACCAATTTGCCTCCTTAATAATATGTATTCGTGTGCACTGCGGCTGCAGTGTGACTGTGAGTAGTAGTGGTAGAAAAATGATGTCACATCCATGGAAGGCTAATCTGATGCCATGCTCTGCGGTTTATTGCTTTATTTAGTGGCATTTTGGTGGTCTGAATGCGAGCAAGTTCACAGAATGTAATGGACAACAAATAAATTATTCCACGATCAAATAATTTACAGTGCGCGACAGAGCAGGGCAGCTAGTTAGTTTGTCAGACACAATATTGTGTGGTAAAATACAGAGTCCATATACTGAAACCACATGATACATGATAGTATACAAAATATATTCCAGCACATTTATTAATTAGCTCAATAACAACAAAAATGTGTTTCTTTGTGTAAAGTAGGGAGGGAAATCGTGAGGAGATATGGTAATGAAGCTAAGGTCGGTTACATGCAAAGATGAACCCAACATTGCCAGGTATAGGACGGCCCATGCTAGAGCGGGTTCATCTTTGCCTGTCCCCGACCGTAGCTGACATTTGAACCATATTCAAAAAATTTATAAAATTTGAGTACTATATATCCATCCACCTTGAAAATCTTGCGAATCATTGTTCACACTAAAGTTCCAATCGTGATCGAATGCTATCACGATTGCAATCAAAATGGCGGCAAGTATAAAGTTGAGCCGTAAAAAGCTTTTTACATATACCTAATTCTTGTAAGTTATTGTTTTGAAATTAAACTAGGAAAACGCTCTGTGAAACGCGTTGATGAGCGAGCACGGATACACGCAACACCTCGAACCGAAATTATGTCTATCGAATGTCATTAAAAGCCAACAATTCTTTAGTTTCGTCACAGACTTGTATAAAAATCACCAAAATCTCAAAAAATATTGGTGCCAATCCTTGCTAAGTTTTAAGTTGATCGATTAAACCTTTATGAAATTGAACGGTTCCTTGTTAATTTTCGAAAATCACAGGATCTCGTTCAAAAAATATACCTGGGACCACCCATATGATATGATATGTAGTGTGTGTACACAATATCAGATGTGCGGTTTGAGCGGTTTGACCTGGGCAGTGCAGGCAAAAAAAAAAAAAAAAACACAGAGAAAGTGCCATAAGAGTACCGTGGTGACGCTCGCTACGCTCGCTCAATAATGTATTTGATTGACTTTGAACTTAATCATGAATTAGATTTCATGATCACGCTCATGATCATGATTTCACGCTCTAACAAATCGATTGAGTTTTGACTCTTGATCAAATTCAAATGAGTTGTGTTCACATTCAATGGTATTGGGCTTGTTTTCTCAGCCGTTTCCAAGGCCTTTAGAGTAGCAACTCTCACATAATGTTAATTTGCATGCAATACAAAGGCTTGCTTTTCAACACGTTAGAGCGTTTTCCGGTAGTCATTAGGAAAAGTCAATTTCATAAGTATTGATGTGAGGTAAAATTTTTTCATGCTAGCGTAATGAGCGTTACTATGGTACCTACTCTTTCGACACTTCCTCTGTTTATTATTTCCATTGATTTTGCTTCTTTGTATTTTTTCCTGCACACACGATTCAGGAATTCTGAACACACACTAACGCAATGCGAACATACCTATACTTGTACAGTTTTTGAACGAATACACTGATTTGGAAAACGATCCTTTGGGCCTATCAAAATGAAATTTGCATGGACGTTGCGACCAACATACTTCAAATGTTAAAAAATTTACAAATTTTTTTTAATAGAGTTTAACGTCGCACTGCTCTGCAGCGAGGCTAATGACGACGGATAACTGATTATGATGATGATTGGGAGATGATGATGAGGAGAAGGTAAGGATGGAAGGTGGGAAGGAGGCGGTCGTGGCCCATCAGTAGCGTACCTTTCCATCATTTGCCTGTCGACTGAGAGAGTACCACGGAAAAAAAACAGTCATGAACGACGGCAGCGGGAATCGAACCCTACACCTCAGGAATACAATTTCCCAAACCGGATCCGTAATCTTATTTGAAGTTGTTGTAAAAACTGTTCCGTTGATAAAGCCACCCATAGAGATCACTTTCACATTATTTTGATTGTTTTCACTCCAGAAGCAAAAAACGGCTAAAGCTTATCTACGCGTTTGTATTTCAATGCATTTAAAAAAAATCATTTTTACAAGTATTGCAGTGGGTCGCCTGGTTCTGCTCATCAATAGATGCACAATTACATTTCCATACTTTTTACTTTTATAATTTTACCAATTCGACGTGCTGATTAATACATCACCTGGGGAGCAAACCAGGCATAGAGTATAATATGATAAATAGCAATGTATGTATGTTTAAACCAGATGTCGGACTCATTTGACTAAACGCTGTAGAAGAAATCGGGTAATCGCGAACCCTCGTGTATATTATCCAGTATTTTTGCGGTCTCAGAAGACCATTTAGATGCAATTTCAAGATTTCATTTGAACGGATTCTTAGGACAAGGCTAACCCCATGCACCTTCATTATTTGCATACAATAAAAATTGGGTCATGGTTTGGTAAATAACCTGCAAATCTGACGTAATGTAAACCAGCAAATCATCTCCTGCTCGTTTTGCTCGTTCTGTCTCATATTTCCTTCATTTTTCATTACTTTATTATCCTTCGTACACTTACTCCGATAATGTAATAGAACGAGTGACATAAATTATAAATTACCTGCCGAACTTCTTAACCTATTGAGTGAAATCCATCGGTCCCAGAACATGGATCATGCGTTCGATCAAAGAGTTTCAATCAAGAAGTAGAGCTTCGTCAAACATTAACTTTTGATACTGTCAAAGCAAAGGATCTCGTCATTCTGATGGTTTTGACTAATGATTACAATAATGTACCTACAAAGTTTTATACCATTCATGTATATTTTAGTAAAGATTATTTTCTTCAAAAGAAAGTTGAAAGGGAATCTATATTCTTGAGATGAAAGATAAAAATATATTCGATTCCAGGAAGTTTATAATTTTAAGGACTTTCTTTGAAGCTGTACAAGTATTGTCTATAGCACTTTCAAGACTTGATTTATTTGCATTGTACTGATACAAATTGTATGCCACATTGAATGAAATAACGGAATACAAATGAAATAAAACATCTTTGCATACATACTTCAATAAGTACACGCATTTCAATCAAGTGACTCTGAATTTTACTCGAATCGAAATCAAATACTTTGTGATACTTTCCGAAATATCGATAATGAAGTCGGCTTCTGTGTTCCAAAACAGAACATAACAGAGCAATCAATTTGTTGCTTACTGACGTCAGCACTGACTTCCTACAAAGTCGACAGCTAGAAAAAAAGAAACATTTCAGCCGTATACGATGTAAAGTAAACATAAAGTGACTGTATTGATGGGAAAATCATTTTCTTTGAGAACATTCTACATTATTTACGCACAGTAAAAATTATTTACTCATTTAATGTGTATTTCAGATTGTAGACACAGGAAATGTTGTTCATTTTCGTCACACAAAGATATTGTGTAAAGAAAATTAAGGATAGGTACTTAGACATAATATTAACCTGATAATCTATCTCAAAATACAGAATATTCTTATGTTTAAAAAATGTATATTTTACTTCCAACCAAAGGTTAAATTTGCTTTCATCATTTGACTTTGGATGTCCTCTACAGCCTTTATCAATTTATTTGCATGCGTCATTTCAATATTTCTAAATAAGGATTTTTTGTAATCTACTGAACTGGAAATCATGCGAAGGAAATCTCGCAGAATATATCTGTGATGAATAGAAGAATATTATATTGGTTGATTATTGTGCCGAACGGTTGAAAGGTATGTGATATATCAATCGAACTTCTTACAAATACTCTTTTCCAGAAAGAAGTGTAATTTTAGAATTCGGCGAGGATGATTTCGTACCAGCATTTTGTCGATTTATTTGGTAAATCTTATTCCTAAGGCTACCAACTAAATTATGTTTGTTCGGATATTTGAAAACGGAATAAAGTCAAGATTAAAACTATAACATTTATGATTAACTCAACTTCAAAAGGTCAAAATATGCTATTTTATTATTATATTTACTTCTCCTAGCTGAACCAATTATGAAAGTTTCTATTTTTATATAAAAATTTCATGTTCTAAGAATAAATCATTTACTTTCTTTCAATTAGAACTGTCTTGACATCTCTACATTACTTTCCCATCCAAAATTCTGATCGAAAAACAATTCTAAATGAAGTATTATACTAAATGAAAAAGCATGAAACAAATCGAGTCTCTCAGGCCGTCATTGATTGCTGGGCTCCTATAGGCCGGAGGAGACGTCGATAACACCGCAACCGCCGTAAGATGGATGAACAAGAAGTTGAGTCGACTCCGCATTCGAACAAGTTCAATTTAAAATAGAATTACAGGCCAATTATTCGTAAACCGCGTGAAATTCCTCGCTGAAACTCATTACCATGTTGAAATTGATGTGACGAGGCGGAAAATTACGAGATATCTGGAAGATACCAATTTCGTTTACTTACAAGGAAAATGTCCTCTGCTCGTGGCATATTCCGTGAGCTTAAGTCTAAGAAGCAAGTAAAATTGCGTACGTGAATATCGAGCAATTTATGTTCCATACGTTAATGCTGCATTTATACGTGATAATATGCCTGGGTTAGAGTTTTAGTTCCAACCTTTATTAATCCAGTCGTTATTTCTTAATAAAACTACCCCAAGTAATTTTAGTACTTTAGTAATTTTAGATAGAAATAACCTCCGCCATTCTTTTACAATTGCTCTTCCGGGTTTTGTTTATATATGTAATGAAACTCGCGTACCACAATATTCTATGTTGCAATATTATAAACGAGCTGGAGTTATGTTGTCCAATATTGAAAAATTACAAGTAAAATAGCGGCAAAATGCTAATACATATTCATGAAGTATCTAGAGAGAATATAAGACGACGAAGAAAACAGATTATAAGAATCTATAATATTAAAATATCTTGAAACTTATAAGCTTGTGATACTATAGCCTTGTTTTGACATTAAGTTTCCGATATCGACTTATTCAACGTGTCTTGCCTCTAATTGAAAGACGGAAAAACGGAACAATATAAAAACAGCACCATACAAGAACAAAACAAAATAAAGTTCCAGAATGCCATCGATATGAGATATTATTCTTTCGTTGCAGCCTTAATATGGAATAACGTCTACCCAGAATAGACGGAACGGTGACGGAACGTAAAAACGGAAACCCCGTTAACATATTTTACTTTGTTGGGTTACGTCCGTCGGTTACGTCGCCGTTGTCCCGTACGTTACGCCCCAATAAACTTATTGTGTTTAACATGGTTTAACATTCATACGTACTCTCGAACAAATAATAAATGTTTTTTTTTGTCTTGGGCTTAACGTCGCACTGTTCTGTAGCGAGGCTAATGGCGACGGTAATTAATGGTATTTGAGAGAAAATTTTTGGATGATAAAGGTTTTATGGCATCATCCCATGAAGCCTGTGCTAATGCATCATCTAACTCTAGTATAGGTGAACTCTGATTTCATTGACAATAACAAAAATTGACTGTCAAGGAACCTGACCAACAGCCAATCTGTTTTGTTCAAATATCGTTTTTAATTGGTTTGAGTGTACGTTCCGTCGCCGTAAAGTCAATTGTAAAATTTTTATTTCGGATTTATAGAAATCCGAAAAAAAATATCGGGCAAAGTTTCTTATACAAATTCAAAAGACATTGTTAGCTGAACTGAGAATAATGTAAAGCAATTCGGCGGGAAGAATATTTGAGCTAAATGATTTAAGCACTTCTGGAAATGAAATCGTTTTGAATATCCAAGTGCCTTGCACGTTCGGTAATTGAAACTGACACCTCATTTTGCGTGGATATAAAATATGAAGATTGATTATGAAATTGAGCGTTTCAATAAAAAAAAATACAGTATTCTCTCTTTTCTCGTGTAACTGAAGTTATAGCTGTGTAAAAAGTTCGAAACTGTACAACGCGAAAATACTTTCTCAGTCACGTTCCATCTCATTCCACACAATTTTAAAAATGCCAAAAGGAAAGGCATAAAGAACGATACAAACATGAACATCAATTCCAGTTTTCTTTCCAACACCACGTCGACTTCTATTCCGAGGAACGTAAATGTTTGACGACAGGTCAGCACACATCTCACATATTACACAGAGAATCAGTTTCCCATGAGAGTTTCTCTTCTCGTGAAAACCTCCTTCTCCCAGTCAACTCATCTTCCTCCACAAATCTTCCACATTATCCGACCAGTTACGTCTCGGCAAAGACAATATTAGAGTAGCTAATATTTGTAAGTGAGAACTCACCATGGTCGAGGACTAGGAGGAGCAGTGGTAAGAAGTAAACAGACATCGCAGAGCCGCACTTCTGACTAGCTTTGTGATAAGTAAACCTCCGATATGTTCATCGTGGTTCACCGATACAAGTCTTTACAATGTCGTAAACAATCACTGAATTACAATCAATATAGTTCTAATTTGTTTTAGTTTGTAACTGTTGTTAATGGGAAATGTTTCATAAACTTAGTTTGGCAAAGTAAAAATGAACGATTATCATAAGCTATAAATCGATTTCATAGCGAAATTTTTACACAGAACTGTACTTCGCAGTGGAATTCAATAGATAAATATTAATACTACACTTTATCACTTGTCGACATCGTGGAAATGTTATCTTTAAAAGAAAATCCACAAACAATCGTATTAATTTGTTTTAATTGTATTTTTGTTCACTTCATGTACAATCGTCGTGATGACGTAGTTCTTGAATATTTCAAAGTGATTCACGCCGAACAAAGTGTTCCATTCATCCGTCGATGTTAATAATTGATCACACGAGAAATTATTCACCGGCTCTGCTGCTAATGGTGAAACCGGATCATGTCTGCATCGCGCGGAGTGTGCGAGTGCGAGAGAGACAGAGAGAGGCCGACGCTGGGTGTACGTCGACGTCGATGCGCGCAGCGTGGAGCTTGCAATCTAACTGAGGGCTCGCTGCCGTCGCGACGCCGAGGGACGCTAGTCCCCCCCCCCCCCCCACACACTACCCCACGCACCCAGCCAGCGACTATTACGTATACCTTGCTTACGCCCCTCTGCAAATAGACGTCGTACAATGTCCGAGTGAGTGTAGAGTGTGGACATATGGATAAGTGATATTTGTTCGACAATGTACATTTAAATGAAGAGTGAGGTTGGAATAAATTATTCGTGGGTTTCATTAAAACCGCGCGAGAAACGTGGGAACTGAAAAGGAACGGTATTTTTATGCATTTTAAACACAGTTTCATTGTTCTTTTTCAAGATTCATAGAACCGTAATATTTTATGGCTACGTTAATTCTGTCATTTAACCAACGTCCCAGCAAGGCTTAGCTTTTAACTATAAAGATAAGAGCTATATGTTAAATAAGCTTGAATTGGGTAATTCATACAAAAAGAAAGATGATAAAAGTCTTGTTAGTAGCGCGGTCGCACCACCACGCCAGTCGTTATAACTTATAAAGGGATTGGCAACTCTCAGATCAGCCGCCGGATGTGCTGTTCAGCATCCACTGGTGCTAACTGCACCGCCAATCAGCTAGTTGTCGGAAATGGAACCAGACATTCACCGGCTTCATTCAACATGGGTCTTATGAGAATTACGTCACAAGGCGCACGCAGTTGCGCACGCAATCCCTGTAAAGTGTGATGGTCGTAGCTTTTACCATGTCTTAGGATGCATGGCCTTCACACCGACACATAGGAAATTTGGAAAAATTGGTGCTGCCAATAACAATCTAGAAGACCGTAAAATAGTGATTTTGGATAAAGTCCTATCTAGAGCAACACACCTGAACGTGCTATACTTAAATGAATAGGTATACATGTATAAAATTAATTTTTGAATTTACGTGGTGACTTGGCCACTTTTTATATTCGTTTTCATCGAGAAAATAAGGAACACGACTGACCTCTGGTGGATTCTTTGGTACTACGATAATGGCGGTTGTAAAGGGTTTATTTATGTAAATAAATTATATAAAATTTGCTTTAGTTGTTTGTTACGGCTGAAAAAGTAAACTTGAAACTAAATCTACATTTGATTTGTTTCTCCTTTTCCACTGCCTTGTGGAAACACGAACATCAAAACAAAAAAGTGCATCTAAACATTTTCCTGCCAGAAGTGGCTCCATCACGTATCGCTTATTTGTTCGAATTGCTGCTGTTTTTTTTACATTGATGGGGATGTTAAACAGCTGGAAACTGCTTGATTTATTACAATAATGTGAGTTAAGAAGTTGTGTTTAGTTCGTAGTAAACACATAGTGACTCACTGACAAATTATTTCATCTGAAAGTATGCAGAGCTTTTATCCACTTGACTATGACTAGTACTAAGTGAATGCGACTTGACTATCCACTATGACTAAGGCCCGGTCTTTCAATACTCTGCTAAAGGCTCAATTAGCTCTAAGCAGTTAGTTAGTGATAATTCTAGAAATATCATTGGTTCTTGCCATGGCAATATAGTCCTAATCAAGTGTTTAAATTTAACAGAGTATTGAAAAACTGACCCTAAGTGAATGTGAAAGACAGTTTTATCTACAGAAAACTGGAACAGAATACTTATTTGTATTAAAATTATTGTGCTTCTCACAATCTCGTCTTTCATCTTATTAAAGCGCTTTTAATCACATTTTCCTCAACAAAATGTCAAAAGAAACAAACTTCAATCGCCTTCCGTGCTTCGTCATATTGCGTCAACTATGTGATTGTTATTTTTAAAAACACTTTCAAACAATAAACTGTGGGAGATTCGTTCAGCTGACGAATTCCCACCCTTAGAAGAACCCAAGCTCCTTTCACAAGTTTCTAGGATTTGTTGGCATCTACTCGCATTATTCTCTATAGAATCGGATCGCTTCCACGCAGTCACCCACACACCCTCGCTACGCACACACGCACAGTCGACATTGTGACTATTGGGCGAAATCCTTTACAACCGAAATACTTCGATTCTCAGCCTTTTGTGGGGAAGTTATATCAAATCCTACCCTTACCCTATAATCGTTGGATTCTGCCCAACTAGTAGGTTCATGGGGAAATTTACGAATCGGTGGATCAATGAACTAGCAAGACTCGACGAAACTTTAACCGTGAATCAAAATGTTGTGAAACAGGATTATATTGTAATTTGTGAACTATAATGTGTGTTTTCTGGTACAACATGGATTTAAATAATACATTATATAAACAAACAAGATTACATTAGCAAAGTACTTTTTGATAAATATCTATCAACAAACAACATGCTATGTTTCTTCATGTTTGAGTTTGTATTCCAATAAAAAATTAATATAGGTTTTGTTATAAGCATAAAACGCTTTGGGTGTATCTGTGGCAGCGCTTCCTGCATTACTCCATCTTTATAGAGATATTGCGATATTGAAAACGCGGGATCCTACTTTGATGCTGTTGTACGTTTGAGATTTGATTGTAGTACGCAATGCAGAACTCTTCTTTCAAGTGCATATTCGAGTTCAGAGATAGCTGGGGGAAGAGAAGGGGATGTAATAACACGGTTTCATTGCGTTTTACAAAACTCACAAGAAAAGGGAGGATAGAAGGAAACAATGAGAACTGTTTTTGTGTAGAGATATTTAAAGCGAGTATTGTCAAAGAGAATTGGCTAAAGTATCATCAAAGTTGAGATAAAAATCGCGTAATTCGTACTGAAACAGTGGCGTAGAGAGATTTCAGAGAAATGACGACAAAGTATCCCTTCTCTTGTCGTTAGAAACCAAAGATTTTCTTGGACTCATTATTGAAGATTGATTCATTATATTATGTTCTAATTACATATTTTTTAATCAAAAAGGTAGCCTCTTACTCAAACAATTATGAAATTACAAGTACGTGCAGGGACACAGAAAATTATTAGTCATCAACTGGTATGGACCAAATTTTGTATCACATCGGACAATGTCAACTAAGAGAATTATCTAGAAAGCATTTTTATGTTTTAGTGCATGGTTCGTGATACCTCATTCTGATCTAACTGAGCATAATATGTAGATTACATCAGAGAACAAATCAAAATGTTCGCAGTCTTGAGGTTTGCCATTACACCGCAATAGTAATTATACGTTTAATTTTAATCATGTGTATTTTACTTATTTTAAAATGATTTTTACTTGGATTCTAGATCTTACTGTTACGCCACTCGACGTCAGCAGGAATTCAGTGCTTCGATGTGTTTTAAATTAAACAAAGAAACATTTGATAATTGAAAATATGTATGAAGCACTCTAAAGGAAATAATATCAAAAGCTTTAAAATTACAGGAAGAGTTATTTTTATGGTGCATATTGTATTTGTTATTTAATATCTGTGCCTTGCTTTTGAAGCGCATGCATATGAAACAATTCCATTATTCCATAATAATACATTGTAACGCAAAACTTCTAAAGCGAGAAAATATAGAAATTAATTTCATGGACAACAGCAAATGAAACTATTCACATGACAACAATATGAAATAATTATTCTCAGTCCAGGTGTTAAAATAATGATTATTCCACAGTTCTATTTCATATGCATGCTGTCTACAATTAGCACTGAACGATACAAAAACACCTTAGCCGAATTATTCTACGGCAAATGCATAGTAATGGCAGTAATTAGCATTTATTCAAAATGTATTATAACGTGCAACGATGTATTTCAACAGGAAAGCGGGTAATTACGCTGTTACATAATAGAATATGTGCACATTATATTCTAACACGGAAGCGTATACTATTCAACATGTCCCAATTCAATCAATTTGGAATTTCTATCGACAAAAACAAATAGCATATATACCAATTAATTACTCTAATGCATGTAATAGTTGAATAATGTTGCATGAATAACTAAGTAAATATGAATTGTATAAAAGGATTTATGTCATCTACATGTAGAAACAGGTTAATGACATACGAAGCATGTTTCATATAATGAATACGTCAAGATACTCTGGGCAAGTCAGATGTCAAGCTGGAATGAGGGAAACACAATGTGCCCACAGTCAGTAGCATTCACCGACTTACTGAATCTAATTAAATGTCTAAACTTTTCTGAACCTACCTACTCCAATTATCTTCCTGTAATGTCTAGCTGAAGATGTTGTGATGCGGACACGCGGGTGAAAGAATTACTTCTTACTTTTATATACCGCAACAAACTAATTAGCATTAGAGAGGTGACTTCTCTTCATTTACTGGCGACTCGTTTCAACTGCTAGCAAGTGAAGAGATTCTAGCGTCATTAGCTGTTGTCTGTTCTGCACTTTTAAAACTAAATGTACAATCAAGAGAAGTTTGATTGAATAATACAGTAGCGTAATTGCATTATGATTGATTGTGCGAACAAAGAAAGTAGTTCAATTAGTACTTTAACTTAATTGATGTGTTTCTATTTCTTTTATTCACTCTTCCAACAATTGTATACAGTAGCTTATACCCAATTACAAATAATTGCATAGTTGTTGCTGTTGTATTCATCAAATCTAATGGTTTAATAATATCATAACATTGATGATAATAGAACTAATTGGCCACAATTTTAATAATTATATTTTTTATGTGGATATTCAGCATTGTTGCTGATTTACCATCGATATTAAAAACACGGTTCGATGTAACTATTGGAATAAATTAATTTAATTATCCTAGTACTAATTTCTCTTTAAAATTAGTTCAAAATATTTAAAGTCACTGTGAATTTGAAACTTCACTGGACATAATGCTACTTTCCCGTCATGGAAGATCTGTTACATTATAACCCACGTATTTTATACAAGGAAACTCATACCAATTAAAGACTTTTGCAAATAATTTAGGATCAAAATATGCACACTGCGCACAAAATTGTTCATCTTCTTTGGCCTATTCACCATTGACTTAATATTTCAAATCAACAGTCAAACTATTTTCGGAATAAGAACACAATCCAATTAGGTTGGGGAATAATGTAGTCTGCTACATGTGGGAAACTTTAGAAAACTCATATATTTTAAACTATATTACACACTACACCAATGTCAAGTAAAGTACATAATAAACGTGATTTCTGGATGTAATATTCAAATCCTACCACATACGGTGTTTTCCAATACCCATCAACCCATCACTGAAATATCACGTTTTATAAAAATGTCTCCTGGCTTTAGGTAAGATGTTAGTTGGATAGATGATATAATATCATTTTATAGCGCCATTCCGGGGACTTGGGATTCGGAGTCATAAACCGATGCCAGCTTATAGGTGTCTATTATACCATCTATTATCGATATGGCTCAGTGTGAAATTGCCGACCATCCCTTCTGAATATCTTCAACAGATGAGCTTCAAAATTGTCGACGCTTACGCATTTTCAACGAAAGCCGCTACTGATCATATCTACCTTCGTTTGACAAAATTCCAGTGGGGAAGCTTTTTAGTAGCGTGGCTTTGTTCAAAACGTACTTCGATTATTTTGAATTATCTCGTCAAAGATTTTGATCTAATCGGTTGCGTGAATAATCTTCGTGTACTTATTGTTTGATCATTCCAAGGAAGAAAAGTATCCGTTATAGGTTATTGAGTGAAAGTTGATCCAACTATCTAGAGATTTGAAAATCAAATAAGCTGAAATATTCGTGAAAGACTTTGAATCGCATCGAAAAACATGAAAAGCATTTTCCAGTATTTTCTATCTATGCTGGCATCAAAGTGAAATGCGGGTTTATTTTCTTTTGATTCAGCCTTTATCGATAAAATATTGTCTTCGGGTTTATATTTCTTTGTTGAAAATATTTTCATGGAGTTCACATGCCTGAGTTTAAGAGTCGAGCTGTAATCTACATATAGGCTTAATGCCGTGGCATCGTTGATGGCACACTGACAAAGCTATCAGATTGCCAGTGACTTTCAGCAAACTTTCAGCTAACATCATCCACTGCGCACATCGTGCATGGTTTCGCATCGACAAAATATAACAAAGTATCTACATTATCCTTATCTGAATTTAAGAAACATAAACGTAGTACATTGGTTATTGATTAGACAATATGAAATGATTTATCGTAGAGATTAACGTAATCACTGATAGTTACTACAAATGGTGACAGCGGTGGGATTTGCAACAGGAACGACCACCCTTTTTTGTGGTAAATCAGTAGAAAGGACAAATTGTGTATTGAACAAAACAAGTTCTCAACTAACACTGCACAATGTGGAATCACAGTTTCAACTCTCTACTCACCAGCTCAGAAGTCACCAATGTCGGGTGCCAAGCGCTTGGAAAACACGGCTGCATTTCTGTGTAAAACTGAAAGCAAAAGACACTACGATCAAGCATAATACATTTCCGGATGGAGTCGGGGTAAAAGGGGCACATAGATAAATCGCTTTCCCAAATCGAGGGTGTAAGTTGGACATTTAAAAAAATGTTAGTTGGCTTTCATCCCAAGAACGAGAGAAAAAACGTGATAAAATATCATGTTTGATTCCTGATAACAGAGTTGACCTCACATAATGGGATATCTTTCCCTCAGACCAAAAAATAAACTCCGTCGGTCTCTGCTCTATTACTGCGCTGCCACGGGGTTGGACGCTATCTATCTTACCCCAGTGGACCCTGGACGCAGAATATCATAATCTGGCAACAGTTCTACTCGAGGTGACCTTTAAATTCAGCTGATCAAAGACAAAACACAAAAAGACCGACCGGAGAGTTTGTGTATGGCAATGAGAGAAGCAACTAGCTCAGTAAATGAACCATGCAGCCTTCTAAATTGAAAGTTGAAAGCAACAATCTTTTTCAGATATTGATGCTAAGACGATATCACATCAAAGAGAAAATACACAATTTATTATTTATTTCCAGTGACATACCTACATCATTTCCAACCTTCTTCCAAGAAACAATTATTTTGTGTCTTCATGCGTTTACATAGCTATTCTACCATATCTATTTGTTCCAAGGGTAAACAATCAGCCACAATTTGAAATATTGTTTCGCACTGCCTGCAAAAACAACGGCGGGATACAATGTGTGACCTGCCACCTACCGGGCCTACCGGTGATTAATAGTCACGTGTCTCACGAAGAAGAGGCTGGAAGATGGGAGAGGACAATTATTACATCACTCAGATGTTTACTTTGTCAACAGCCGACAAGAAGTTGCTATCAACTAGGATCGTTATAATGGTTTGATGATCAATTTGAAATTATATGGTACACTGAATTTGGGATAGTTACCAATACGAACCATGGAATTGAATTGAAATGTTGTTATTTTAACAAGCTTTGACTCGCACTGAAAAATAATTTGAAAACGTTGTTTGTAAAACGCCCACACTGAAGTGAAAAAAGCTAAAGCAGTCAAAAGTAGATGCACGCTTTGCTCTATAAATAATCTAAAAATAATTTAGTTTCTTGAGAAGAGCTCATATTCAAATACAAAAAAAGTAATGGTATGGCATTCACATTGTTGAAAACATGAATTTCAAAGCTCTTGTTTGAATTTTAACATTACAATAATATACTTTTTTAAATCTGACAGAGAATTATAGCAGGCAAAATATGCTCAATGTACAAGTTACCCTTGTAGTAGAACAAAATTAACACAAACTGAAATCTCCCTGCACAGCTGATAAATATTTAGATTCAACCAAGATTATTAATTAAGAGTTGTATTTGATTTTAATTGGTTCCTCCGCAGGGCTGAAATATATATTTTTCAATTTAGTACTAATCACAAGTTCGCAAGCCTACCTATTTTAAGAAGTAATCCGAATTGTAATTCTTTTTTATTCCTGGACTATAACAATTGGAAAAGCGCGTGGCTCGTGGAAGGAAACGATAAAGAATGATGCGATTGGACACTCTTCCAGCCTTTCTAGCCGCAGTATGTCACATTTCCTTTGACTCCATTGAAGACCGAGTTAGACACAAGCGGCGGCAAGAGTGCTAAAAGGTTCTCAAAGCTAGAGAGAAAAGTAGAAGGAACGAAAAGATGAAGCTGAGCTGAAAAAAGAACTTTGGAAAGCACACAAGAGAACTGATGAAATGGAGGAGAAGAGGGAACTTGAACCACACGCTGTGAGAGCAGCGAAGCTAGTCTCGCACTGGTGTGGCTTACACCGTATCCCCTGCATCGTATTTCACGCCATTTAACTGAGCTGCAGTTTGATCAGAACTGCATCGATTTATTTCACTCTACACTGCAGTTCTGTTTAAACAAGGACTTACGGTATCTACCATTCCTGATTGCAGTGCCTGTAGTTTACCCTGTACTTAAGGTATTGTTACATTATAATTAAAGCTCTTTTTACTTGTAGAATATAAGGCGAGAGTAAAATCTCAAAGGCATTAAGTTTCCATGTATTTAAAAAATGACCCACATCTGCCACCATTTGTAGACAAGCACAAATTTTAAATTTAATCTGAATTAAATTGCGTACACAATTAGAAATTGCATTTGAAGGAGTGTACATTCAATTATTTGTTAAATTCATAAAATTACATCCCTCATCTGCCACCATTTGTAAATTTCGATTATGTTTTTTTTTTTTTACTTGACGCGTGTAAAATACGAACAAACACCTCCAAGAAACGACGTAATAGAATCTGTTTGCATGTTATGTAAAGTGGAAATAACCCTTCTGCCAACTACTGTCAAAGAACAAGATAAAATGCGTCACTGGAGGGCTATTGTTTTAACTAGCTACATACGTTGAACAAGGTTTGAAGTCATATTAATCTGTGGTAACTCATTGTCCACAATTCATTCATAATTACATCTACAAGTCTCCCTCCAACCCCGCTATAATCAGAAGAGCCTCTCTCGATTGCCTTGTAAAACACTATGCATGTTTTTGAGAGAGAATAGAATTGCAATCGAGTCGACTCGGGCTTAGAAAGCTGTGTTCCGCGTCATCTTGTATTCAAGAAGGCTGTGGCTGGTTACAATGCCCTTGGGAGCAGTCACGGTGTATGTTGGAACTACACCCAACCATGGCGATCATGGAGAACCCACTCGCCCAAAAAACACTTGCGAAAGATTCCGCCACATGAATATTGCGAGACATTCTTACACACCTCTACTTTTATCACCTTCCTGAGTTTCAATGACGCGGAACCTACCTCAGAGCAATCTACTGCGTTGACAATCGCATAAAGACCGACATTTTTCAGGCGGGATTTTCTCCATTTTCATACGCGAAGCGCAAACGTCGTGAGACTTTTTCACTTCCTAACAAAGCAGTATTATAAAAAAGAACTCGGAGGAAGGAGAAAGTAAAGACGTTGTACTATTGCGTAGAACGGAAATTAAATTTGAACAAAATAATAAGAAGTCAGCAATATCTTTTAGTACTGTTGAGAAAACAATTAATTTTGAAATTCAGTTGGTATTGAGAAAATATAAGCTATTGAAGAGTATCTTTCATATACATTTTTTTAAATTCGTTTTGTTTTTAAATGTTCTGACTTCCTAGATTGTAAGAAACGGAAATTAATTTGAATCTTATTAAGTCCAGTTGATTTCGCGTTTATGTAAATCAGAAAAAAGTTAAACATCAAACTCCAAAGCATGTATCTCGTTGCTGTTAAATAACACTGTAAACAATCCATTGCGAACACTGATGATGGGTGGATCTTTGAAATTACAATTGACCGTTATTTGAGAGTGTAATCCACTCGCCCATTAAAAACATCTGGTTGATCGTTAGCCGTAAACCTGCAAAGAACGTGTAGGCGGCAAAATCGACACCTCTCAAAATGTCACATTCCGCATTCCATCGTCCCTTTTGCTCCCAGTCACGATTGATTATCGATTCCCCATTTCCATTTCAAGTTTGCATACCCTATTCCCTGACCCATGCCCAGCGCCGCCAATAGCTATCTAAAAACTCTCCAGGAAAGCAACGCCCGAGCTATGCAATCCGGAATAAAGTAACTGTGCAAAAATCCAGAGCAAGTTTTTCACAGCGGGACTGTGGCTCAACTCCCAAACGTGCATACAGGACCTAAAAACCGAGCAGAGAGTATAATGGATTCAAAAGTCACATCCAAGAGATGAAAATAGCTTGAAATCCTTTTTCGAATCCAGTGAAATCTTGTTTCATACCTACAGAAGCCCCAACTGCATAAGTACAAGAGCCTATATTCCAACCACGTCGGGATAAAATCTCGTAGAGCCATTGAAAGAGAACAATATCGTAATAGTTTTATTAAACCCGCAGACCGCAGAATGTTCGAGATATCAGTAGAACTAATTGAGTTCACATAATGGAGCACGGTTCTCTGCAACCACCAGTTTATACCGGAGACAGAAGAGTTTATATATCAATATTTCAATTGCATTTATTTAGAAAATGTAATACACATTTTAAAGAGACAAATGAACGTGAAAGTGATTTTATTAGTAAAATCGACGTACAAAAGTTAACCCTTAAAGCTTCCTGGGCGTTTTCCACGTTGCTCGATCCTCCGTCCTCAATTACATGTCTGCATTTCGCTCTGGATTACAGCGGTAATTGGCAATTGAAGGCAATGTTCCCGGGTTAGAAAGTCATTAAGCCTCCTTGGCGACTGATAATCTCGCCGAACACCGTCTAGGTGTGGCCGCTGGACGCAGATAATTCATGTGCTAAAACATGAACACTTCTTAGAGAAGTGACGCTCGTAATGGCGACTTTTTGTCGGAGATTGTCGACGAGGGTGTTGAGTTCCAGCCGAGAGTGCAGATTCTAGTCAGCAGGAACAAGAAGCGGGAAAGAGGGAGATGTTTCCCACACACAAGCAAAGCGAAGAACGTAAATATCTAGAATTGTGAAAGCTTTGGGAAGAGCTGCTTATTAATAATTTAAATTTGAAGAAACTGAATGCGATGTAAGGACCCAATTAGAGGCCCGATGTTATATTCATCATCCATCATAAAATGTGCTGGGAGCGAAAATTCTTTTATCCGTTTGAAGAAATCCTCCGATTCGGTACACAGGTAGATGTGAATGGATCGTCCTGTGGTAAGATGTCAGAGTATCTTGCATATGCAAGTCCCCCCTTCCGTCCCCACCCCCTGGGCAGGCCCCGGGCAGCGTCGGGACATCGTCGAAGATGAGGCATATACATACACTGCCGCGAGATGAAATCAATTTCTCAAACCGGTACTCACTCTGCTTCGGAACCAAGATTCTATGTGAAACTTTGGAAAATCTCGCCAATCGATCATCTGTGGCAATTCCATCTTTTCTATTCTTGCTCATGAATGTTGTGACTGGCTCAGCAATATAGGAGGATTTTCCAGAAGCGTTATATATAGTAATTTGATAAGTAGACCATCGAAATTTCACGAGATTCGCTTTTCTAAGAGATTGACTAGTTTTCCAACGCTGCAAAGAAAATCTCAAGCCCAAATTCCAGGACCAAAGATTTAAACATTTCCTGAGCCTTGATTGATTGAAAGCCGGCATGAAAATTTAAACCGAGCTCAGCAGAAATCTGTTCAATAATGTAATCGACATAACTCAATGTCGCTGATTGTACGGAATTCAACACACAGCCTGTTCTTCCGCCTCGGTTGGTTTGTGTTGTATTGGATTCAATTGTTTTATGGCTGGCGAGTAATGTAATGTGGGCTTCATTAAAAGAGACAATGCCAGGATTAAACTCATGAACTTCGTTGCAATAAAGATTCAACTGAATCCTCTGCGCGCTGCATTATGTGAGGGATTTACTCCTTCACATAATAATACCACGCTACGTTCTATTGTGCATGGTGACACTTAAGTATATTAAATAGTGGTAGTAATCGGTAAACAGTCGGATCGATTCAGTAAACATATGAGATTTATCCCAATCCTTGGTTAAAGCATATAGAAAGCGTATGCATCACTATGGAATGTATAATAGCTATAAAAATTATGTAAACGCTCGGATCATTAAATCTTCAAGAAACTGATGTAAATTATGTATGATTGTATATTATGATGATGTCATTTCAGAGTACTTTAAGGTTACCCTTTTATATTTTCAAAATGGCTATTATTTTTTAATTATTTTAAAAATATTCTGAAATTGTTCGCACATTTTTTGCTTTTCCGACACTTTTAATTAGGTCAGATTTGCAAAATTATGCAATGCTTCCAAAATATGTACACGTTTTCAAAAGAAAAATAAGTGCACATTTAAAAAAAATGTGTTTATGAATGCAACGAAATTCTTTAATTAAGGGGTGTTTTTGTTGGAACTATTAGCTTTTTGTTATCTACTTCAATGCAAGCATTGAATAATAATACGGTACCTTAAAAGTATTATGCCAATGAAACAGTGAAATTTGTTATTAAATTAAACCCCAGATAAATTCTTTTCGAAGACAACTTTAATGATTCTAGTACGATTTGATTGATCTCTGTTTCCAATGATCTGGCAATGTTTGAAGAAGCTGTACTCTAATATAGGTGAAGGTAAAATAAACTGTGATGAAATATCTTTTGTCCAGGGCTTACTAGCAAGACATGCAATAAAATCCGAGCACACGAACTTCAGATGAACTCCACAACGAAATGTCTCGATTGAATCGGACGAAATGAGAGCGGTTTACGTTGTAACAAAAAAAACTAACATGTGATTTTATTTTCATTGATTGAAACTCTTAGGTACATTGGTTGAGTTGATTGACCAGCTTTTCTATGGTTTATTTATTCTTAAGAATATTGTTATTGAGGGACGAAAGTTCTCCGTTTCACTCTATGTGGTCTACTTTTCCACAATTTGAAGCGCAATAAGAATGGTTCATTGAAGGGGTGTTTGAAGGAGACCGATTGACTCGAATACAGCATATTTTATTGGTCACATTGTTTCGCGGGGTTTACAAGCTTTCCGTTCTAAATAGTTTTGATGCTTATTGCTGCAATTTTGTTTTAGGAGGATTGGTTGAAAGGGGGGGAGGGATGAAATTGAAGAGTTTAACTTCACTAAATATAAAAAATGCACCATAATTTCGTTCGGACAGTGAATCTGTAACTGCAACGCTTAATCAGTATCAGTAAAGTTATTGACTGATTGCGATCAGTAAATGAATTTCTACGAGATTATTAGAGCTGGGAGTTCTTCATTATTCTGATGAAATAAAAATGTTCGCTACGGTATCATGAAACTTGAATCAACTTTGCCGAATGCTAATTTAATTGAAACATAACATAGAAGGCAATGATCAAAGGCAGGGAAGCGCAGAAGAATTCCGGACTTCGCGGATGTTCAACTAAGATAGTACCACAACGGCTGAGCAATAATTATGCAAATCCTCTTAAATTGAAGCAACAAAAAGAATTTTTCCGAACGCGGTAGTTGAATTATGAAAATGCGAACGTTTTTGTCAGGCTATGTTTTTTATTACAAAACCTTCGCGTCTTCGATATATTTTTGGTAATGTATTTTGATATAAAGTCAATAAATTACAAAACTCTCGTAAGAACATAAACAGAAATATGTAAATTTTACGCAATTTTGCAATGGATTCTGGTTGATGCTTTGAAACGGATAGGAATGTGCAGTAGAATCGTTCACAGACAACCAAGTATAAAATATTAAATGAAAACGAAAATAAAGGATTTCCGAATGTGATCTTAATCAATATAAAACAGGATGCACTTTGCGTCATTAAAATGTCTTAAGTTTGAGAATGATCATTTTCTTGCTTTAAGTTAAAAAAATTATAGAAATAAGAAAATCTGCGCAAACACTTTAGCAACATCAAAGAATTCTAATTCAAAGTTGCAGCGTACTACCTATACTGACAATCCGCAAAGTGCATTAAGATAAACATTGTCCGTTTCTAAAGCGGAACTGAAGGTTTTATGTTTTACTTATGTTTTACTTATGTTTTTCAGCTAAGAGTCGAACCTATCCAATTAAACTTTTTAACTCAGTGAATAAAGATGCGAAAATAAAACTTTATATACGAGTTAAAATAAGAGTCTGAAAACACGAGAACTTGCGGAATCTTGAGATTCTCGTTTACCAAACAACAAAATGTATGCAAGAGTTGTCAGTTAGTTAACTTACCTACTTTATTTTATATTCTAATGGTAAGTTTAAAAAACACTCAACTCTTGGAAAACCTGTTATTAAACACAATTAAAAACACATTGAAATCAATATTTCGATGAACCTTCGATCATCTTTATCAGGCAACTGACGACTTTTGCCAGCTTCCTCCCCTTCCATCAAAAACCACTATCAATCCAGATACCATATTCACCTCTGTCAAAGTTTGTCTCTGTCAACAAACTGCTCCGTAAGTAATCTGTGATATTATTTGTTCCTGACTCATTTACCTTTAGTTACTAGGAAACCGCTCGGTGAAACGCGTTGATGAGCGAGCACAAAACATGCAACATCCCCGCCCAAACACGATACATGACACGGCACAAGACGATTTTCTTTGCAACTTTCCAATCTCCGTATAAACACTCTGGATAAATAACAGATCCATTATGTCGTGACTTTTTTACCTACATACTTTTTCCAGAAATCTCTTTTGACAACCCATACTAAAATCTTAAAATTACAATAAATACTTGACTGATTGGGCTTTAAATGTGAAAAAGTTTAGATACTGCTGGTATTGATCACCATGCAAAATTTGAACTTAATCGGAACAACTTGATTGTGTGTCTGGAAAACAGTTAAAACTTCTACTTAGTTGATCAGGTTAACTTAATGACGATGACAACGAACAAAAAGTGTATTTTGTAGTCAATGTGCGACATAAAGTCTAATCAACAGTATAATATTTCATCCCCAACATGCCATTAGAGAAACTATAATTCTGAAAAACAACTCCCCTTTGATGTTCACAAGAAAATGACAACAATCGTGTACCCCTACAAACCCAAAAATAACGACAATATCGACTCAAACATGGCATCAATATCGACAGGCAATACTGAATGTAGCTGAACGGTCAGATTCACCTCAATAGCATTAATTATGCATCCCAAATGCTTGAACACGGCCAACAATGTCCACCGCTTTTGTTGTGACTCTCTAGACCATGATGATTATGAATTGCGCGCGCCCAATCTGGCATATTTCTCCCCCGTTGTTGCGTGTAAACTGGGTGACATATTGTTGATGATCGCACGTGTTCCGATATCCAGCTCAGACCGAGAAGTGGGTGGCATCGACTGTCTTCTCTCTAATACCTCTGATGATAGATGCACATGCTTGGAAGATGCCAATTCTGGTAATGGATTTCTTTGAACATACACAAGATGGGTGGAGGCATTTCGAAGATAAACGACATAGGATAAGAGTCGACATCACGTATAGTAATGTGATATCGATATCTATATATATATATCGTTATTATTCTGCATAAATCGAAATACTCTTATCGCTGGGTTTTTATATCGACTATTCCCATTTCCTTTTGCTTGACCTGGAGTCGACATCCCGACGGTAATGGAATACAATATGGGGATTGCAGGACTCCATTTTGATAACGTAAAAGGCTACTTTTATGGTAGTTTCTTGAAAGAAGAAGGAAACATTCAGAAGATTGCATTTTTTTCGTATCGGGAGTAACACGAAACAGAAATTTAATTTTTCAGCCTCGATGTTGAATTTTGTCGAATGGCATTAAGATACTAAGATGATAGTCGTCCTGAAATAGCATTAGTTTCTGTGGATTGGGTTGACAAATGGCCCGAGCTGTCTCTCAAGTCGAGTTACGAAACATCTTGACAGATCGAAGATAACAAAAAAACCCGCAGTGCATTGAATTGGAACCAAAAAGTTACTTCGCTTCACATTATATAAGAAAACTCTGTTCCGTTTGGATTTATTGACTTCCCATTCCTTATTCTGATCGAAAGAAAGAAATTCTTCATCCAAACACATAATAAAGAAGATACAATAATATATAAATTATTTTGATAGTGCCCCATCATTTACTGCCAATAGCCACAAATTATTATTTGGATCGATACAAAGAATGCTAATTTCTCGAATTTGGAATAGATTTACTCTTCCAAGACCCCAAGTACCTATTAAAGATTATTTATAGGTTTGTAGTCTTGAGCCGCTGGTGAATGCTTGAACTTCTTCTTCGGTTTTACTCGAAAACATCAGACGCAACAGCCAACTCAAAACAGCAGAGTATAACAAAGAAGAAATCCAAACATTCTTAATCTTACAGAGGAACATGCTTACTCTAATAAATTGGATTCTTTTAATTTAATCTAGTGGTGAGGTCGCTCCACTCAGCCAAGTCAGTATATACTACTAGAAACTCGCTTGCTGCAATCTTCGGTCCTAAAAACGGAAAACAGCATATTGTTGTGAAATATCTGAATTTGCAGGTAATCACTTACAAATAATATCAAATTGTCACCTCTTTATTTACACTAATTGGTTTAAAAATAAACTTTTCTCCGGGTTCCAGCCTAAACGGCGGAACCAATTAATCTGAAACTTCTACCACATTTAGATTTTTCTTGCCACAATAATATTGTGTCTCCATTTTCAACCCGGAAGTGACGGCTGACTGATTTTGACAAAACTAGCGCCAATGGACGTAGAAAGTAATTTTTATGAAATATCAATAGTAGTTCTAGAGATTGTATCAATTATCAAAACCGGAAATGACGTCATAAATTCACCATGCATTTTTGATAATACAATTTTTTTTGAACTTACATGTTAATTTGGCCCCTTTCAGATAGAATTACTTTCCAGACCTGCATTTTAAGATTTTATTTTTCTAAGAGATGTAGCTTGGAAGTAGCGGAGTGTTTTATATAGACGTAATTTCCCCACATATCTTTTCATAATAGCATATTAATAAATAGTAAGTGTAACATTTTTAAGTGGCACTGAAATAATATTCAGCACATAACAATGCGACGCTATGAGCTTACGAGAGTTCTACTTAGCAACAACCAGCCGATCTTTCACATGTATATTGAATAGAACTTGGAAGTTTTTATATTTTCAACACGTAGTGTTATTAAAATGTGGTACATGAGATTCAGAACGGAATCCGAGTAAATCCCTGAGGAAACTAAATAAACTTATGTTGAATGCACAAAAATGCAACTTTTATGAAATTCAAAGGTTTTAAAATGGATTCGAAGAAAAGTTGCAGCAAGAATGTTTAAAAGATGGGAAGAATGTTTAAATATGTTTTTATTTATATTATGTAGATTTAAGAAACGTCAGTTCACAATTCGACTAAATACTTCAGACCTCACTTCAATCTTTCAATCCTTTTTATACCAACTGTGTTTAACGTCACACTCTTCTGCAACTAGGTTAATGACGAAGAATGTGTGTTGTGATGAACATTTGGAAATGATGAAGGAAGGGTTTGATGGAACGTGGGATGGAGATGGTCGTTTCCAACTAGAAGAAAACTTTTCAAGCACTTGCCTCACAAGTGAGGGAAACTATGAAAAAAGCTCAGCCAGAAAGGACGGCCGCGGCAATCAAATTCTGTATTTCGCAGAGCAAGTCTATAGCTTTACTCTCTGATACAAATTGTCCGTCTTGATTACTTATTTCATTTGTCAGTCCTTTCGTCTTAATTGTTTAAGGAAGACTATTCCATAATAGTCTGAAAAAAACTCTTTAATAATCAATGTCCAAAAAGTATGAAATGTAAATATGTTCTTGCCATGTTAAAAATGTCGGTAAGATGGTCATAAAAAATTGAAATATAAACATGGTTGAAATCTGTTATTCACCTCAATGATCAATCTGGCTGACTAAAAAGTGTGTATTCCAAATGTTTATTTTTTTCCAATTTGATATTTCCGTGGTTGAAGCCCAGGGCTGGTTTCTTCAAGCCCAGGCCCAGGGGCCCGTTGCTTAATGAAACAAGAGTAAAAATCCTTGTGAATCACAAAGACAACACTGCGGTGGAATTCGATAAAATCTTGGCTCTCGGGAATGAGGTGCAGGAGTTTAGACATCCGAAAAAAAGAAATTTATCAGTTGACTGAGTTCACTTCTAAATGAAATTCCCAGCCATCCATCAATTTCCGACATCTGCCAACGCGATATTCCATTCCAAATAACCAATTACTTGCGAAATGTTTCATTTTTTTTAGTCCCCCTGAAGTAGTTTTTTCCACTTCTAACACGAAAGCTAGCCAACGCATCGTCGTGTCTGTAAGGATGTTCATGGGGTGGAGTGAGGGGGGGGGGGGTGAAGGCGGGAGAGAAGCTTAAACTCGGGCAGTCATTTGCAGAAAAATATCAGAAGTACCACTTCAAAACTCTCTGAGTTTATAATAGTATTTTACCTCAATATTATATTAATATTATTATATTGAGTTTGACGTTAGAATTAAAATTAAAATTCAAGAAAACGTCTGAAAATATGTTCTTTTAAAAATAATTATCCAATCATAACCATTTTTTTTATCTATAAGTTGCATCATAGTATGCATCCCTATTTGTTAATGTCAGAATTGGGACATTTGTCCCATCATCCATTTTGTCGCTAAAGTGTTGGGTTTAGCCTCGGAAGAAATAATTTTCTACTATTTTGTATCAGGTTTCATCAGAAATAAAGCCTTGTCTTCAATTTCGCACCGTGCTTCACTTGCCGTGTTGGATTTGACAGAAAATTGTAAAAAGAAATCAACTCTTCAAATCTCCAATGTACATTTAGTTAAAAAATAAAAAAACGCAATCAAGACTCTATTCATCCGGAAACGAACGTTTCAAGAGTTGCCATTAACGTTTCATTAACTCCATTTCAACTTTTTTTATGTCGTAAAAATGAATATTAAGCAAAACTGCATTCAAATCACATCGAAATATATCAGTAGACAATCGTTAAGAGTTTTTATTGCTTGTACTAGCAATTCAAAAGATAAACATCCGATGTTTTAACGTCGCACTGTTCTGCAATTACCATAATTAGGATAATAGGTAAGGATGATGGTGGGAAGGAAGCGGTGTGGTTTAGTACACATCTTTCCCAGTAGTTTTCTAGCGACTGATTGAAACAAAAAAAATAATGCTGGGCTCAAGAATCGAACCCGGAACCTCTTGAGTGCAAATCTTATTGCCAGAGTCAACTTGCTCCATTCGAAAGATAAAGCTTGAAAATGGGTTACATAAGTTAACAAAAGACATCCATGCACGATGGCGATGTGGATAACAGAATCGTATGATTCAGATGCGCCACGATTTGTGAATATCCCTCCGGTAAGCCGATGCACGGAAGTTCTGGATGCAATATTATATTATGCTAATATCCTCCCCCTCCCCGCCTTGACATAGTAGTGAGTCAGTCTGCACCCAGGTGGCAGCAAGCCAAGGGGTCATTTGCTCGGCACTACATACGTGACCGAAATAGCGCGCCGTGCAAATTGAAGTTAAACACAATTATAAGACAATAATTGGAAATCGTAATGTTGTCACGGAACCGTGGCACCTCCACGCGGATGAGATATACGTCTTCTTGCAGTTCTCATGAGTTAGAAGAAGTAGATTCTTGAAAACTAATAAAATGTTCTGAAACAATTATAAGTTCTTCACTATGACGCAAATATTAATGGAAATGCATAAAATTATGCAATTTTAGATTTCTTTGTTTAATCAGAATATACCCTAGTTTGAATTCTGAAATATGTCCCATAAATATGAGCTTCTTCTAATTCTACATTCTTTAATTAAATCTTAAAATTCCTGCATTTTTACTTTTGTTGAGCGAGCGAAGCGAGCGTCTCCTTTTGGCTCCTTTGGCACGGACCTCTGTTTTTGTTTTTTTTTTGTTTTTGTTTTTGTTTTTGGCTGCTAATAGCCGATACACAGGTCGCACCGTTTCACCGATCGATCTGAAATTTTGCACACATGTAAAACCAACCTTCTCTGTTTGCAGACCCTAATTTTTTTGAAATCCATTCATTGGTTGAAATTTAAATAAACATCTCCTGATAGGCCGAAAAATGAAAATGGACTTCGACAAATGTGATCGACCTTATATTTTGCATGGTCATTAACACCAACATTGTCTCTTATTTTACAAATTTTCAGCCAAATCCTCCCATTGGTTAAAATTTAAAAAAATATTTCATGTGCCTTTTGAAATTTTAACCAGAACCGTTTGACCGATCAACTTAAAAATTTGCATGGTCATCGGGTCCAACATTATCTGTATTTTTGACAATTTTCAGACTAAACTGTGTTTAAATTCAAAAGTTATCGACAGTTTAAGGATATTTTGCGTGTTGGCTATCATATTTCTCGAATTTCATATTTCACGGAATCTTTGAATCTTCACTTCAAAGTTGTTAGAGCAGAAACTTTCAAACGTATTATGAAACTGATATGACCGTTTAACATTTTTTTGAACGAGATCCTGTGATTTTTGGAAATTAACAAGGAATCGTTCAATCATAAAGGTTCAATCGATCAACTTAAAACTTTGCGTGGTTATTGGGACCAATATTTTAGGAATTGTTGGAGATTTTCATACAAATCTGTGACGAAATTCAAGAATTATTGGCTTTTAAGGACATTTTCGATAAACATAATTTCGGTTCGAGGTGTTGCGCGTTATCCGTGCTCGCTCATCAACGCGTTACTCAGAGCGTTTTCCTAGTAGATATGAATACAAAGGCCCAGAATGCTTTCTTATAAGCATTCTTCTAATATTTAAATCCAAAGATCGAAACAGAAACGTACCTTTATTGACTTATTGAGTTACTGAGAAATAAATAATTAATATAAAATTGACATTTTCTTAAAGCATTTAGGTATTATTGAGACAATAAATAATAAATATTCGTTTTTTTCTAGTTTCTTGAACAAAAATGCTCTCTCCTTCAGTTTTAAAGGGATAATCATTTGTCTTAAATCAAGAAATTATTTCATAAAATTTAAATTGTTTTTGTTATTTTTAACGAGGAACGACGATAGAATGACCTTTTCAGGGCCACCTACGATTTATCGGAGAAATCTCACGCATAAGGTTTTCCAGATATCTAGCAAATTTAGAGAAAAAAAATCACTTAAAGATTTGTTCGAATATTTGAATTATTGAATCGAATCGGAGCAGATGTTCATGACATGACGCAAGTTCCACCTCGCATCATTAATATTGAACCTCCGGGAGGCTGCAGCGGGAAACACCGCGTCATCTGTACCGAGAGTACCTTCCGATGATAATCAATGTGATTATCCGTGTGATTGATGAATGTTTAACTGTGTGTGACGTAACAAGAGAATACCGCCACGCCATTGGTCAACGCGATTTGTGATTTATCTCCACGAAGCGCGAGATTCACGAGCCGACCGAACTCGAACGAGCAACGATTTCGAACATATTTCTCAAATTACTTGTAATATGGATGTGTGGTGACATTCCGAGCACGAGTTATCTCGATAACTCAATATTGAATGAAAATAAACTAAAAAAAGCAAATATATATAAATTATTGTTCCTCCAGTGCGGAAAAGTCGCCAGAAAAATGTGTATTTCGTAGCTACCAGTTATCAGTTGAGCAAGGACTCTGGTTTATTCGCCAGTGGAAAAGTTATTTATAAATATTGGATTTATGTCAGAAAACAAGAATTTTATGGAAGCTATGTATTAAAATGCAAAACACGCTGTAATTTATTTATCATAAAAGAACGTATGTTTTCTGATACCCACGAAACAAATCTCGAAGGAGGAAAATCGGCGTAGATGGAGGAAAATGTAGGTATGGTTATAAATAAGTCATAATGTGTCCGCTGACATAAGCATCTACTTTCCATTATACGGGGCAACATAACGTGGCAGAAGAAAGAATAATGTTTTATATTACCGGTATAATTTTAGCAAAACTGCGTCTGACCTTGTCAATATTGGACTTATTGTCTCTATTTTCAAAGCCTTATTACTGCTGTTGAGGAAATGGAGAGAACTGTTCTCGTAAAGGTATCTGCCAATGACGTATCTGCCCATTCCACGAGAATATCTGTGCTATTTTTAAATTAGAATTGTAATTATTTGAAATCTTCAACACAAATAGATAGGATTTCATTTCAAATTTGATATGAATGTATCTAGGAGTGTATTGTCATTTGTAATGCGCAATTAACATACTTCTCTGGAAGTCACAGATGTTTTCTATTTTCCAAAATGTATTCGAAAGAAACAACATAATTTAGTTAAATTAAAAATGAGATAATGCTATCAAAATACTCAAACAGCTCTTCTAGATTTACGAATTCAGCCAGTAAAATTATTTTATTGTGTTCCACAATAACATAGATGTTATTTTCTTGCTATGATTTTCTTACATTCAACAATAATATAGATGTTATTGTGGAACGAAAGAAAATAATTTTACTGGTTGAATTCATGAATCTAGAAGAGTTGTTTTAGTATTTTTATAGCATTATCTCATTTTTAAGAAACTAACGTGCTTGGCTTTTTCGACATTGTTTTTGCAAAATAGAAAACATCTGTGACTTTTCAGACGAGAATGTTCAGTATTCATACTAATTACAATCGTAGGCTCGATTCATATCAAATATAAGAAGAAAAAAATTGCACAATATTTCAAATACAATTATAATTTAAAAGTGTTCAATAAAATTATGTCTATTGAGCATTCATTTCGGGTCCTGTCTGATTAAATATATTCCCAAGTTTCCCAGTATGAATGTCAGTTAATATTGTTAAAAATGTAATTTCAAGCAGTCATAACAATACAATTATATTGCCATATCCATACTGACTTTTGAATGGCTAAATCTACGGTCATTAAAACCTAATCCAGCTCAACATTCTCTACATAATAGTTGTCACATTCCTACCTTTGTTCGCCACTGATTAGACAGGTAATTACCATCACATACATAGTAAGCGACGTGACACAATTTGTTCTTTATCAATTCCATCATTCTCTCACCCCAGCATCCGATAACAACTGATGAATTGATGAAAACAAAAGAGAAGTAATGATTGGTTGTCAATGGTCAGACAGTCTGTGTTGGCTGTTTGTTCGCCGATATTTTAGTGGTCGCTTGGTTTCAGCCAGACAATGACTAATTTATTGACAATACGATGATTGATGGGATTGACCACCAGATGATTGGGAAATAAGTGATGATTGATAATCACTAGAAGAGTTTTCTTGCTAGCGGCAGAAAGTCTAAGAAGAAATTCAACCTTAGACGACATTAAATCCAAACTGCTTTTCTTCGTGATAAAAAGTTTCCGTTTTTATTTTAGTTTTAAAGTATTTTAAAGTATTAAGTCTTGAGAACTTCAGCGCACGATTTGGACACTAAATACACCTTAAGGTATTAAAAGTAAAATGATTAATTATGATTTTGTGATTGATTTAAAGATGGAATTGTTTTATTCAAAGTTATCGTGTGAGTTTTTATTTTTCAAATTGTACCAAAATGTATTAATATAATCGTAGTTTCAAAGTTTTCAATACAATATTTAGTATTAAAACTACGGTCTTTACATTAACTCTTTTAATAACTGTTCATCATCAATATGTAAAAGTTATTTAAACAAATAAAATATTTAGCAATCAATCATTAACTTAACATATTATTAAAATTTCGAATATATTATCAAGAAAGGAGGAGGAGTTAGTGCTCAGTAATTCTGTAATTCTGAATAGACGTATATTAACTCATATTAGTCTCAGATTGATATCGCAAAGCAAATGCTGAGATCCAGTTGGCCACGACCGACGTCTTCCCACTGCACTTCCTCTCCTTTCATCTCCTAATCATCATCATATCCCTCTTAATCATCAATAACCTAGTCACAGAGCAGACTACATCACACGCTTTAAGAAGTATTTTAAATATTTGAAGTAGTAGATATATGCCGCTTCTGGTGCATGGATTCCAGGGGCAAAAAGGGCAAATCTCAGCTACGAGTGTGAAGCTGTTGTATGACGTCATCACCTAGTTTCAACATTATGTCTCATCGTTTGGACATTGAACTCATAGTTCTGTGAAAATGTTTTGACTCATAGTAGTCGTATGACATCATCACCTAATTTTAACATGATGACTCATCATTTAGACATTGAACTCATAGTTCTGTGAAAATGTTCTGACTCATAGTAATCATATGACGTCACCTCCTAATTTCAACATTATGACTCATCATTTAGACATTGAACTCATAGTTCTGTGAAAATGTTCTGACTCATAGTAATCGTATGACGTCACCTCCTAATTTCAACATTATGACTCATCGTTTGGTCATTGAACTCATAGTTCTCTGAAAATATTATGACTCATAGTAGTCGTATGATGTCATCGTCTAATTTCGACATTATAACTCAGTAAGACAAGTTCGAACATTGCACCTTGCATCTAGTTGGGCTGTGATTACATCACAGCATGTAATCACTTGTCTTTATTTTGCATCTTTTTATTCAACGTTAAAAAGTTGTTACATAGTGAAAACTAAAACTGATCATTTTGATTCATTAAAAAATACATAATTTTAATAATATTTGAGGAGAGTGAGTCAAGTGGTTGAAAAATGTTTTACTCGTGATAATGACTTCGATTGAGTTCACTTATACCAAAATACCGAGTTCATGACTAATAATTTGAAGTTTTATTTCAATTTTTTTTTTTTTTATAGGTACTTCATTTAAAAAAAATGTAATTCTAGTTATAAACTTGATATTTTTTATAAGGTTCATCAAATGACTCGATAATTGCTTTTTTTAAATTCGTTTCATTAACGACAATTTTATTTTTAAACATTACAATAATTATTCATTGTTTTCTCATAAAGTTATAATATCAAAGTGTCAAACCTCTGAAAATGTGCTTACACTTGATAAGCATCTTTTGTTTACAATTCTATTTTTCAGTAAGTATTTTCTTTACAATCGCTTCTTTTTTATTTACTATTGTTTGTTTGTTTGTTTGTTTGTTAGTTTGTAGAAACATATTTGTTAAAATAAATACATATATCTTAAATTATAAAGTAGCGAAAACCAGAATAATCAACTCGACACACTACTTTTTAAACATTCTTAACAAGTTTATTGTAACTCTAAATAACAATTTAGTTCGCTCTTTGATGATGTAACATTACTGAACTATTACATCAGCAGAAACATATTTTATTCAAAATTAACTAGCGGTTTTGTAGGAGAAATAGTTTATAATGCTACTTTTCAACTTTTATCATCAGTTAACACCGAGTATTTGACAAGATTGTTTCATTAGTACATGAAATAAATATTCATCAAATGTTGAAGTTAAGAAATATTTGTTTTATATAATTTAACATTTTAGCTTTGCTGTCAGTTGTCATCAGGAATCAGACCCGTTCGTTTCGATGCATCAGTACATTGACACATAAGAGTCAATTAATTGAACTTTGGACTCGACACTCGCGGAACAGAAGCTGCATTGTTTTATATATTATTGTGCATCGGATTGTCTGAATCAGTAGTCATTCGTCATCAGTCACGGTCAGTTCGTTTACTCAGCAGAATATTTCGGCAGAAGTGTGTACAGTGTTTGTGACTTTGTCATCTTATTACCGCCGTTGCAATGGAGAACATTAAAAATGTAAAATCTTTTGAGTGTGAGATTTGCTCTGCATCTTTTGGGAGGAAATATCATTTAATTCGACATCAACAATCAGTTCATGAAAATCGACCTCCTTCTACATTGAATGTGTGTAATATATGCGGTGTGATATTCTCTCGCGCGGACAATTTAAAGAATCATGTTAAATTAGATCATACTTTCAAGTGTTTTATTTGTGATAAACAGTTTAACGCTAAACAGAATTTGTTCAACCATCTGAAAACACATAATCAAATCGGAAATGGAGAGACTGCTAATAAAAATATGTCGACACAAGAAGAAGAAGAAGAAGAAGAAGAAGAAGAAGGGACTCCATCAACATCAGCTGATATCACCAACTCAGCATGTAATCAAAATGATTGTGATTTTACTGAGGCACTTGATTCTACTGTTAAAATCTACAAGTTCAAAGGGTATTACATTCGAGATCCGTCTATGCATTATCAGGATGTACTGATGTTTCTCAGTGACCAGCAAGAGAAAGTCAAGACAAAATTAGACAAAGAATTATCAAGATTGAGAGCATTGAAATGGTTCATCTGCATTCAAGTTGAATTATCGCGGAAGTCTGGAGATGAAGAAATTGTAACAACTCCATATTTCAGAAGTAAATGCCAAATTTTACTTGAAGACACTTCAGAATTCGACGTACAGTTCAATATAGCATTTGAAACGATTGCAACCGCTTGTGGTAATTTTCAGCGTCAAGGAAGTGACTGGGTTGTGAACAAGGTGAACTTTTTAGAATTAAAAACAGCAAAGTATGTACCTCTCGCTGCAAGCAGCTACATGCCACTACCCGACAAACTGAAAAACACCAAGGCTATAATAAATATCAAAAACCTCGATCAAAAGTGTTTTCTCTGGGCAATACTTGCTCATCTATACCCTCGACAGCAAAATGCAGAGCGTGTGTCCTATTACACCGAACATGAGACAGAACTCAACATGAACGGAATTGAGTATCCAGTTAAAATTCCAAAAATCGATATCTTTGAGAGACAAAACAACGTTTCTGTGAATGTATATGGTTATGAAGACGACGTTTACCCTCTTAGAATCACCAAAGTTGATTGTGCGCAACATGTGAATTTATTGCTTTTGTCAAATGAAGAAAATAATCATTACTTTCTGATAAAAGATTTCAATCGGCTTCTTTACTCGCTAACAAAACACGGACACCGAGCGTATTATTGTGTACGATGCTTGCACAGATTTAGCACTGAAAAACTACTGAAATGTCATCATACTTTATGTGAGAAACATGAGCCTCAAAAAATCAAGATGCCAACAACTGACAAGAACACCATGTTATACAAGGAAAAAGGATTTTCGTTCAAGACACCATACGTGATCTATGCCGATTTCGAGTGTTTTGTTCGACCAATCACTGGTTGTGAATCAAGTGACGTCACATCATCAACACATAAAACAGCGCAACACGATCCGAGTGGCTATGCATTCATCATCGTGGATGAAGACGGCAAACCAACTGGACCACCTCAAGTCTATCGGGGAGAGAACGTCGTCGACACGTTTTTGAATGCTCTGCTTTTGGAAGAAGAGAAGCTTACTGCTAAAATGAAAGTGCAAATTCCCTTAGTTATGTCAAAAGAAGACAAGATTAATTTCAATCAAGCCACCACATGTAACATTTGTAACAAACCTCTTGGTGAAAATCGTGTACGTGATCACTCACACATGACTGGACGTTTCAGGGGTAGTGCACACAATGATTGTAATATTAAATGTAAGCAAGCAAAATTCATCCCAGTTGTTTTCCACAACCTTTGTGGATATGATTATCATTTAATTATGCAAGGAATAGGTAAAATCAAAAATCAAAAAATTTCAGCAATCCCAAATAACATGGAAAGTTACAAATCTTTTTCTTTAGGCAATTTGAGATTCATAGATTCATTTCAGTTTATGAACACATCACTGGAGTCATTAGTCACCAATCTTGCGAAAGATGGTTCAAGTAAATTCACTTTGTTGAAAGAATTTTTTGACTCAGATTCCCTCCCTCTGCTGTTACGCAAAGGAGTCTTCCCTTATAGCTATGTAGACTCGGAACACAAGCTGATGGAAGATTGTCTGCCCCCTAAGTCAGCATTTAGAAACGATCTCACTGGAGATGATATCTCTGATGCTGATTATGAACATGCTCTCAAAGTCTGGGGGAAATTCAACATGTCAAATATCGGTGAATATCAGGATTTGTACATTACCACCGATATTCTTTTGCTAGCCGATGTGTTTGAGAGTTTTCGCAGTTTATGTTTAGAATACTATCACATCGACCCCTGTCATACAATCTCAGCTCCAGGATTGGCTTAGCAAAGTTTTTTGAAAATGACAGACGTTTGCTTGGAGCTCATTACTGATCTTGATATGTACTTATTCATAGAGGAGGGAGTTCGCGGAGGTGTGGCGATGATATCCCACCGCTTTTCAGAAGCCAATAACAAGTACATGGCCGATTTTGATCCTAGCAAACCGTCCACCTACATTGTATATCTAGACTGTAACAATCTGTATGGGGTTGCAATGAGTGATTTCTTACCTCATAAAGATTTCAAATGGCTGTCTTCAGAAGAAATTGAAGCAATTGACTTTGAGAACGTTCCCGATGACAACGATAAGGGTTACTTTTTGGAAGTCAATATCACATATCCAGAGAGCAATCATGATGAACACGTAGATTACCCATTGTGTCCACAAAAAATGTCAATCACACGTGACATGCTCTCGCCATATGCAATTCAGCTTTTAGATGATTTGAAACTGAACAATAGCAAAATTGAAAAACTTACTCCAAATCTGAACAATAAGGAAAATTACATCATTCATTACAAAAATTTAAAACAATGCACCTCTCTTGGCATGAAGTTAACAAAAATACATCGAGTCATCGAATTCACACAGAGTAAGTGGTTGAAACCATACATAGACTTTAACACAGCACAGCGAATCAAAGCACGGAATGAATTTGAGAAAGATTTTTTTAAGCTTATGAACAACGCTGTTTTTGGTAAAACAATGGAGAACGTAAGGAAGAGAGCGAATATCACTCTCACCAATGATAAAAAACAACTCAGAAAACTAATTGCCTCTCCTGCGTTTCAAAATTTCGAAATATTTTCAAACAGTCTTGTTGGTGTGGAGAGTAAATGTGCATCTCTTGTACTAAATCGACCGATCTATGCAGGATTTGCAATTCTTGATCTTAGCAAAACAGTAATGTATAATTTTCACTATAACTATATCAAAAATAAATATAACGAGAAAGCTCGACTTTGTTTCACCGATACAGATTCATTATGTTATCAGATTGAAACAGATGATTTGTATAAAGACATGGAAAAAGACATCAACCTTTTCGACACATCAAACATGTCAAGTGATCATTTTCTGTACAGTGATAAAAATAAAAAAGTTTTAGGCAAGTTCAAAGATGAGATGGATGGTCGAATTGTAAAAGAGTTTGTTGGATTAAGGGCAAAAATGTATAGTCTATTAGAAGCTGATGGAAGATGTAAAAAAGTAGGTAAGGGAATTATCAAACATGTGCTTAAAAAGAGAGTTCAACACAAAAACTAAAAAGATTGTTTATTCAATATACTAGGAAAACGCTCTGTGTGACGCGTTGATGAGCGAGCACGGATACACGCAACACCTCGAACCGAAATTATGTCAATCGAAAATGGCATTAAAAGCCAATAATTCTTAAATTTCGTCACAGACTTATATAAATATCTCCAAAATCTCCAAAAATATTGGTCCCAATAACCTTACTAAGTATTAAGTTTATCGATTAAACCTCTATGATTGAACGGTTCCTTGTTAATTTTCAAAAATCACAGGATCTCGTTCAAAAAATATACCTGGGATCACTCATAAGATATGATATTAGTGTGTACACAATATCAGATCAATCTGTTGAACGGTCATTATTAGTTTCATTTCGTTTGAAACTTTCTGCTCTAACTACCTTGCCTTGAACTGAAGATTCGAAGTCGCCGTGAATTTGACAGCCAACACGCAAAATGTCCCTAGAATTACAAAAACTTTTGAAAATAACGACAGATTAGACTGGAAATTGGCAAAAATATCTTAAATGTTGGTTCCAATGACCATGCAAAGTTTTAAGTTGGTCGGTCTATCGGTTCGAGTTTAAATTTCAAAAATCATAGGAAAATGGTTTCACATTTAAACCAATGGGAGAATTTTGCTGAAACTTTTTATGATTGGGTAAAATGTTGGTTGCAATGACTCTGCTAAATTTCAAATTGAGCAGAGCAACTAATCGAAAGATATTTTTTTTTAAACTTGAACCAATCACAGGAGCCCGTTCAAAAACGATCCCAGGGACCGCATAGATTACGTTAGCATATGTGCAAAGTTTCAGATCGATTGAATTTGCGGTTTAACCTGGGCTGTGCGGACAAAAAAAAAAAAAAAAAAAAACACACAGAGAAAGTGCCATAAGAGTACCGTGGTGACGCTCGCTACGCTCGCTCAATAAAACAATGCAGCTTCTGTTCCGCGAGTGTCGAGTCCAAAGTTCAATTAATTGACTCTTATGTGTCAATGTACTGATGCATCGAAACGAACGGGTCTGATTCCTGATGACAACTGACAGCAAAGCTAAAATGTTAAATTATATAAAACAAATATTTCTTAACTTCAACATTTGATGAATATTTATTTCATGTACTAATGAAACAGTCTTGTCAAATACTCGGTGTTAACTGATGATAAAAGTTGAAAAGTAGCATTATAAACTATTTCTCCTACAAAACCGCTAGTTAATTTTGAATAAAATATGTTTCTGCTGATGTAATAGTTCAGTAATGTTACATCATCAAAGAGAGAACTAAATTGTTATTTAGAGTTACAATAAACTTGTTAAGAATGTTTAAAAAGTAGTGTGTCGAGTTGATTATTCTGGTTTTCGCTACTTTATAATTTAAGATATATGTATTTATTTTAACAAATATGTTTCTACAAACTAACAAACAAACAAACAAACAAACAATAGTAAATAAAAAAGAAGCGATTGTAAAGAAAATACTTACTGAAAAATAGAATTGTAAACAAAAGATGCTTATCAAGTGTAAGCACATTTTCAGAGGTTTGACACTTTGATATTATAACTTTATGAGAAAACAATGAATAATTATTGTAATGTTTAAAAATAAAATTGTCGTTAATGAAACGAATTTAAAAAAAAGCAATTATCGAGTCATTTGATGAACCTTATAAAAAATATCAAGTTTATAACTAGAATTACATTTTTTTTAAATGAAGTACCTATAAAAAAAAAATTTAAATAAAACTTCAAATTATTAGTCATGAACTCGGTATTTTGGTATAAGTGAACTCAATCGAAGTCATTATCACGAGTAAAACATTTTTCAACCACTTGACTCACTCTCCTCAAATATTATTAAAATTATGTATTTTTTAATGAATCAAAATGATCAGTTTTAGTTTTCACTATGTAACAACTTTTTAACGTTGAATAAAAAGATGCAAAATAAAGACAAGTGATTACATGCTGTCAGCCCAACTAGATGCAAGGTGCAATGTTCGAACTTGTCTTACTGAGTTATAATGTCGAAATTAGACGATGACATCATACGACTACTATGAGTCATAATATTTTCAGAGAACTATGAGTTCAATGACCAAACGATGAGTCATAATGTTGAAATTAGGAGGTGACGTCATACGATTACTATGAGTCAGAACATTTTCACAGAACTATGAGTTCAATGTCTAAATGATGAGTCATAATGTTGAAATTAGGAGGTGACGTCATATGATTACTATGAGTCAGAACATTTTCACAGAACTATGAGTTCAATGTCTAAATGATGAGTCATCATGTTAAAATTAGGTGATGATGTCATACGACTACTATGAGTCAAAACATTTTCACAGAACTATGAGTTCAATGTCCAAACGATGAGACATAATGTTGAAACTAGGTGATGACGTCATACAACAGCTTCACACTCGTAGCTGAGATTTGCCCTTTTTGCCCCTGGAATCCATGCACCAGAAGCGGCATATATCTACTACTATTTGATATTTTAAAAATATTTGTTTTTGTTATGTTTAAATCCCACTTGTGGAATACTTGTATTCTGTTGGCGATTTCAAATAAAATGAAAATGAAAATGAAAATGAAACGATAATAATATATTATGAACTAATTTAAAAAAGCTCTGGAATCGACACCAGTATTAACACAAAAAAGTAATAAATAATAGTATTAAATTATAAGCACTAGGTACACTCGGCCAAACATAAATTGATCGCTGATCAAATTTGAATGACTGCTGGTCATGTCCCATAACCAATCAAAGCTTGTTATTATCGTTGAAATGTGGGGTCACCTACTAGAGTGAGACAAGGAGATCGCTTGGACTGAATTCTGATGGTGCGATCTAACATTTATCAGTCAATCAAATTTTATCAACGATCAATTTATGTTTTGCCGAGTGTACATAATATTCCGAGATACTTTGATATCCGTCATCAGGTGCTACTACGCATGTTGCTGGTGCCTATCCCAGGGTTGTTGATTTTTAAATCACAATTCCCCGCTTCGTTTATTAAAATAACGAACTAGTTCTAAAGTGGAGTAAAGAAAACCAGATAGAACGTTATTAACTTACGAGTTAAAATTAGAGATTGTTTTCACCTCTTCAACTTGTATTCCCAGCTGGCATCTACATGAAGGCAAGCGATGAAGGTAGCAAAGAGTTTTGCAGAGAGACGCAAAGTTTATTCTGGCTCGTGTGTGAAACATAATTATTTCAAGATGGCTACATGCTAAGTCGCATAAATCGTGAATAATAAGGAAGGCGACGCCGGTGCTCGGCGTGCTGTAGTTTATATCTGAGTAGAAGGGATGGAGAATGGCGTAGGAAAGATGGAGAATGGCGGCGAAGTGAAATACTTTGCATGTTTCATTATATTGTTCACGGGGACTCGTTCCCCGGCTTGGGTATACACCTAGCATTCGTATTATGTTTTTTGATTATACTCAAAGACGAAAGAAGAAACTCTTATTTAATAAAGGAGAACACACAGTTAAATTCAAAATGTATTACACTTTTAAATTATGCCCTTATAGCTTATGTGTCGCTGACTTATAAGAATTTAAATAAACGCATCGTGGCATAAGAACATTGTTCATCTTGGTATTCATTTAAAATAAATAAAAAAAATATCCTTAATCCTGCACCAACTATAAACACACATTTAAATACGTAATTTCATCGTAAATGAATGTTAATTCTTTCTTCTTTCTCTACGCATATTATGTTACAGGTTTAAAAATGTTTAATATTTTCATGAAGACTCTTTGTAAATTACAAAAATAAAAGGACACATTTTATGAAATCCTCTAGTTTTTCTTGCAATTATTCCCACGCGGTGGCAGAACACATCCCATTTGAAAACAAATTAAAAAAACAAAACCCCCACAGAATATAACGCCACAATGTTTTTGTGTTCAAAAGTTAAAGACGACTGAAATTCAAAACGCTCAGTGAATACACAAAACAAATTCCCCGGCGTCGCGTTGAAATGAAATCTTCCCTCAGGAGCATTGGGATGATCGTGCTCCTTGATTATAGATACCAGATTCGCATGCCAGCTAGCGTAATAACGAGGAACTAGCAATTAGATGAAATCGCGAACGATGGGAATGAAAACATAACGTAGAGGAATAAAAAGAGAAAAACACAATGTGTTGCGATGACGATATTGTATCGAATGGATGGAGTTAATCATTTGTAACAAAAATAGTTAAACTTCGATGCTTTTTATTTGAACGCTTATAAAAAGTGTTTATTATTGCACGATTTGTTATAATTACAATCAGATTTTTGAACAGTGAATAAACAAATTAAACTGTATTTTAAATGACAATTTTTCTAAACAATACCACGATTTTTAATTAAAATTAAGTTCCAAATAATAGGAATCGGCGTTAACCCAGAAAACAAAATGATATATTGAATGATAAATCCGCTGGTATGGTTCTTTAAAAGTTAAATCTAGTAGGATATAAATGAATCTGTCCTTTAGAGGCAGAGGACCCGGAGTCCATGTCAACGATAACTTTGGGTTATAGCGCTCAAAAATGGTATGTTTGATTTCATTCAATCTTATTTTTAATTTTGACATTTTGAAGAAAAATGCTTCATCATAGCGTTAATTGTGAACTTCACTCAATTTAAATTGATAGAGTTTGATTTCTCGATTTTGTTTTGCAAATATATGTGCAACGAGAAAATGGGCTCATAGCTTTACTATTTAATTTAATTTATATTTGATATTGTGTTTCAAGACTGAACTATTTTTGATATCATGTTCATTTGCTATCATTACAGTAATTGACACTACAAATAAAGCTCTAAGAAGAAGTTTGAGAAAGATTGTTTCATCAAGGAAAAGAAAACTCTTGTAAACCTCATGAACTCGTCGAAGTGAATTGCATTGTCGTCGATTGCACTTCGACTGCACTGAAGACCGACTGGATTCCCGGACGCCGGACTGTGTGATCTATATTGACAGCAGCTTGTGTTAACAAGACCACGTGATTAGATCCCCGAGGGCGTGTGTTCGATACCCGCTTCAGTGAAGTCTGGCACACAAACAGTTGATCGCACAATGAACTTGGAGCTTGGCGAATTGTGTTCAGTCACTGATCAATTCCTAGAGTGCATCAGACACAAATTACCGATCCAATCATTGAATGGATATGTTCTATCGACAGTTTAGTTTGATTATAAGTCACGTATTGTTATATCGATTGAGGCTCATCCGCATACATGGACGATGAAGCGATTTTCAAAGGAAATTTAAATTTGTTAATCATTAGAATTCATAATGAACATCGGACGGAAATTATAATAATTGTAACATCGTGACATTGTAATTTGAGGGAGCAGTAAATTGTCCCTTCTGTTGAATTTAGTGGCGCGATTATTTGTTTTACTCATTTAAAATGGAGGGAAAAGAGTTACTTCATTCTTGATTTTTAATATACATTGCGAGTAAGTCTTGTTAGAATTCATACATTTCTAAACCGACCTGTCATGAAAAGAAAATCCCAAAGTCCAGTTTAACGCAGAAATAAATCATTTTTAACTTGGCGAAGGAGCGTATGAGCTAATTAATTATGTTGTAGCGTCGAATGTAGTAAGCTCATTTGTAAGAGTTCAAGTGTTTAAATTTGTATACATAATAAAGGATACTCTTTAAGATTATATTGGTATATTTAAAATCTCAGTGGGATACTAATACCAGCGCTTCAAAAACGTATATTACAAAATATTTTATTGTATTAGAAGTCAAACATTTCCACATTGTTCTGTTTCCTTTCTCCTTCTCAAACGATATTTAGCTAATAATAACGAAATCTATTAGAATTATGTAGTACTTTATGTCGTTGTATAATCCCATAAATGCGTAATCCAATTTCCTCCTCTGAAAATGATCATTATTGCTCAATTTATAACACTTACCTTTATAATAGACGGTAACACCAACCATGGGACACAACTAAAATATAATTGTCTGGTAGAAGTGAGTTTACTTCATGGTATTTAAACTCTGTTATTCTATGTTAATGAGACGAACGGCGGACATTGTTGACAGAGGGAGACGCATTTTCTCTCGCCGTGAATTCTAAATATCCTTGTTTCTACAATGAGTTGTCATTAGCAAAGCGTATTCTTTCCTAAGTGTTGTGCTTCACCGCCAGGCGACAATCTCTTCAACTTGAATTCAACCATTTTCTGATTAAAACGTGTGGCGTTTAAAGTAAATAATGGTGAGACGTTACCTTCGTAATGAGCTGCTATTTATGGTGTTTCCTCTTTCGTTTCAACGTCAAATGAGAGATAAATTAGGAAACCAACGATGATACTTTAAGTGAGTAGCTACTTTACATTTCAATAGCGTTTTGAATATATGTTATGTAATAACTAGGCAAATCAAAATTCGGTAATTGTGTCAATTTATATAGTCGTTTCTACTTTCGACGCTTTTGTCTGATTTTGTTGGTTTGTTTTGTTTCCTCCTTTTCGCGATGTATAAGACAGACTGTAGCTATATTCGATCTGAAATTTGGTAACCATTAACTCTCATTAATTTCAGAATCGCACTCCCATTTCTTTACACAATTATATTATTCAAATGTACTAATCCAGGATAAAAACGGTTAAAAGCCATATAAAATGGACCGCGATATTTCATGCGTTTGGTCGGATTCCTCAGGCGAGACTGAGGAGACAACACAAAACAAAACAAACCCAACCATTAGCTTAAAATGACCCCTACTGAGCAACCGGCGAACTTGTCATCCCGCGTATAAACAAATCTCGCACAACCGGCCGCACAATACTGCGCCATGAGTCATCGAAAAAATAGCTCGGTTAGCTGATAATATTTTCATTACACAAAATAAAGGCAGCTTCAACACATTTATGTAGCTTTAAACTAATAATAATAATAATGTAATTTATTGAGCACATAAAATAGGTACACAATTGGTCTGTATTCAACAATCGAGTCGTTGATCTTCCATACATCCATCTCTTCTCTTCAGCTGCTTCACCTCTTCACCGTTTACCTATTTCTTCTTAAGTTATTCATAAAAGTCATTATACATATAGTTGTGCTTCAATGTCAGTGGTAATATTGGAAGAACATCCAAGCATTTGCTTTTTTTTAGCTGAGGGAAAACCACTGAAAAATCATTCTCAGCAGGATGTGTGTGATCTTTATTGTTGTCTTCCAATGCACATTACTTCTTGTTCTTGAATTCTGGTTCTTGAATTAGCGTGAGTTTGTTCTTGACTAGTGTCTTGAATGGTATTAAACTTAATGTCTGCTCTTCCCTAGTTGTTGCATTATACGCTACCGAGGCTGAATATGAAAAACAATTCTTAAATTTTGTACCTCGATGAGTGCCAAAGTCGAGCTTTTCTTTGGACCGCGTATCTCTTCCGTGAATATCTTGTCTTCTTCTTAACTTATCATTCAAATATTTAGGTTCTCCTGTTAACAGTATCTTGTGCGTTGCGCATGTCAAGTGAAGATTCCTTCTTGCTTCCATCTTCAACCAATGAAGTTTCTGAATGTAGGGACTTATATGGTGTCTTCTCTTAATATTGAATATAAACCTGGCACAAGAATTCTGGACTTTCTGAACACTTCCTATATCTTTCTTTGAAATGCATGATCCGTAAACGATGTCGCAGTAATTTAAATTTGATATTATAAGTGCCTCAACGAGCTTTGTTTTTGTTGACCTGGTCAGGATTTGTTTAAATCTTTGCAATGTTCGTAGTTTGCCGTAAGCTTTGCTGTTTGCTTTCTGAATATGATCTGTGTATGTCATTTGGCTATCCATGATTAAACCTAAATTCCTTGAAGTTTCTGAAATGGGAATTGTACAACCATTTATATTTAGTTTAAACTCGCTATTAAGTATTTTGATTCGTTGACATTTGCTCCCTATAATCATTGATACTGTCTTCGAAGTGTTTAAGGAAAGTCCTTGACTTTCACTCCATGCAGCAATAGACTGAAGATCTTCGTTTATTTTCTCTTGCGCTGCAGCTAGATCTTGAGGGCGAAAGGTATATAGAACCAATGTTTGATCCTAGATTAGTGTGTATTTTAACAATTTTCTGGTATCGATCTTCTCGTTTTATTTACAGAAATCGATTAGTAATTTTAAGGGTAATTAATATTCGGTAAAACATTTTGATCACGTACAGCATTTCAATCACTCGCAACATCTGGGTGGTTTTGTATCTTGCATTTAGATTTGCTTGCATATGACTACTTATGTTTTATAACAATAGCAACACGAATAGACATCTGTCAAATAAAACTGCATGTATAAAAGTTGATATAAATCCGAAGTTACCGATCCCGATCCATGCATAAATAATAGAATTATGAAATATAATTTGATTGGCATATTATGTAATAACATTTACATCATTCAACCGAGTTGTGGGAATATGAAAGTTGCATTGAGAACAATTGTCTATCTTCTCTTGAACTTGAATTTAAACCAACTTCAGCATTGCAAAAGTAACGTCTAAAGAGTTCCAATTTTATTTTATGTCTCAAGTTTATTCCCTATGGTTTTTACTTTAGTGCTGTTTAACGTCGCACTCTTCTGCAACCAGGCCAATGCCGATGGTATTCTCTATCTCTTAGCAATGACGCTAAATCGACTCCGTTACTTAATCCTTAGGGGACTATTTATTTCCTATCATTACTTCTAAATAAAGCGAAGAAACGATCTTAATGTGTTATTTTATCTAAGTGAATCATATCTTCTCGTTTCCATCAGAAAAAACGACTTGAAGAAAGAACAGAATCCATCTAGAAAAATATCATCTTGTGTTGAGATGAGCCTCTTTATCTCTCTAAAATAACAATGATGTCCAGAGCTTTTAGCTGGGTTCAAAGATACACACCAACAAACCAGTGGGTCGTGAAAGTGTGCAAGGCTGCGGAAACTGATAGATGAACATTTTGCGACCACAGAGCAGCTGGAGTGATAATTGATAAAGGATAAACTTAGATTTATGCAGTAACAAAATACTGAAGAAATAAGGCAACGTAGAAACTAGGCAGTGAAGTGTGGTGCATAAGCTACTAATTAGCATGGTGTTAAGTAGAGGAGAAAGAGGTATTACATTAAACAATTTAACATTCTCGGTTGTAAAATGCAAAGAACCTTGTTGGCTGTAACGTAGAGAATGTCGCAATCACAATCAACGTTGTTTTGTTTTCATATCATTTTTGTAAAATCACATTGATATAATTTTTTTTTATTTCTAAAAATTATGTAATAGCAAAATGAAGTAACTAAAAATACCTTCAATCATAATAGATGTTATTCGTATATTTGTGTAGAAACTAAGAATCGGATTTTTGTAAATATAAGGAAGGATAGGTACCATTTCTGCCACCAATATAGTTTTGCATTCATTTCTAGTAGGAAAACGCTCTGTGTAACGCGTTGATGAGCGAGGACCGAAACACGCAACATCTCCAACCGGAATATGGTAACGCACAGAAAACATAATATACATCCATAGTGAATTGAAATACGATCCATTCGACCTTCATTGAAACTGAGAATAGATTCAGGATACATACACTCTGGATACACTCTATGCACTCTGGATCCATAAAAATAAAATCGATAAAATCTCTTCTGACATACTATTTAAACATCAATAAGTATATTGCATTCTCTACGGATTGGGCTGAAAACTTGTAACATAAGATAAAATGGTAGACTTAATGTCCATGCAAAATTTGAACTTAATAGAAGCATTTTTATTTTTGACAGATCGGGAGATATTTTCATTTTTGAACCAATCAGAGGGCAGCTCTCAAAAACTATACACGATTAAGTTATAATGATATTAATATGTGTGCAAACTTTCAGCTCGATCGGAATAAATTGTAATCTGTGGCGTCGGGCCAAACAAAAAAGAAAAAGTGTCCAAAAGTGCAGAATGAAGACGCTCGCTCAACTATTTTTAATGTTATAGCTTTTACTTCTGGGTCCTCTATTAAAAACATGTGTGTTGAACGATTATTGTTTTGTATCCATTGAATGAAAATCATCTGACGTGTTTCTCATTTCATTGTATCTAGGAAACGTTATAAATAATAAAGAAATATCAAGTCTATGCTTATTGTTGTATTGTTGTATTGTGCATATTGTATTCACTAAACACATTTCTCAATCATTGCAGTAAATTCTCTTTGACATTTGAGAATTGAGTGGTGTCTCCGGTTGTTGAAACAATGCTACAAAGTCACATAACGTGGAAGGTTCTTGCTTTGAAGGGTCAAATCTGTCATATCACTGAGACAGAATGTCAATACCTTATGGCGATATCTTGCATGAAACATTGTTTGTTCTTGTCAAAAAGCAAGACACAATCTTTGTCCTGGATCGCCTCTCCGCCCCAATAACCAATATTGCGCTTCTCAGCGAGATCGCATTATTCTCCCTTCACAAGATTTCACAACAAAAAACTTATTTAAATAATTCGCGTTTTTTCTTACGGTTACACATTTCCCACAAACTATTTGCATTTGTACTTGTACTTATTGCATAACGCCAATCATAGTAATTAATGGTAGTTTACTAGGAAACGCTCTGTGTAACGCGTTGATGAGCGAGCACCGAAACGCGCAACATCTCCTACCGGAATATCGTAACGCATAGAAAATAATAATGTCCTACATCCGTAGTGAATTGAAATACGATCCACTCGATCAAAATAAAATTACATAATCTTCATTGAAACTGAGAAGGTCCATCTATACACTCTGAATTCATGAATAAAATCATAGCTATAAGTTGCACTGGAAATTAAATGTCGATACAATCTCTTCTGGCATTCTATTTAACCGGCAATACATTCTCTACCGATTGGGCTGAAAACTTGTAAAATAAGAGAAATTGGTTGTTTTAATGTCCATGCAAAATTTGAATTTAATCGGAGCATTTTGATTTTCGACCAATCGGAAGATATTTTCATTTTTGAACCAATCAGAGGGCAGCTCTCAAAAACTATAAACGACTAAGTTAGAATGATATTAGTATGTGTGCAAAATTTCAGTTCGATCGGAAAAAAATGTTTGCCTGTGGCGTCGGGCCAAACAAACACAAAAAAAGAGAAAGTGTAAAAAGGTGCAGAATGGAGTCGCTCGCTACGTTCGCTCAATTAGACAAATCAAATTTGCTTCGTCATTCATTTACAACTATTCTAAAACCTTGTTTAAGCACGGAACTCACTAATAAATTCTGTGTGAAACGTACTATTTGTCTATGCTTTAACTCACTCGGGTATTGAATATAATAATATAATATAACAAGAAGTTGGTTTGCACTTCAATGTAAACACAACAGGTAAAGAAGATAAAACTCCATTCAATGACGCACTGAACTAGAAGAACTGCTATTTCATTGGTTGTGTGATCGAAATATATATTACCTTCATTTAGGTGTGTAAATTGAGACATAGGGGAATTATTTTCATCAAATACCACATATGCCACCAATTGTAATATTCAATTTACTCGTGATTAGTTCGATTAATAATTTGGTAGCTTTTTCACATTGTGCCAGTAATGAGATTTTCCTACAAAAAGTAGACTCCGTAATGTGTTTGTACTATGTAAAATAGTTATTTTTGTCTGTGACACTCCCCTTCCCCTCGCCCCCCACACATAGACACGGCTGTGCTGTGTTCAACGAAGCTTCATAACCAGACTCGCACCACGTCAAGGTCCCAAGAGACCCGACTCATATTACACCCTGACACCCTGACTCAATGATGGACAGGCCTAACAATGGAAAGTCACACCGAGATACCTTCCCTTGTGTTCAGCAACACTGTCAACCGATGGAGTATTAAATAAAGAATGCGTATCTTGATGTATTTTTCTTTCAATTTAATACATCCTATTGTAGGATATACATCCACTTCAGACAAAAGAATCGCGGAACAAATCTTAGAGAAAATCCTTATTGCTCTTTGGAATGAAAATTACTTCCACACAACATTCCAGATACATGTTTTAGTAAAAATCAAATACTTCTTCAAAATGTATACCATGGGAATCGGGAACATAAGAGACGGCATTAATGAAACTTTCATATGTACTCGCATTGTTTCAAATACATTAATATATTCGAGAAAGAGTTTTCCTCGGATGTTGAGATTGAATTTTTATTTTTATTCACTTCTCATACTCTTCTCCTTCCAAATAGGAGATTGTTTATTTATTTGTTTTGACGGAGATATTGTAAGCAAATTTTCAATCTGGACGAGCTGTAGCACACAGCGGTATAAAAGTAGACCCAAATATCTTAAAATAAGATCATATTCAATGTATGAAAATATTATCCATGCACTTGTTTGATGACATTTTAGTATAGAAGAAACTAGTGTATAATTGAAACAATATGCATGTTTGCATGCGTAATGAATTTAAATTTACGATTACATTATCATTATTATACGATATAGCATTATTTACTTTTTAAGTTACATTTTAACTGAAGAAGTTTATTTAATAGCTTTTTAGTGACTCATGTTGTGTTAATTTTTATATATTTTAATAATACAATGTGTATTCTAATTTTAATTTATGGTAAGGTGGAAGAGCCACTGAGGTGGACACTCGTCTTATTGTTTGTACTTGTATTTCTGTTTTGTGTACTCAATAAAAAGAAAATTAAATAAACAAATAAATAAAACGATTCTACACTATCTGCAGGCGCCTGATGATTCGGTGGATCATCTCTATTCGGTATCGAATGTACTGGCGAGAATCCAGATGTGAGATCCTCCACAATGGTCCGGCACTTTGTGTGAAATCCTGCGGTATGTGCGATATTGGACCTAAACATCATTGTTGTATGCCGCAGTAAGTAATAATAATTTACTACCTTCGTCGCATGCAGACAATTCACAAATAGTGGCAAGTTTTGGGAATTATGATTGGCGGCAGAAAATATAATTTTACAATTGGTGGCAGAATATGGATATTTACAAATAGTGGCATAAGATGGATTTTTACAATTGGGGCAAAACATGGATCTTATAACAGCCTTATGCTCAAAAGAAGTTGCGTCCGCAAGTAGAAATTTGCGGGTGTCAGTCCTCAACACCACAAGACCGTGAGCTAATAATCTTATGGACGGAATCCAGTAGACTCTGGGCACTTGCGTCGATAAATCTAAAAATTATTTTGAGCATGAGGCTGAATGGCGACATAAGATGGATTTTTCAAATGGGGTAAAATATAGATTTACAATTCGTGGCAAATGATAGAATTTTTACAATTGGTGGCAAAAGATGGATTTTTACATATTGTCGCCAAAAGTTGGAATTTAATTATTTTATCTGTAAATATTTCTGAGCAGCGTGATCGGAAATGTTTCCATCGAAGTCTGCAGGTTTGGCGACGACATCAGTTATAAATACGGTGGATGTGCACTCTGCGTATCGACACTGGGTGAAGATTTAGGTTACGTCTTCGTATCCGTATCTTGTTTTACAGCTTGCACCAAGTTATATGTTATACGTCACTAAATTCTTGATCAAATTTAACTCGCGCATTTTTAAATAAATACGTCGTTTCAAAAATATGTTTTTTGTCGTGGACGTTTTCGGAACCATCGTGTAATGAATTGGCAGTGGTGACAAACCGTCACCACTGCCAATTCATATGTTTTTAGTTCAAACACAAAACGGTGCTGAGAGCCATCGCGTTACGTACTCCCACCGCTTGAAACTTTTGTAGTTTATTTATTCTGATAATTATTAATCACATAAACATTCAAGATTAAAATATAAATATAGTTTCAGCAAACACTTCGCTTACCTGCTATGATAATACGATATTCCATATGGACTAGATACGTTATATAGATAGGTTATTAAGCTTCATTTTGCTTTTCAACATTCAGTAGTTAGTATTAAAATGTTCATATTTCAGTCTTACAAATGCAGTGGAATGGAGCGCAAAAATCCAACGGAATGAAGTTAAGACGTTAGTTTAAATATAAATATAAGCCAATATATTGATCGAGTTGTAACTTGTTACTTAGATGAAGTGAAAATAATAGTAGTAAAATAATAAAACCTGAAGTACAATATTCAAATTTTAAAATGATACTCCATTGTTACACTCTCTACTGATCAACGTCACCTCTGCATACAAAAAGCAATCAATATTTCGATTCCAATTTCACATTGGCCCGATAAAATTTTCTCCATAAATCGTAAAAGCGGCCTTTAATACCACAACTCTCGTGTTGATTAATGGTAAGCTGGACAGGGTTTATGCGCCCAAAAGAGAGATAAAACCAGTCCTCAACTGCAGCCATGTTGATTGCTCGCGATTCCAGATTACAAAATATGATTGAAATCGAAGTTAATGCTTGAGTAATGCTTGTTGTGTCAGGTAATATGCGTTCACAGTCGCGGATAATTACGTTGTTACGAATTGCAATCATGTTTTGCATTTTTCACAATATGGAATAAACCCTCAAGTGATCACTCTGGGTCGATCCATCCAATGAAAACATAAAACGAAAGAGAAATCCAAACTATGTTTTTAATCCATGCAAAGCGGGAGTTTGTATAGAGGATTTTGTTCCATATTTATATTCTACGTATAATAACATTTACTAAATTTTAGTCAAACCCAGTGAAAGCAGCACCATTCAATTAAGAAATTGACGTTCTCCGTATTGGACAGCTCACTTCTACGATTTACTATATGAAACAACATGAAGGGCTCATTATGAAAAATTCCTAAGTCACATTTTACCCTTTTTGCGAGAGGGTCAATTTCTTTTAATGGAACGAATTTTGAAATTTCATTTAACTTTTATCTGTGTCACTAAAACAAACATCATTTTCTTAACGTTTCCAATCTAAACGTAAATATTCATCGCCGAATATATCAATACTACATAAAAGGACTGGGGTCTTCTTGCCTTCGACCCGTAGGTTAAATATGGGGTCCAGAATTACATGGCTATTCACAAAATGTCTTCGATTAATTACAGAACTTATACTATAAACAATCGATGTCGTTCAAACATTTTAAATGTAATAAAACATACTTTATTTGAGGTCACCCATAATTGCTTGCAGCAGTTACGTCTTTTTCACGTCCTCTTTCTCCTTCCTCCTGTTTTAAAAATGTCAAAATCGATACGAAGAAATGCAAAGTGATATACCTCCAAATAGATGATGGCAGGATTTATCGTTGACTTTTCCAACTCTTTAATGGAAATGTCAGTAGAAGCATTCGCCTGGTATATAGAGCCAGCATGTTTTGGCTGAGGAGTGTTTGAACAGTAAATATCGACTCCAGAAGATATACTTTTGTTTCACATAAATGATAGACGAGAAGTTGGAGGATATCTAGGTTGAGAACTTTTAGAACTTTATGTAGAAGCTGGAGAACTTTAACTTGAAGACAAGACGACATTTTACTATTAATTCTATATAACATAATAGAGTATAGGCTATTCCAAGGTAGTATTAGAAGGAAGATAATGCTCCTATAATACATTATTATTTGTATTCATATACAAAAGTATCAATAGTTACCGTAAAACACAACTTCAGACAAATTACACAAAATGTACACCTTACTTTTGCGTTTTAATTTGAATTAGTTCATGTGAAAACGTAGGGTCATACTATATAAATAATCACATTACATGACAATTGCTCATTGCTGTCACCAAGTCAAGTTCCACGGTTATAACAGTGCATTTGAATAGTTCTGCCTAAATTATCACTGAATTATCACTGAAAAGTATTTCAGTAAGCTATTTGACATTTACGTACTCTCAAACTGCTTTAAGAGTGCTAATAAGTTTTATGTGCAAAGTAAAAACAATAACTATCTATGGCACTTCATTCAGATGTTAATAGGTTAGTTCAATACTTCAATATTTCCGCTTCAAACAGCTCCATAATGAGCACCACGAGGCAGGGGCATAAAATCAACGTAAAAAGTTCCTGTTTCTTCACATACTTATGCGGTTTTACATTTTAAAGTCAGTAAAGAAAATTTTCACCCTAACGGCCTAACTTTAAATTGAACTTTCGACAACTTAAACGTTGTAAGAACGCATAACGCAGCCTTTCAATGTAGATAATCAATTCACTCTCTCTCTCGTGGAAACGATATTATTAACTTTCAAGCCACCCCCTCGCTGTATTAAGCTATTCCTGCCATAAGCAGCTCTTCACACTTCCGTTGTACTGCGGTGAACCAAACCGCAACTCCCGGCCGAGCCCGGGCCGTACCTCTCCGCATTTGAAGCTGTCCTGAAGCGAACAGAACTGAACATGTTCGGTTGTTTGTTCATTCTGCGGCACAGACGGCCAGAACAAATGCACCGCGACAAGTCCCATGTCACAGATAAATAACTACAGCCGATTTATAGCGGCAAAAGTCAAAGGTCAACGATATTTTCGGACGGTGGATGTCGTCGTTGGGTTTCACTGTTGGAGGAAATTACATAATTGTGGTCAACCTTTAGTATTCGGATATAGAATGAAATGTGGGTGTTAAAACGAGTAGTGTTTGACAACTGAGCTTCTGAAGACTTGCAGTTATCGAATGAAACCTTTGAATGGTGTTGCACTTGTATTGTGAGTTAATCCTCTGTATGGCATCAAGAAATGCCAGTCAATATATAATTGGAACAAACGCGCAGATTTGGAAATAAAGTAGAAATGTTTAACTCTATTTTCTAATCAGAGTTTTATTTTTTATATCTGTAACTCAGCTTTCAAATAAAGTGTTAATTCTAATTTTGATTTGAAATTTATACCCGTGAACAATTCGATTATCATTTTTGCTAATTAAAATATTGTCGGTGCTGTAAATAATTTTTGTCCACTCTCAAACTTTTCACATTTTGCATCACACTTAAATATCCCAAACCCGGCTCCTTTGTTCTTGTCAATAACTTCATTTTTGAAAATCGACTGACCATTTCGACTATTATTGGATCAAAACTCGTCTCCTTCATTTTGAGCATTTCTTTCTGTCTATGGATGTTTGCTCTTCTTTTTTTCCCAACTTTATATAAGTCGCTCCAGCATAGAATCTAAACCTTGCAGCTGCCCGAGGCCCAGTTTCCAAGATACACACGAAGATAAAACCAATAAAACTCTTGATAAGCAACGCACTTTCCACGTGAAATAGAACCTAGCAACGCCTTAAAGTAACCAAGAGGCCGATTTAGGTGCGCCATGGTGCAGATGATTCTTGCCCTCAATCTTTTTCTCCATGTGTAACTTTAAAGGTTTTATTCATTCCGAAGGGTGACACCGAAATAAATTGGATAGACAAAGACTGAGGCAAAATGTCATTTTATGTGAGACTCCCATATCTCATTTCAACGTCTTCAAGAGATATACCATTTCAGTTTCGAATTGTGTGGATGACTAAACCGCGACGAGGTTTTAACATGTCGACGAACAAGGCACCTCCACCATTGTGCCAACTAGGTATATAATTGAAGCGTAGTCAAATTAAATTTTCTAAAAATGCTTGCTAACATATCTTGGGCTAATATGACATTCCGTTTTAGAATGTACAATTCAATCAATAAAATTAATATAATACTCTCTCAAGATAATAAGGATGCTCATTGTGTTCCATACTCAATAAATTACTTTGTACCTCTGCCTGAAGAGATAATTTAATAAATTTTTAAAATAGTTGGCAAAAATATCTGATTTTTTTAAATATAATAAGCACAAGTTTTGTTTCTTGAATAGTTTATGCCAATATTTCTTCTTGAAGTTCGTATATACAGTTGTATGCTACCTTATCAAAGAGTTCACCACATGGTCGGAGATACATTTTGGCAACACAAATAGTTTTAACAATCGGAGGTCAACAATAGAATCCTTAGAACCCTTAGTTAGAATCCTTGGAAACGAAATATAGATTGAGTGTAACTGAAACACGTTATGTTCCAATTCTCTTCCAAATTTTAGCTTAAGAAATCGACACATTAATAATTGTCTTACAAATACAATGCTTAAAAGCAAAGAATTAAAATTTGACGCGGAACCACCTTGGCTAAACAATGTAAGTACACGCCTAATGTAATATAATTCCTAGATATTTTAATTAGTGGTGGAAGATTGACCTATTTGGAATATTAACATATTGTGTTGGCTTGCCAAATCTTCTCAAAACACCGAGCAGAGCGAGCGCAGCGGGTGTTGTTCTGTTTCACTGGCGTTTTTTTACATTTTGTTTTATTGTATTTTTGTAGGCAATTTACAGACATCATCATTCAAACAATCAATCTGAATTTTTGCACACACACTAATGTCATATGAACACCGTTATATTTTTTTAATGAAATTCTGTGATTGGTTGAAAATTAAAAATATAACTAGTTTGGCCGATGAATTTCACATTTTGCATGGTCATTTGGACGAACAGTTTAGGTTTCTTGTCGTTCAGACAATTCTGTCAAGAACTTCAAGAGTTATTGGCATTTTACGGACATTATAATTATGCTTGTTTGGAAATATTTGTCAAATTTACTCAAAGTAATTTGAAAGATTGGTTATTGAAGCTGCTGCTGAAGAAGCTGCTCCTGTGTCGCATTTTGGTAAGAAAACAAGGTAAACAAATATACTTGAACATTGTAATGAACATTTTAGATCGCACCGTCAAACGCCAAAGATGTGCCGAAGATGCAATTGCAAGCTGCATTCTTGCGCACGCGCCTGGACCACTCTTGCTCTTTGAGTGTGAAGTCCGAGACGTGTTCCGACAACATGACTAGCGCCGCGTGTAAGATCGGTAAGATTCATCCCAATTCATAGGTTGCATGTGATGTCATCTCATTGTTGCCTGCCGCCATGTTAATGGCACGCAGAATAGCTGTGATTCTCTGCTTTTTTGACGATATTTTATAGTTAATGGGTACCTGGGAAATTGTATAGGCTCCAGAGATCTTTAGTACGAAGAAAAATCACTTAGATTACAAAAATACATCGATTTCCCTCAATAAAGTTATAATCTGACCCGTCAACGTGCCAACGTAATGGGTGGAAAATTCAATAATTTTGCATTGCTGATATAAAACAAAAGAAGTTCGTGGAAGCTATGAATAGGGAATTCTTTCTAGTTGTAGAATGGATTAAAAACGTGAAAAATTGAAAGTATCAATGTCTAGGATATAGACAAACAAAACATTATTATTGCGGTATGAATAGTTTTCAAGTAATTGGTACAGAAAGATTGATATCAATCTCCGAATATTATAATTATTTAACCTTGTTTTACAGTAATATCAGCATTGGGGCTCAACATTGTCATGGCAACAAAGTATTCGCCATGGTAACACATTGTTGTGGACTTTAAAATGACATCACCGGGCACTCAACTTCACACAGATTTTCCCGACAAAATGTCACAAGAAATTTCAATTTCATATTTTATTAATGAAAATGTTAATTATTATTTATTTCGGATGAAAAGTGCATGTCATTATTTTTGTGTTGATATATTTTACAAATGTACAATAAAGGTTTAAGATCCGTATTATGCAGAACAAAACAACCTGTGATGCACGTTTACATCGCGCCGAGAAGATCATTATAAAAGACTGAGGTTGAAAGCTAATTCTAGAGTTTTAGTTTGAGGACATTTTTTATAGCGATTTTAAATTAATAGCTGCTCGTAATTTGACAAAGTTGAGAATTAATGATTGAAAAAGGATTAGTTGATAATTTGTCGTTGATTAGAGATATTTCTTGAACTCATTAATATTACATGTTAGTGGGTCAAACCCTTGAGTACCCCGAGATGAAGTAAATGAGTTATAACATGCTCTACTTTTGAACATTTAATCAAGAGACGATTTAAAATAGCTTTTATATTCAGCTCATAATTCAGCTACAAATACGAGTATACCTAGAAGCTTTAGGAGAGAACCTTTGATAACATAGCAGTAAATCTGCAGCAATACGATTAAATAATAAATAACAGTCGCAAAAAGCACTTCTTACATTCATAAATAGTAAATAACGACAAAATAATTTTGAAGTTTATATGAAATTGTCTATTTTATTTGGTTTATTTCATCAAATGTGAATTTTACCTGTTCTATTGGGATTTTTTGATTACATTTGAGATCTGAATAATTTCCTCTATTTGTAATAAACTGTCAGGACATGCATCGTCTGATCCTGAGATTCTACTCGAGATGATGGACATCGGCATGAACATCGCTGTGGTCACTCGGGAAAGTGACGAACCAATCCTCGAGACGATAACACATATTCGAGAAGCGTGCGCAAAATACAGCAAGAAACTTCGCTTCGCCTATCCTCTGGCAATCGGCATTAAAACCATGGGTCACACTGTTTACACAGGTAACCACGAGGTAAGTACTTAGCAAGCAACGAACACTGCTGACTTGACATTCGCAAACCCTCGAAATGTATTTCACCCACATTTTGGTTTCTGCATAATGGTGTACGCTGGAAGCCATCTACAGTCTATTTTAATATATTTTTAGTACACTGAAAGAAATCACGTTACACTCTGTCTAAAATAGTTTGTCTTTTCACAGATACCGGAAAATAAAATCGTCCTATCGAAAGAAGATATTGTTCGAGTTACAACTGACGAGAAATACAAAGACAAGTGTACCAAGGACACGATTTTCATCGACAGTCCAGGACTTGCAAATAAAATCAAGAAAGGAGACCGTATTTATCTCCGAACCAGGTCAATCAGCCTTGAAGTGAAGGAAATAGGTGAGAGCACAGGCCAATCAGGAGACGACATTTCCTCCTTATCTCCCATCGAGTGAAAGTAGTTTACTGAGTGATTGGTAAACGCTACAATGGCAATAAGTTAACTCGGTAAGCGGGGGCAGAACAATGTTTGAGACGATCCTCTACGTCTAGGTGCCGATGGTGTGATGTGCTCGGGGGCCAGCGGGGGCAGAACAATGTTTCAGACGATCCTCTACGTCTAGGTGCCGATGGTGTCATGTGCTCGGAGGCCAGCGGGGGCAGAACAATGTTTGAAACGATCCTCTACGTCTAGATGCCGAAGGTGTGATGTGCTCGGGGGCCAGCGGGGGCAGAACAATGTTTGAGACGATCCTCTACGTCTAGATGCCGAAGGTGTGATGTGCTCGGGGGCCAGCGGGGGCAGAACAATGTTTCAGACGATCCTCTACGTCTAGGTGCCGATGGTGTCATGTGCTCGGGGGCCAGCGGGGGCAGAACAATGTTTGAGACGATCCTCTACGTCTAGGTGCCGATGGTGTCATGTGCTCGGGGGCCAGCGGGGGCTGAACAATGTTTGAGACGATCCTCTACGTCTAGATGCCGATGGTGTGATGTGCTCGGGGGCCAGCGGGGGCAGAACAATGTTTGAGACGATCCTCTACGTCTATACTTTGTTCCTAAGGCAGACACACTCATTGTTCTCGTTTTATGATGTATTAGTGACACTTACAATGGACCTGACCCTATCGTAAAAACCTAAAAGTGTCAAAACATACCTCATAAATACATACATACCATTGTGGAATAATATTCCACCCCCTAAGCGAGCTAAGAGCTACAAGGTTGTAAATGACCTCGAACAAGGGATGTGCAATTAATGGTCGAGGATACAATGAGAGCAAACGATTTTACGATACCTTATAAAACGAGAACAATGAGTGTGTCTGCCTTAGAAACAAACTATAGGTGCCGATGGTGTGATGTGCTCGGTGACCAGCGGGGGCAGAACAATGTTTGAGACGATCCTCTACGTCTAGATGCCGAAGGTGTGATGTGCTCGGGGGCCAGCGGGGGCAGAACAATGTTTGAGACGATCCTCTACGTCTAGATGCCGATGGTGTGATGTGCTCGGTGGCCAGCGGGGGCAGAACAATGTTTGAGACGATCCTCTACGTCTAGGTGCCGATGGTGTGATGTGCTCGGGGGCCAGCGGGGGCAGAACAATGTTTGAGACGATCCTCTACGTCTAGATGCCGATGGTGTGATGTGCTCGGTGGCCAGCGGGGGCAGAACAATGTTTGAGACGATCCTCTACGTCTAGGTGCCGATGGTGTGATGTGCTCGGGGGCCAGTGGGGGCAGAACAATGTTTGAGACGATCCTCTACATCTAGGTGCCGATGGTGTCATGTGCTCGGTGGCCAGCGGGGGCAGAACAATGTTTGAGACGATCCTCTACGTCTAGATGCCGAAGGTGTGATGTGCTCGGGGGCCAGCGGGGGCAGAACAATGTTTGAGACGATCCTCTACGTCTAGGTGCCGATGGTGTCATGTGCTCGGTGGCCAGCGGGGGCAGAACAATGTTTGAGACGATCCTCTACGTCTAGGTGCCGATGGTGTCATGTGCTCGGGGGCCAGCGGGGGCAGAACAATGTTTGAGACGATCCTCTACGTCTAGGTGCCGATGGTGTCATGTGCTCGGGGGCCAGCGGGGGCAGAACAATGTTTGAGACGATCCTCTACGTCTAGGTGCCGATGGTGTCATGTGCTCGGGGGCCAGCGGGGGCTGAACAATGTTTGAGACGATCCTCTACGTCTAGATGCCGATGGTGTGATGTGCTCGGGGGCCAGCGGGGGCAGAACAATGTTTGAGACGATCCTCTACGTCTATACTTTGTTCCTAAGGCAGACACACTCATTGTTCTCGTTTTATGATGTATTAGTGACACTTACAATGGACCTGACCCTATCGTAAAAACCTAAAAGTGTCAAAACATACCTCATAAATACATACATACCATTGTGGAATAATATTCCACCCCCTAAGCGAGCTAAGAGCTACAAGGTTGTAAATGACCTCGAACAAGGGATGTGCAATTAATGGTCGAGGATACAATGAGAGCAAACGATTTTACGATACCTTATAAAACGAGAACAATGAGTGTGTCTGCCTAAGGAACAAACTATAGGTGCCGATGGTGTGATGTGCTCGGTGACCAGCGGGGGCAGAACAATGTTTGAGACGATCCTCTACGTCTAGATGCCGAAGGTGTGATGTGCTCGGTGGCCAGCGGGGGCAGAACAATGTTTGAGACGATCCTCTACGTCTAGGTGCCGATGGTGTGATGTGCTCGGTGGCCAGCGGGGGCAGAACAATGTTTCAGACGATCCTCTACGTCTAGGTGCCGATGGTGTGATGTGCTCGGGGGCCAGCGGGGGCAGAACAATGTTTGAGACGATCCTCTACGTCTAGATGCCGAAGGTGTGATGTGCTCGGGGGCCAGCGGGGGCAGAACAATGTTTGAGACGATCCTCTACGTCTAGATGCCGATGGTGTGATGTGCTCGGTGGCCAGCGGGGGCAGAACAATGTTTGAGACGATCCTCTACGTCTAGATGCCGATGGTGTGATGTGCTCGGGGGCCAGCGGGGGCAGAACAATGTTTGAGACGATCCTCTACGTCTAGATGCCGATGGTGTGATGTGCTCGGGGGCCAGCGGGGGCAGAACAATGTTTGAGACGATCCTCTACGTCTAGATGCCGAAGGTGTGATGTTCTCGGGGGCCAGCGGGGGCAGAACAATGTTTGAGACCATCCTCTACGTCTAGGTGCCGATGGTGTCATGTGCTCGGGGGCCAGCGGGGGCAGAACAATGTTTGAGACGATCCTCTACGTCTAGATGCCGAAGGTGTGATGTGCTCGGGGGCCAGCGGGGGCAGAACAATGTTTGAGACGATCCTCTACGTCTAGATGCCGAAGGTGTGATGTGCTCGGTGGCCAGCGGGGGCAGAACAATGTTTGAGACGATCCTCTACGTCTAGATGCCGAAGGTGTGATGTGCTCGGGGGCCAGCGGGGGCAGAACAATGTTTGAGACGATCCTCTACGTCTAGATGCCGATGGTGTGATGTGCTCGGGGGCCAGCGGGGGCAGAACAATGTTTGAGACGATCCTCTACGTCTAGGTGCCGATGGTGTCATGTGCTCGGGGGCCAGCGGGGGCAGAACAATGTTTGAGACGATCCTCTACGTCTAGATGCCGAAGGTGTGATGTGCTCGGGGGCCAGCGGGGGCAGAACAATGTTTGAGACGATCCTCTACGTCTAGATGCCGAAGGTGTGATGTGCTCGGTGACCAGCGGGGGCAGAACAATGTTTGAGACGATCCTCTACGTCTAGATGCCGAAGGTGTTATGTGCTCGGGGGCCAGCGGGGGCAGAACAATGTTTGAGACGATCCTCTACGTCTAGATGCCGAAGGTGTGATGTGCTCGGGGGCCAGCGGGGGCAGAACAATGTTTGAGACGATCCTCTACGTCTAGATGCCGAAGGTGTGATGTGCTCGGTGGCCAGCGGGGGAAGATTGCTGCCGAAGAGTGTCGCTATTCTGCCAGACAGTCTGCTGAACGACGCCCCTCTGACCGACGAAGACAGAAAGGACATTGAGATCGCTGTGGAGCAGGAGCTGGACATCATATTCATCTCTCATACACGCACTGCTGAAAAGATAACTAAAGTCAGGGAAATCATAGGTAGGTAACAAATATACCAATAAACTTAATATCAAGAAGAAGACAAAGAAAATACAAAACAAAACAAATGAAACAGTTGATGTACAATTGGCCAAAGTAAAAACGGTATTTAAACGAAACGGATTTGCTGCTAGTCAGATTCATTGACAATCAATCCTCCTTGTTAATATCAATGAAATCAGAGTGCATCTACTAGATTAGATGACGCGTTAGCAAATACTTAATCGGATGATGTAGTCAAATCTATCAGGTATTCAGGTCAGGCGAATCAGGTATTCGCTTCCATTGAATAACATTGGCCATCTCTCTTGATTATCTTGTTTCTCTCTTGTGTCATCATTCTGAACCCTTTGCAATGTAATTTTCAGGCATATGATGGGCATAGAGGCGGGCGTAAAACCTGATCCAATACAATCTTATACATTGTCTTACGTTCCGTCACCGTTACGTCTGATCTGTTGCGTTACTTGTGGGCTACCTAATGTCTCAGATTTTTAACATGTTAAATTTATTCGTTCCGTCAACTTTCAATTAATTCGTTCCGACAACGCTACCTACGTCAATAGGGGCATGTATTGAATGAATGGTAGCATTCATGAGATAACACAGAACATTTAGAACAATTTGTTTTGAAATAAAGTTTGCAACTGTAATTGTCTCTATCTACGTATTTTACAAGGAGATAACAAGGTAATCATGATTGTACTTGAGTAATGAATTAAATGGCTTCAGAAACTCTGCTCGGAACGAGCAATTGTTTTCTTTTCAAAAAAATTGTGTACTAAGATCATGATAAAGACATACTCGGATTGAGAATAGGTTAATGTTCTTTTCTCCATAATATTCAATTTTGTTACTGTACATCGTTCTTTTGAAATGTGTGCGCTAGTGAGGCTTAAGTCCGTATTACACTATGCAATTCATGTCGGACTATTTCAATCAATCTGGTTTCAGAGTTCTACTCAAAACGATATTTGATTGGCTAGAAATTCAAATTGCCCATTTTGAACTGTATAGTGTGATGACTTTACGAACTGTGATTACGAATTTTCTTTAATTTGGACTGGATTGCTATAAAGTAAATCATGGACCGTGTGTGTCTTTCAGGTACACGAGGTGAAAGAATGCGAATTGTGGCTGACATAGAAGATGAAATGGGCATCAACAATGTCGAAGAGATCCTGAAAGTAGCTGACGGCATTGTGATTGCCAGAAACAGCCTCAGTATCAGCTTAAGTCAATCCAAGGTGTTCGTGGCCCAGAAGATCCTGATAGCCAAGTGCAATCAGGTATGACGACTTTTACTCTTCGCAGAGTTGATAAAAGAAAACTTTTCACAGCAAATCCAGGCTCACGAAACGTGAAACGGCGAACGTAATGAATAGAATTTTGAGAAGTAATTTAGGTTATGAAGTACTTTATTAAGAAAGTGGATAAGAAACTAACAATAACATTTTTAGAAAGAAAACTCGGTTCTATCTTCAGAATTCTGCAAAATGTACAGCCCTTAGAAGAAGCCAATAGCCAAAAATGCGAAAGAAAGTTTCATTTATTCGAGTGCCAAATGGTCAACTATATATACCTATACAGACTTCCGTCGCCTTCCTTTCATCCAATTCATTCGTTCAGCCATTCAACCCTCTCCCCTACCACCCCTATTACATTTCGCCGTGGCATATTCTAGGCTCGCAAGCCGGTGGTGATCGCTTCGCAGTTCTTGAAGTCGATGTACGACAAACCACGAGCGACGCGGCCGGAGATTTCCGACGTCGCGCACGCTGTCATGGACGGCGCCGATTGTCTACTGCTCAACGACGAGACGGCGACCGGTAACTTCCCGGTGTTGGCGCTCAAGACGATGGTCGACATCTGCAAGGAGGCGGAGGGGGCGATCTGGCAGACGCAGACGCACGGCGATCTGGATGCGGCGGTAATTGATCAAGATGTTTTTACAGAAATAACTCAAAAAAAATATATCTTTAAGTTTGGTGAGTGTGACGTAAAAATTACTTTGCTTCATTTTTTGTGAACAATGTCCAAAACCAGTCCAAGCTTATTGTAGCAAATTGTAGGATTATTATTACAAATTGTATCGGAGCAAATGTTTACAGAATTATCAAATATCAAAAAAATGAAAACAAAATAATGTAAACAAAATATTTATCTAGAGTAATGACGCTTCTATAGGTTCCAGAAAGTCAGTGAAATTGTGATACGATCAACTTAATGTTGATAACTCCAGCCAACTGATACCAATTCAAACAATATTCCTACTTGCAGACCGTCCCTCCGACGGACCCTCTAACCGCCATCGCCCTCGCGGCTGTCGAGGCGTCCCTTCTCTCCACCGCCGCCGCCATCATCGTCGTCACCTCCGCGCCGAAGTCCGGCCAGGAGATCTCCTCCTTCCGTCCCCGCTGTCCCATCATCGCCGTCACGCGGTACCCGAGCGTCGCCCGCAAACTCCAACTCTACAAGTCTCTCTACCCCGTCGTCTACAGCGAGAAACCACGACGTGATTGGTCGCAGGACGCCGACGCCAGATTTCAGTTCGGTCTCGCCTATGCCAAGTCACGAGGATTCGTCACGTCTGGTGATGCTGTGATCTTTGTCAGTGGATGGCATCATGGCAACGGTTTCACGAATACAATTCGTATCGTCTACGTAGCTGTCCCGACCTAGATACTTGCAATTGTATTTGCATTGATTATATTCAGCTCTCAGCACATTTTAAAGAAATCTCATTTAAAATTTATAAATATGTATCCGTCTTAAATAAAAGCAAACATTGTTTCTAAACATAATATGATTTTCTTCAATACCCCAGTTCTCCGAGTATTTCAATATGTATTCATTCATTAGAGCAGGTAGCTTTCTGGCAACGCCATATTGTTCCAAATCATAAAAGGGAGAGAATTTACAGAACTTTCTATGCTTTGTTACAGTAAAACTGGGGCATGGAAATCTGCTCTCATTTAAAGCAGTCGAGTTGAGTAGTTAGATCAACTTCATGATATACATGACGAGACTTTTTGCAAATGGATTGTACTGACATTTAGATTTTGTCAGGTGAAATACATTTTGCAGTTATTTTTACTCCGATCAAGTAATTTTAAGTCTAAAATTCACTTCTTAGACTCTGCAATCGTTAAAGCGTGATGAAATGCTTTTCGAGATCTTCGAATAAGTTATCACCACATTATAACTCCAAGTTATGATATCATAACAAGGTTTGTCGGATCACTCTACATATTAATATTATGACTTCTCATCAAATCATAACTAATTAAGTGATAACAATTTTAAGAAGAGTGTTAGGTCTTCATCTTATAAAAGGTCCAAAACTCTACGACAGCATCTTCAATCCACCTTCCTTCAATCTCTTTATCATCAACTCCCAGTCACATCATCTCGTTGTCCTTAATCCAATTTCAATAGCATAATGCAAAACATTAGAATGTCAACTCTCATGTAAATCACAATCGTGTATATTCAGTCTATCTCTTTCGTCAGCTTAATCTGGACGAAATATTTGCGTCGTCTCCGTCATTTTATATTTAATCTGATCAATGTACACAAGGCTAATTGGAACAGAAATCCGAAACGAGAACAAGAATTGTGTTGGTTTTTTCCAAATTAAAATGGACGTAACATGGAATTACCGTTGCTGGTCAAATTAGAAGTTTAAAAAAATGCCAACAGTAACAAAAGAAATAAACTAATTTAAAATTTACGTTGATTCCAGAATTACGTTTGGTTTTGTGTAAATGTTTACTGTTACCGGTCTGTGTCGATACTTTTAATCCACGACTTAATTGGAATTGGAATCAATGGAAAGTAACCTTTGTTCTTGCTGTGATAGTTGAATACTATATACTACTACTGTACTAATACTAATACTATATTGAAATAGTGTTCAGAGTTTCAGTACAAAAAATGAAAACAAACCCTGATTTGTATGTACTTAGAGTAAAAAGATTTACATAACTACATTAATCGAAATGACGTCTAATACTCTCTAACTTTAAATTTACGAAGAAGAAATATTGAATTATATTTAAAGTTTAGTCAAGTCATCATTTTACAAGTAACTATACAGAACTTTTTAAAATATAGAAAATATGCACTTTTTATTCTTTCAATTAACTTGTTTAACTCCCTACATTTTAAAAGAACACTTGGCATACATTATTTATTAACTAGGAAAACGCTCAGTGTAACGCGTTGATGAGCGAGCACAGAACATGCAACATCCCCATAGTAACGATGCACGACACGGCACAAGACGATTTTCTCTGCAATTTTTTAATCTCCATAATACTCTGGATGAATAACAGATCCATTGTGTCGTGAAGTCTTACCTACATACCTTCTCCAGAAATCTCTTGTGACATCCCATACTAAACTCGTAAAATTACAATTAATACTTGACTGATTGGGCTTACAATATGTAAAATTTAATATTAAGTTGGTCTTGATCACCATGCAAAATTTGAACTTAATGTGAACATTTTTATTGTCGACCAGTCAGAAGACATTATTTAAACTTAAACCAATTAGAGGATTTGGCCTTCGTACTGCATCCGATTTTATGCGCTAGCTCAAAAATGCTTTCATTTTACTGTACATTGTGGATAGCTTGGCTGCTCTACAGGCCTTGCCTTGGAACAGAAGCTTAAAGAAGGCAGGGATGACAATTTAGTATACATTTTTCAAGATTATGGAATAAAATGACCTTAAAATGACAAAACTTTGGAAAATAACGACAGATTAGACTGAAAATTGGCAAAAATATCTAAAATGTTGGTACCAATGACCACGCGAAGTTTCAAGTTGATCGGTCAATCTGCTCTAGTTTAAATTACAAAAATCACCGTAAAAATGGTTTCAAATTTGAACCAATGGGAGGATTTGGCTGAAATTTATTATGATTGGGTAAATTGTTGGTTGAAATGACTTTGCTAAATTTCAAATTGATCGGAACAACCAATCGAAAGATAATTTTTTTTAAATTTGAACCAATCACAGGAGCCCGTTCAAAAACGATCCCAGGGACCTCATAGATTACGTTAGTATGTGTACAAAATTTCAGATCGATTGCTTGAGCGGTTTGACCTGGGCTGTGTCCACACAAAAAAAAAAAAAAAAAACACACAGAGAAAGTACCATAAGAGTACCGTGGTGACGCTCGCTACGCTCGCTCAATGAAACCAAATAAAAATACACCAAATAAACCAAATGAAAACAGAAGGTTTCAATAGAATTAAATGTTGGTGGCAATATCAATAATAATGTTTTAGCCTCAAGGTACTAAAAACTTTTCTAAATCAACTTTACTATAATTTTACCCATATATATCGAATGATGAGAACGACGATAACACAAACAAATTAACTAAAGTGTGATTTAGGTCAATCCAATTATGCATACTGTTAAATCAACCATATCCGTTCTACATTTGTGTGGCAGACCATTCCTAAAGGGATCAAATGACAATTTTACAACATCATTCCATCCCATCTCTTTAATTCCGAAATTCTGGCTTACACAGAGAAAACCATCTGCGACAAAGCCATTTTGATGAATGAGAGTTCAAAACGTTAGTCGAGTGTTTATAGTCGATGAACTGGTTGAGAGTATTAAGTGACATCTGAATCCAACACACACACACACCCACACACACACACACACACAGAGACGTCGCGACGTCGGGCGTCGGGTTCGCCTCTTCCTCGGCAAATGGCCGTCATTAAGCGACGCTCGTGAAGCCAGTAGTCCGTAATAAGACTTGCCATAAAACTAGACTTGAAGACAGATGAGACCGAAATGTTGATGCTTCGTCCGAAAACAAGACGTCTCAAGTGTGGAGGAAAGAGAACTGCAGAGAGAAATTAAGTTGGGAGTTGCTCTACACGACATGACAGAGAGGCGTAACTTCAAGATGTATATTCAAGAGAAAGATCGTTGAAAAACTCTTAGGACTCGCTTTCCGTTCATTCGCGACACTTTTGTTTGTGGTTTGACAATACAAGATATTACAAGAAAATAGATCTCGTAGATCGACTTGTAATTTCAAGTCAGAAACATTTTTGTGTGAAACCAAATTAATTTTATTATAAACCCAAACAATGCTTCAAATTGTATGAGCTGTCCGAGTTTGTGATAAAAATATGTGTTTCAAAGGACATGTTTTACTTGAATTAATTGTAAAATACTATAATTGTGCACTAATTAAACAGAAGAATTAAATGTGGAACTTTTCAGATGCAGCTTGCATAACTATATAACTAACTATACTATAGAGATAGGAATCGCTTCTGCTTCTTCTTCCGTGTCTGGAAGCAATAATTAAATCTTCTATTATGTATTTGCTCAAATATGGCCACGTCAGCGCAAATACTCTTGGGAGAAGATGCTCCCTGTCTTGCCTTCCTATCATCGTCTTCCGAATATCCCCACTCATCATCTTCTTTACCTCTAAATCTGGTTCCCTAGATTCCCAATACAATATTTGTATTTCATTTAATCCTGTTTAAAACTGTTATTATGGTGTCCAGGAAATGTAACACACCAATTAATAGAATTACCTTCTTCTCCACAACCGACGCTCCAGATGTGTCAATAATAATAAATAATTCCAATACATTAAAAATACATTTTTTTTTTTATTTATTTCATATGAAATAAATGTAAGCCTTTGTTGTAAGCTTATGTAAGCCTTTTTTCCACATTACAATAAAAATTATACAAAATTTACGAATGTATAAAAGTTGTCAAAAGTTGTCATATATCATATATCAAATTCATATGATATATCACATTACATATGAAAACTAAATGTAATTATACCTATCATAGTCAGAAATAAAGTTAAATTATTATTCTCAAATATTGTATCTACAAAAAGGCCAAAACAAGAGCTGCCTAATTAGTTCTATAGGATATTAGATCTGATAACAATTATGTTCACAAATTATCAGATATACTACTGAGTTACGTACATTATTAAAAAATCAATCTGTAGGTATCCATCTGTCATTTTCAATTACAATTAGGTCGACATGCATTGAAATAACCATCAATACGGCAATCCATGAATAGCAGTCACTGTATGATGAGAATAAACTATCGAACGAAATGCTCGTAAAAAAAACTCTGCTTGCCAATGTGTCTCTACGAGTGTACATACTGTGTGTATCAGCCATTAGAGCTTTAAAACACGGTAACTTTAGCATCGCAAAACCATGGGAAGCTCTCAAGTGGCACAGAGCTTGCATGTATCCATTGTTTTTCTCTTCCTCTCTTCATCAAACTCCATCTCTTTCATACAGCGAGGATCATTTCACATAGAGCACTCACCAGAAAGAGAGTTCCAGGAAGTGTGATGATCAACCAACTACTGCGAATGTATTGAAAATTGAAGCTCGAAATGAGCCGAGTGTTTATAGTCCTGTGGAGTAAGCACTTACTTGGTTCTTGTTTATACGTAGCTTGTAACAATCACGTAATAATGGTGGACCGTTCGCTTGGGTATAGCATACTGTTTCTGGGCAATTGCTTGCTGGAAATCAGCCAATGGAGTTGGATATTAAATGCCATTGTGTGGAATTGTCAAGCAGACAATCCAATAAAATATGAAATAATAATAATAATAATAATATGAATGTTGAATTTATGTATGTTGACTAAAGTTTTTATTTGCATTTGCTTAAATGAAATGTGTTTAACAATAACAAACTAACAAATTGTAATATTGTAGAGATACACAAGTTACATTTCGTTATTGCTGGCAAAGGTTTTCACCTGTTCCTGTCAGTTTATAGAATAAAGGATGTTAGAAAGACAAATCATGTTTCAAACTACAAATGAGTGTACTTGAAGATTGATAGAGCCGCATATTTGTTGGTAAAAATATGCCTTATGCAAAACATGTACTTTTAGTACCACACCAAAACTCTTCGTGTTTTTTTTTATATAGATTAATGGACAGGTTGAAATATGCGTAAGACCAAAGCTCGTCCGATGGGTTCAAAAGTAATCATCTTTCCCATCTATCTTTCTTACACGTTGCTATAACCCGCGGTCCGGGGTTCGATGATTTAAGAGGACGTCACGTCCCGTGGGACGGACAAATTCCCGGAGGAAAGAAAGACACGGCACACCGGAGACATTGATTTATCTACAACTGGAGCAGCCCTCACCTATATGTGTGTGTAAAGACCCCCCACAAATCACATATCCGACCCACAGTTGCCTCCCACCTAGTGGAAACAAGGCGTTGGGGAAAGTCAGTCTGGACCTTGGTGGGCTTACCTCTGGGAGCGCCAGTCCATTCAAATAGGTTCGTCTATTGACGTGGTGCTGCCCAGCGGCCGAAGCTCTAGCGCAGCGGAAGCACAGCAGCAGAACACGCCGTTGCTCAGAGCTTTCAATCAACTTTCAAGGCGTTTCGATATGATGGCTCAAAATTTCATTTTTGCAAGGTGAAACTATTTAATTTTGCATTCACACAAAAAATAGGCAAGTAGGAAGTATTGTGTGTAGGGAAATTTGTGTTGATCAAAAGATTAGTTGAGAATCAATAATTTACATATTTTTATACGAAATCAACTTAGCAATTTAAATTCGTACTTGTCAAGAAATTATAAACTTAAGCCGCGTTTACAACAACTTAACGTTCGAAAATTAACGTTGCAAAATTAACGCAATTCCACTTTCGTTCACAACCACTTAAAAAACATAACACACACGTAAAACAAGATGGCGCCGGCCAGCGCGATCAGCTGTGAGTTAGATGTGAGAGAAGTGTCCGTGCGCATGCGCCACTTAACGTTCGACTTGAAAGTTGAAAGTAGGTCTACTTTGAGGTGAAATTGGCGTACGTTAATTTACAAAATTTCGTTGTGAACGAATCCATAAGTTTACATGGGCTTGAAAATTGAAAATGCGTTAATTTTCTTAATTTTCGACCGTTAATTTTGTTGTAAGCGCAAACGTATCAAGCGTATAAAACATAATTTCCATTTTTTCATATTGTTAAAATTACTTTTCTTACGTTTTTGGTTGTTCATAGATTTAATTAACATTCATTATACTATTTAGTCACCACAACACTAACGCCTTCTTATAATTGCTCACGACAACCAAAACCTAGACATCCCCAATATTTAATTTGATTATACCTAATCAATTTATTAACCATCCATACATTCAATGAGAGCATTTTGCAAGTCATGAGCTAGAAGATGGAACTGTTTTCGACGATTGGTTGCGATCTTCATTTTAAAATAGAGAGCAATTATAAGAGCTCCAGTTGAGTTTTACAGTTTGGATGAAAGGCAATTCAACTGTCAAAACCACTTATTTGTTCAAGTTCAGGTTGCTTTTAAGAAAATGTAATAATAAACTGAGAATAAAATACACATAGATTTAGATGTAAGTTTAAAAGCTGACATAACTCAATACTCATGTCCTCAGAAGGAAAACCAATCTCATCATTGAGCATTCAGATCCTACTTCAACATACGATACGAGTTGTAACTCATTTGCTGCACCCACACACATTTCTGCTAGAAGAAGCAGATTTCAATTATCTGTATTAGATTTAATTCATTTGTATTTTTATTTAACACTTGTGGGCCTCCAATAAGCACATAGAGTCATAGACATATGTATTCTATTATTGGATTGTATACTCCTTTGTTGAAACTTACTAAAGTCTTCATTTGCAACTTGGCGTACATTTCGACAATATTAATTTCCACCATCACAATAATTATTATAATTAACTTGTTATTATTTGTTTTATTCCATTGGTTTTATTTTATGCACCTTTCACTTCATGCTTGAAACTTTAAGTTTATTTTCTTATTTGATATCTATCCGAGTGGAAATCAATTTACAATGGCAGTGTTTTATTATTAGGTACTCTAAAAGTTTCTTTGCCTTCATAACATTCATAAAACTATTTATGTCTATATCTTGAATAACTGAGCATCGGACAAAAAATCTGAGATCAAGATCGGTCAAGAACCTTACTTCTGCCCAATCGAATATTGCACGTAATTTCTAACAATCGGTGCAATAAAGTCTGACAATTTGTTGCCCAACTCTCAAGAGGGTTCACTGGTTAGAATACAATACATTGACCTGATATTATGTATTGTTAGTCCAAACATAGCATCACAGTCTTCACAATTGGTCAATGTGCATCACTATTCGAATAATAGTATAAGTACGATGGGTCTATAATATAATTCTTGTTATACGTCGGTTTATTACCAGAGACTGCAATGTAACATCTCTCTTGCGAATGCCAAGGTTTTCAGTTTCCGTTCTTCCACTTTAATGGACGCGAATCAACTTCCTGAGAAGCAAGTTTTTCCGCGCATACTTGCTACACATCGGGAAACGAAACAAAAATAAAGGCAGACATTTTTTCAATGGCATTTTGCGCTCGCCTTTATAGTGCAGGTCTAGCTTCACGTTCAAGCAAATAAATAATGGAAGGTGTACGCTCGATTTATCAAAAAGAGGGAAAAAAAACTTTAGTTGCCAATAGTGCCTCCCATATTCGGTAAATGAATTATGATCTTTCGTTACTTATTGCATCGCTTCGTTTGGATTCGAGCGGCAATAAAAAGATGATGCCCCAGGACTAAGGAATCAGGAGCAGAACACTTGCCCGGAATAAAGTCGGTCCTCAGAGCACTTAAAAAAGTTATCGAAGGGATAATATATATTCGGTGGGTTAAAGCCATGTTTACAAAGGGAAAGTGGAAAACAAAATGGTGAACACCAGAAGCACGGGTCAAAAACACTTCAGGGCGAAAAACTTGAGCTCCTTTTTCTTGTCCATACATTTCCTGAAAGAAGTTATAATTAATATTTATACACTTGAGCTCGAAGGAATGTAAGACATAATTTTTAATCTTTAATTTCAAGTGCGTTTGCTAAAGAAACAAAAATTATACATTCTCTTTCGAAATACATAACAAGTGTAATTATTGTACGCAACATGGAAGAATTAATTAATCTGTTGAAGTACAAGGAGGGGAAGATATCTTTCTTAGGAAAAAAAATAATCTCAATTGTCGGTGGAAGGGGATGAAGGAGTTAATGAGTAATTGTAAAGTTCGTATTCATTAAAGCGGAAGATGGAAAAAAGTCGAATACGATGAAGATCGACTTGTAAGGGTAAACGATATTTGATAGCCTCGGGGGCTCAGGAAATTCTTTTGCACATCTTGAGAGAACTTACAGACTAAAGAAAAACTTAGAATGAATACCCTCTTAATTAAGAATTGTACAAGAACTCTTTAAATGTAAATCAAAGTTAACAAGATAATGTTCCTTGAACTTCTGTCCATAAAAGCGACAATTATAACAAATATATGAAGACACTGCTCATAGCAGCAGCTTTATACTCACTCGCACGAGCACGAGCATAATGATGTCGGTATTATTACACATTTTTACTTAACACATTGGCGTGACAAAAACAATTCGACTCAACGGCTTTCGATTATGCAGATGCTCAGAAGTGAAGAGTGGCACATTTTACGTGAAAGCAAATTGGATGAAAGTGTTTTTTTCCGTCGTGGTTTTACTGATAGTAAACGATCTTCTTAGCGGGTTTAAGAGGTGAGCGGAGAGGCGGGGTTTGTTTACCGACGTGGGAAGCAACGAAAGAACGGAAAACGCGCAAATTATGCAGTTATTCCCCTGGCGCTTTTGTTTGTGCTAATGAGGCGCCGTGGCGCCGCAACCCGCAATACTCGGCGGCGTCGGGGAGCGTCGGTTTTTCACGAAGCAACAGTCGACTCGCCAGTTGGACATCGGTCTCTCTGTCCCGGATAAATCTATTGATTTAGTACATTCATTGTAAATAGGTAAATAATACTCGGGCGGTTCTTTCAAATCATTTGATTACATACATACGAGACGGAAAATATATCTCCATTCTTTCTAATCGTGATTGAAAAATAAACATTATATTTATAAAAACAATTGTATTATATTCACTGAGTTGAATTAAAATGGTCTCAATTTGCTACCTTAGCTTATTTTACACGACAAAGCTTTTCAGGTGGAGCTGGATGATTGAAGATTGTCAAGAAAAGCAGCAAACTTTTTAAGGACAGGAATATATTCGAATAGCGTAGTTTGTTGCTGTGGTGTCATAAAATATTTAAAAAGTATACAACTTAATTTTTTTAGTATATTTCACGTCACTACAATGTAAACAGCAAACAACGTTATGTCCATGCTCAATCTAGTGGAGCGGTCGCTCCACGCCAGCCAAGTCGTACGGCGCGCGCACACTCTCATATAAAGGCTGGAGCAAACCCACTTTTACTGTAAGCATCAAAGTGGCATTTTCGGGCTACTGGATCTTAAAATTGAGAAATCTCACATTGTTGCGAAATATCTTAATTTCGAGCTATGGCCCACCCTACAACATATACCAAATTTGGGAACAATAGGTTACGCCCTTTGCGCGCTAGAGGGCCGTGAAAACAGTGTTTTAGGGCGGTTTTCATAATAATAATCATAGTAGTAGTAGTCTCCTGGAATTCAAATCCGGTAAACAGGCCACAGCATAAACGGCTGAACCGATTGATCTCACATTTTTACCACGTGTGCACTTTTGGCGTCTGATTTAACCTTGTCCCCATGAATTTTTTGTGCCGCCATTTTGAAACCGGAAGTGACGTCATATCTCGTCAACGGTTGGACCGATCGGAACGAAATTTGCGCCAATCGTTTCAGACGGTCATCTATATGGATTATCAATATCAAAAGACTGAACATTATTTTAAATAAACCGGAAATGACGTCATGAAATTTAATATACATCGATTTGCATTTCAGCAACAACTGTTGATCCGATTGTCTTGATATTTATGTAACGTTTGTACTTTTGATATTTCATTTGACTTGTTATAAAACCAACCGGAAGCCGCCATTTTGAAACCGGAAGTGACATCATGTCTCAAAAACGGCTAAACAGATTAGAACAAAACCAGCGCTAAACGATTTAGACGGTCAACTTTATGTAATCAGTAATATTTGATGATTCAAATATCGAAACCGGAAATGACGTCACACATTTTATGACCTATACCGGAAATGACGTCATAAATATGCTAAATGACGCTAAATTCACCACTTTATACTTTAAAATAGATATAAGTAAACGTACTTTGTAAATAATTATAAATTCAAGGTTGCAGTGTTCTCGGCGGCCATTTTTAAAACCGGAAGTGACGTCATATATCGTAAACGGTTGTACCGATTGCAACCTAAGTTTGGAAATGTGTTGGACTAATAATTATGAATTCAAGACGACATTATTTTCGGCCGCCATTGTTAAAACCGGAAGTGACGTCAAATATCGAAAATGCTGTACCGATTGCAATCAAATTTTGGAAATGTGTTGTACTAATAATTATGAATTCAAGACGACATTATTTTCGGCCGCCATTGTTAAAACCGGAAGTGACGTCATATATCGAAAATGGCTGTACCGATTGCAACCAAATTTTGGAAATGTGTTGTACTAATAATTATGAATTCAAGACGACATTATTTTCGGCCGCCATTGTTAAAACCGGAAGTGACGTCATATATCAAAAACGGCTGTACCGATTGCAACCAAATTTTGGAAATGTGTAGGAGTAATAATTATGAATTCAAGACGACATTATTTTCGGCCGCCATTGCTAAAACCGGAAGTGACGTCATATATCGAAAACGGCTGGACCGATTGTAACGAAACTTAAAGCTATTCTTCTTGGATAATTATTTTAATCTTATATACCAAACGCAACTTTTCTAAGTATCCAAATCGGCATAGGCGTATTTTTTTAAAGAAATAAGTTCTTGCACGGACACAAGCTGTGCTACAAGCTGTATGAATAAACTAACAAAAGAAGTGATATCCCAGAAAAAAACACTCCGTGTAAAAAAGGCAGCCAAGTCTCTTTACTTTAAAAAAATTCAACACCGAAAAGGAGTGATATCAAAAAAGGAGCCAAGTCAATGACATTTCCAAATATTTAATCGTATCTTTGAAATAAAAGTATAAACACCGAGAAATACTTTACAAAAGGACTTGGCGCATCGTTTTTTTAAAGACATTTTTCTATTCATAAGCATGTGCCATTTATATACAACCGTCATTTTGAATGTTTAGAATAATAGGGAAACATCTTTCAATTAGGTACATATTATACATACCTTCTGTAAAATATTTTCTATATGAATATATACGCTATGAAACTTGTTGTCTATGCTTTCTATAAATATACACAATAGTTATCTTCGTAATATTGTTTCGTGGTGAATATAATTAAGTCTCATCATGCGTTATACCTTCACATCATGTAACAATTTCTATTAATACACATTTTATAAAAATACATTTCACAAAGAAGACAGTCATATTGAATTTCTATTAAAAAATTTAACTTTATACACTTGACACTTCAAAAATATATAATTGTATTCCATTAGTTAGTAATTATTTGACAACGTTTCATGATTTCCTTCAGTCAAGATCAAATTATGAAAAGATACCAGTCTAATATCGCCATATTAACAGTACTGCAAGAATATGTATGAGCCCACTTCCAATTGATATGAAGGGATGTGTGTTGTGAAAAATATCCGACCGAACCGGGGCACGAACTTGGGACCTCTCACTTGCCGGGCGAGAGCTCTACCAACTGAGCTACCCGATCGGACGGGCGGACATTAGACACAACACACTGATGAGGATCCTGACTCCTGACTCCATGGAAGTTTTCCAAAGAAACCTACATTCTCACCACTTCCAATTGTTATGTAATTCTTTCACCCTTATATTACTTATATATTACAGCATAAAATCATGCTTCTATCGCCATTGACAAAACTATAAAATAGTCATTACTAAAAGTAGCTTGATTCATAGATTCTGGCTCTAATAGAAAGAGGAAAATGTACCTACTTGTAAATTTCTTTCCACTTTTAGGATAGAATGATGTCTTTAAAAAAACGATGCGCCAAGTCCTTTTGTAAAGTATTTCTCGGTGTTTATACTTTTATTTCAAAGATACGATTAAATATTTGGAAATGTCATTGACTTGGCTCCTTTTTTGATATCACTCCTTTTCGGTGTTGAATTTTTTTAAAGTAAAGAGACTTGGCTGCCTTTTTTACACGGAGTGTTTTTTTCTGGGATACATTTTACATCACTTCCCGACATATTTTCTGAAAGCACAAGTTTCTCATACCACCGCATCAGTGCAATTATCATCATCAACACATCACATAATCACGGTCAGACGAATTTATTTGCATTCAGTTATATAACAATGCTCGTCTACATTTATAACAATGCCGACACTAACACAATTACAAACCGAGAAGAACAGTATGAATGCAACGCTAAATACACCACGAAAATAGATGATGAATGCACCACGCCGTTCATAAAAGTAAATAATTATACAACTATTCCTGTATTGTACAGATTTACTCACTTGATGATGATTTATGCTAAGTATGATTAATCACATATAGTGCTGATAAATATTTAAATGTTTGTAATCCAGTTTGATTGTAAATAAATGGTCTATTTTGATATGTCAAGTATTTGACATGTTACAATAAAATGACTTTGATTTCGTTTGGTTCGAATATAGGTATGCAGTATTATCGATTTGATCTGATAGAAAGTGGTGGGGGAGAGCAATCCCAAATGCAACATTATTTAAGTCGATGGACAGATTCTGTCAAGATTTTATGTGAGATAAAAGTGTTACAGAGATATTTGTTTCCACATATCAATTCTTCGATATGTCAACTTGCGTATGGTTGCATCACGAAAAATAAAAACTTTTATTTTACTCTGCGATATTTTCTAAATTTTTCTGTTTCAAATAATTGGTGTTCATTAAAATTTTACTGAATTTGTACATAAGCAACAGAACTTTGGCCGGAGCATGTAATTGGATGTTGCAGTTACATAGATCTTCTGTTGTGCTGGAGGGTTGTTGCAGGTTACAGGTTACTGTAACGACCTCTCTTCACTTGAGATAATAATCTAGACTGCCAAGTTGTGGAGGTCTGTGCTTTAAACTTACAGTTCTTGGGATGGGAGGTTAAGCCTTTGGGCCATTTATTTATCTGTTTACTCGAATACGCATCATTGGTATCGAGATTTCTCTCCTTTATGTGATTACATGTAGCTTATTGCTGGTAATAATTTGGAAAATAAAACTTTTATAGCAGTTAGTAAGACTACATGCGAAGGTATTTTATTCACTGTTAAATTATTTATTTTGGGATAGAATAAAACTCGTAACAAAAATATAGTCAGCTCTGATGTTCAAGCGACTTACGAGAAACAATTTTGATCAAGTCGGAAGTCCAAGTATGGATTTTAATTGGAGTTATGGCAGTTATTCTATAAAACGTTTTTTAAAAATAGCATCATTTTCTAAAATATAATACTTTTAAAATAGTATCTTGTATCTTTTGGTACCAGGTTTCATGTCATTATACAAATTCTGCTTTTCAATACTACATCCTATAGCACTTTGAGTGTGTTGTATTCAGAGCAAAAAAATTACGGTGTGTTTTCCAACCTAAAGTCACAAAGAATCTGTAGCCAGTAGAGTGCAGCTATTAAAGTAAACCATGTTCTTTTGTTTCTCGCCGATGATAGTAATAATTTCCTCCAGCAACTCTGATTTATGACACCCCATGAGGTTTAGTGCAGGATAAGTTACAATTCCGGTCCATTAAACCTGGTGCTAATCACCGTGAGGTCTGCACATTGCACTTCTCCAATCAGCAATGTCACGTTGCATTGTCAAAACTCGTTGATAGAGGGCGACGACGTGAGAAACAAGTGATTATGGGGAAGTGTATGATCTATAACAATATTTGTTAGACGACATAAATCTGAAAAAGTTTGTTATCTATTTGTCTGAAAGCATTCTTTGATTTATCAGCAAGCGAACAGTAACTTGTCTGAAAGCAAGGAAATAATATAATATTTCATGTTTGTGTTTTTCGTGAATAATTCCATCCAACGAATTTATCATCTAAAATCACTGATCTTTCGGAAATGACTTTCCATTTTGATCAAGAAAACTAATTATTTTTTTTATCAATTACGTACCTACACTTTTCCCTCCTCTACTTCCATAATCTTTGTCAAATAAAATGTTTGTATTTTTTTATCGCTTACATAAAAAGCAGACATTGGTCCTTTCACGTCTGTTGATGATTTTGAGGTGATCATGAAGAAGTGGTCTGTGAAATGATTCTTCCTTTGCAATTGATTCTCTTCACAGCGTAACATATTAAAAAACAGGATTAAACTTGGACTGAGCCCGAAACTTCTGGGAAGATATCTCAGGATGTTATAATATAAGCCTAAGGCAATTGGTGTGTATAAACTATCTATATTCATTATGTGTATGTGCAATTGAACTCAATAACAAAAATTATAGTTCAGACGAAGGTAGCAAATGCTTATTTTAAGTTGTGGAGAGCTTTGTCGTAACTACTCGCTTTATAACTAAAATATTTCGTCTTCGCACCCAAAGCATTGAGTGTACTTATAAAAACAAATGTTGTTTGATAAATAAGTAACGGTTGAACGTAGGTACTTAGTTGTCTATGCTTGATGCGTCCCTCGTTGGTAATTGCTGTATTCCATTTAGTAACAGTTTTCAGACGTGAAGTAAATCTGGAATTAATATGTAATGTTACAAACGTAACATATATATAAACAAGGTCGTCATATATGACATGAAACACCTTGATCCATTAGCAACTCATTAGCTAAGTACCTTCTGATTTCATTAGAAAATAGAGGAAAACCAAATGGAGGTTTTTACCTAACAGGTACGAGTAAATCGGAATTGATGTTTGTATAATGGTTAAAGTTTAGCGTGTTTAACGAAATGTTTGACTATAACATGTAATATTAGAAGTAAAGAAAAAAACCTAGATGACTTAAAGGGTTGAAAAAACTCTGTGCCAAATAATATTTTTGACGTTAAATGAAAATAAAATAGTTAAAATATTATAGTTAAATTAACTTACAGTTTAAGTTATAGTTATATATAGTTAAATTACAGTTAAAATATTAACTATAATATTGTTCAGAAAACTAAAATTAATCTAATCGTTTGTAATTAGTAATAACGTTGTCAAAAAGGTTATAAAATATATTACAAAGTGTAGATATTTTTGTGAATAACTATGAGAAATAACCAACACGTTGTTTTAACTTAGTGCAAGGAAACTCGTGTCTGCTCTCGACATCACGAATCACAAACTATTATTCCATTACAAATACGCCTTAATTCATGTCGATGCGTTAATTAATTCACAGCAATGTTGTCATATTGTATTATGTATAGCGCTAAACTCCGCTGCATTTAATTACCTTAATCCGGTTTGTCATTCCGGCAACGTTGCTTGAAGATAACGGTGGGAGATGACATTGTTAACTCAATGTTGAATTGCTGTGCATTACCGTTAGATGTGAACGGAATTTGCTTCGAAAGAGGTTTTAATTACACAATCATAAATTACTGAAATACCTAGCGGTCTTATTAGTTCAATTTATATTGATAGGAGGTGTAAAGGAAGGTGAAAATAGGTTAACTATGGATTAATTATATTTCCGACCGTAGTTTAGAGTATATAATTACCTATACGTAATAATAGGTAATATATTATACGGCTACATAATTAATATAAAATGATCCGGTATTCTGTATGGTATGAAGCAATTTCAAGTTTTCGGCGTCATGTACCGTGAAACGAGCGAGCGGATGTAAGACTTGAAGATTAGGAACACCTCTACATATAGATTGAGAATTTTAACTTATATCCACTTTACTCTCATATTTTGCCAAAGGAATATTGTCAAAACGACAATTGATTTCTGGCGATTGCATCGAAGTCTTTTGATTTATGTAGCGACAGGTTTGAAATAAGGTTCAAATTGAATAAGAATATACTACGCGAGTATTTTTCTGACTCGAGTTTGACCCAGAAAGTCGTCAGATTGGAAGAAAAATGTCGAACACTGTCTCTAACCGAAGATCAATGCTATAATGGGATGTTGAATGGACAGAGACGGTTAAAAATAGCGTCCAGTCTTTTGCCGCTGGGTGATTTAGCAGAATGCTAGTAATTACAGTTGGTGGCAGAGGAGGGACGAGAGGGGTGGAAGCGGAAGGGGAGGGGAGAGAATTGCGTGCTCGTTACCAGAGCGATAATTTCCAATTATTGTCACCCGACAGCGGCCATCCTTCCCATGTGACGGCTCCAGTGGATGCTGGACAACATCTCATGGATCACGCGGGAGGAATCCAGATTCAATTGGATTCTCAAAACTACTTACCACTAATGTTGTACTATAAAAGTCAAAGTTTGAAGAAAATTACGACTAAATTGACCTAGTTTAATTCATTGTGTCGAGCTACAAGAGGCACTCGGAATGGATTGCAGTCGGGGAATAATGCACTTGGACGAAATGAACAAGAACAATCTAAGATGTTACGTCATGTTGTGGAAACATCAAGAGACGTGGTAATATGTCCTGAAACTCATGTTGTATTGATAAGCTTCGAAGTTTTAGACCACATCTGTTTATTAGAATATTACACTGTTATTTACAATTAAGGTGATACTAGCTCTCGGCCGTTTTAGAAAATTGAGAGAGATAAATTGTTTCATAGGTGAGTGTAACTTTTACAGGGTGTTCACATGATCAGTCTGCTTGTATATTAGTAGCACTTTTTAATTTTTGCTTATTGCATCGTTAATTAGGCGCCGGTTATTCAACAAAACCGGCAAAACTCGGAAATTTGATATACGATTGGAGACCAAACCCGTTGACCAATTGATCTCAAATTTTAATCATGATTAGATGAAAGACAAACTTAGGGTTACACTTGGCACATTTTTGAAATTTAATTTTATACGGCACCCAGGGAGACAAGAAAATAGCTAATTTTTCACACAAAAAACACTAATTACTAATTAACGGAACAAAAAATTAAAAATGTTTGTCTTTTATCTAATCATGATTAAAATTTCAAATAATTTGGTCTGCCCATTTCGTCTCCAATCGTATCGCAAAAAGTGTCTACAAAATGCAGCGATGCAGCACCTTAACGGACGTGGCTTCTAATACAAGCAAAGTGTCGGATAAAGTGAGAATGGTTTTATGGTGAATTCCTATAAGTTTGGATAGGAATAAGAACAAGAATGGCAATTAAATATAAAGTTATATAACATGTTTATTGCATTCGTTTTCAAGGGTCCTAATTAGGTCACGTTTAATAACAGTTATTAATAATTGCAGTTTGGATTTAATATAAAATAATAAATTGAATTATATCTAAAAACTAAATGAATCGCAGTGGAAACTAAACTTTATTTCAGCAAAAAGCATCATATCAAATAATAGATGAAAAAGTATTCTATTCATGATTATATTCTGCTGGAAGTGAGCAGGATAAGAACATTTTAAACCATGTAAGCAGAGTCGTTTGAAAAATGTATGCCATTCATCGGTTTTGCATGATTTGCGTCGGTTCATATCTTACCACCCAACACACAATTATAATGAATAAGGTAGGGAAATTTTCAGTCCCGATAGTCAAATAATTTTCTACATTCTCCGAAGTGTTCAGAAATTAAGATCAACTACGTAATTGGCGTAGAATCTGCAGTCAAAATCAGTAAAATACTGTATAAAAAGATATACTAATAGAAAGAGCAGATGAAAGTTAGTCTTCCATTCAAATCCATTTTGATAGAAAAGTGTTAGTACACAAAGAATCATAAAGTGAAATGTCATGACAGATTTACTCATCGTTCAAAGGACAACATTGTGTTCTATGTTGTGGAAGAGTACGTGATTGACGCAATTGATTTGAAAACCTCAGTGGGACGGGAATTGATCTTCCTGAGTTGCAGTGAATCTGACCCAGAATGTCGCTCGTCTTCTGTTCTTTTCATTCCAATCACGTTCAACCTCGTGCAAGTCGACGTGTCACTATGTTATGTCACAGTAAACACACGGTGTCACAGTGTCACAGTTTACTGTCACTGCAGTTGCAGTACATTGTCTTTCAAAACTGAACAAAATATCAAAGACTAAATATTAGGAGCAATGACAGGTGTACCCAAATTATACAACTCAACAAATCATAAAGCGGTATTTGAACGAAATGGATTGGCTGCTTGTCAGGTTCCATGACAATCAATCCTTGTTTATCAATGAAATCAGAGCTCACCTACAAGAGTTAGATGACGAGTTTGCATTGCCTTCAAAGGATGATGCCATAAATGATTTCCAGCCAATCAATTTCTTTCAAATACCGTTTTATCACTTGTTGAGTGTACTTTTAACTAAAATTATGCAAAATTATGTAAAATAATAGTAATCAATAAGGTAATTTCAAAATGAGGTTATACCCACAGCTTGCACGTACTTCTTTTATTATACATCACCAATTAAAAATTTGTATTTGTCTTGAGAGTGGCCATCTGACAGGCCAGAAACCGTCGTTGGATTTAACATAAAAATTGAGGTTTAACATGTGATCTTTGTTAAAGCAGTATTGATTATATTGCAGATTAAAGATACTAGAACCATTATACTATCAATAGATCAACATAAATGCAGATAAGGCAGCTATTGAGCCGTTCTTATCTCTACTGATTTTTTGTTTACTTTATTAAAATATTTACTTACATTTGTTGTTTATGTAAAATTTGTAAATTGAAGTAAATTTTTAAATGTTTATTTGTAAAATTATTTTAGACACGGTTTCATACTGTTTACAATTTCTGTCGTACCAGCCGTCGCATAGGATTATATTTAGGGGTGTTCAACGATTATTTTATTTAAATCGATTATTAATTCGGTGTTTGTAATTTAAATCGATTAAAAAAACAAATTAAATCGTATTGATTGATATATAACTATAATCATCATGTTCAGGGGGGTCATTATCATCTTTTACAGTAATATTAACCTCAAAACTGAAATATGTCCGGGAAGTCATTAATTTTTACTTCAAAGACGCTGTAATGTGCCGTAATTCATTCAATCATCGGTAATGCGAATGAGAAATCACAATGAAACTTGGGAAAATACACACAAACATGAATTTATCACTAAAATATTACGCACACAAAGAAAAATGTTGACAGAATGAAGGCAGCCATTATAGATGTTGTAAACTGCAACCATTTTCAAGGCGGCAAATTCAAATTTATATAATTCGATTATTTTTTCTAACATCGATTAATCGTTTTGAATGTCATAATCGATTAATCGATTCGATTAAATCGTAATCGTGAACACCCCTAATTATATTCTTTCGAGGAATTGCATGTTTGTATAGACTTTATGATGTAGACGATTATAATTTATCCGTGTTTTGTTTCCTTCCTAATTTCTGTTGGCAAAATGTAAAGGGATTATAAATGTGTAATAAAATGGCTTGAAATTTGACATTGGAATTGTATCTACAAGATAGGATAAAAAAAAAGTTGCCACATGCTATCTATGAATTGCAATAAACTCGCTGTTGTAGGTACCTGACAAAAATTCATTTTGGAACATGGTGGAATTTTCATGGTGGAAATTTATATCATCTATCATCAATGAGAAACACAATAGAAGGTATTGCATTAAAGTCAATGTGCATACACAGCAAATAAACCAGTAAAAATGAATATGATAATTTATTTACTTCCACCACTTCCTTTCAAGTAAGTGGAAATTCTGTCTCAGAAATACCTTTCGGGTGTGTTTTACGACTGGGGACGCTCATTCCTGAATAATAATAATAAAAGACACAGTACAATATCCCTTGATTATTCATCGAGATAATACAACGGGTTTAACTCAAAGGTACACAATAAATTATAGAAACATAAGTTTATAACGCGGTGCAGAATGACCGGAGTATGTAGATTGTAGAATAGTCCGAACTTCATTTGATAATGTCGTGCCGGAAATCCGGAAACATGCTCTACTGCCAGATTATTAATTAATTCTAGTTCTATCACACTTTGTCAGAGTTTTGCTTAAAGTTGGCACTCAATGGAACAGTTGTTTTCTCCGATTTTGTTGGCAGACAAGTTAAACCACGTATCGGCAGTTTTATCTTCATAATTGCAATTAGACAAAAGTTTTCAGATATATTTGAAAGAAATTAGTTAAATTCGTTTAAAACTTCTGGGATTGTCCTTGCTACTTTCATCTGCTAATTTCAGTGTTTTCAACTTGAAATGTAATTCTTGTTTCAATAACATGGCTAATTTAACTCTGCGCTGAGTGGTGGATGTTAAAATTAATTATAATTCAAACTAACCATCCCCGTTAACTAACCCGCTATTTACAAGGGCGTAAAATTGAAACGTTTTTAGAGGAAAGGTAATAATATTATACATCAAACAAATTTCATATCTACTAAACTATAGAGAGGACGGAATTAAAGTTGGATTATTTATCAATTACCATGTATTTAGAATAAAAAATACACGACCACAGAGTACCTACAGAAAAATAATATATTCTGTCTCACTGTCTCTCCAAACCCCGATTTAACTGACGGTAAAATTCTCTCGCCTTTAAATAAGATAACTATACGCTGAATTTACACCTTGGATGTGCTACTGCGCTATCGGTATGCTGGTGTTCAATATAACGTACCCTCCAATCTCGCCCATTTATTAGCTCGAGCCTCTACATTGCGGTGTCATGGTCCAAGCAAAATGAGTTCCACTACGGAGGGTAGGAACTGTGGAGATGGAAGAGAGGTAGTGAGAGAAAATCTGTGATCTGATCTGGAAAAGCTCCAAGATGGAAAAATACAAAGAAATATCGGCAGATAACCCCGAATAGAGGTGACTCTTTGGAGAAACGGTGACTCTAAAAGACAATGTAAGAGAGCAATACAACGTATAGTATTTCTCTTTCAGAGGGCCGTTGTAGGAATTATTACGTTCACCCTTGCCACTGTGCTTATGAATTATGAACTGTTTTTGCAATTAATTTTCATTATTTACAACAAATATAATTCGCAATACGAGAAACGACTTATACACCGCAGGTCTTGTCTAAATAACAACATTGTTTCACGTTTCCATATTCCTGCATACGTATGTGTTATGTGGCATTGATTGTTGATATGTATAGTTCATAATACTACCAAGACTATTGTCATACAGCTGTTGTAGTACAAGACTATGTGATGCCATCATACTAGTTGGTCAATCTAATCCGGTAAGCTGTGTTAAAATTACAAGAGTTACTCCTAGCTACATTCCGAACTAAAATTTCCTAGCTAAAATTTTCAGTTCCTTCAAGTATCTGTTACTATTGTCTTTGTTATTATTACTCTAATTATCCATATGTTTTTGTTCCTTAATGTCAATCAATAACTTATCCATAGTCGAATTATACATTGTAAAATTTTCCTTTTATTCACATATTTACTTGACACTGTACCACTTATGTTAACAAAAGAGTTAAGTGGAAGAGAAGCCACTGGCTTAACTTCGCTCTACAAATAAAGATATTTATTATTATTATTATAGTTACTTTCAGCTCAAGGGTGCTATACATTTAAAAAATATTAATGATAATATAAATAGTACACAGATATAGTGGCGGTGATTTCATCAGTAAGCGTTATATGTACAATAGATAAAGCGTGGTAATAGATGAGTATGACCCTACTAGTGTAATTTATAAGAATAAATGTATAATGATTAGGTGTATCGAAAATACGTTTTGATTGATGGCGAATTACATCTTTATCCACGAATTAGACATGACATTTACCTAAAAAAAAAACAGATATCTATATTATATCTTCATCGTGTGTATGAATGAGAAAAAAACCCAGAATATTATTAATTACAAAATGTCAAAATCAAAATGATAAAACACTAATCTAACTCGTAGCCATCGGCGGATCTGCGATCTTATCTCCGATGATCTGTGCGAATATTTAAAGATCAGCACCGCTTGATGTAGGTAGCTCATTGTTGTGGAACGCAGTCTTCTGAGAGGTGTGTTTGAATATGGCGTTCCTTACGTTTCTTCTGGCCGTCTTGGCGGTCGGTTGCGTCAGTGGGAGGAGCTTTGATAATCCCAAAGCAGGTGAGTGACGTTCAAGTTGGATGTGAAACAACGAGACTATTTCACAGGGACTTGCACCATAATGTATCTCACACTTTTATTAAACGCCATTCTTTTTTAAATAAAAACCCTCCTTTCCCCCTTCCCCAGAACTGTATTACATCATATTTAAAACAATAATAAAATTTTTCCTGCTCCAAATGTCTATTTCCAAAAGTGTGATTGATTTCTAACGTCTTTAAGTTTCTAACGTAACTTCTCGACAATGTCTCAGTCATTTATTGTACGTAAATAATTTCCCTTATAATTTATATGTAGGTGAAAATTCTTGGCGAGCCGTTATCAATTAGATGAATACGTTATATTGGTAATGAAGAAAGTACAGTATCATTCAGGGTTCGCCTCTCGTCATGGGGAAATATCACAAAAAATAGGAATGCATGAATATTAATAGAGGTAGTAATAGTTTGGTAACCTCAATTGATTCCATTCTTTGACATTTTGACAGTTCACAACATTCCCTGAAGTCTGTATTTCTCCGCAGACTGCAGCATCGCCATCAACGGCGGCCTCCCCGAGCCCCAGCCTCTGGTCCTGCGCGTCGGCGGAAGTCAGGACGGCTTCGGGTTCGCTCTCCCGATCGACGCCTCCGGTCTGGTCCACGTGACTGAAGGCGACTCCATCCGCATCGCCTGCGCCGGCAACACCAACTTCCTCGTCGCGTTCGGCGCCGGCGTCAAGGACGTGGAGGCTGTCTGCGTCGGGGGCTCCGACTTCATGATCAACGGCGGCGTCTACAACTTCATGGAGCTCGCCTGTAACTCCTATCCCTTCCACACGGCGCGCTACACTCTCACCGGGGACACCTGCTTCGACGGCGCCGCGCGCATGATCGAGGTCGGGTTCGACTTCGGGACAGAGTTCTTCAGAGTGTTGGACATCTGTTTCGACGACGTCCTCATGAACACCTTGTGGTCACGGTTCGACCTCGTGTCCGGTATCGGCGGGTATCAGAGCGGCTTCCCCCGACCCGGCTTCATCGCCGACAACTTCTACCCCGGTCTCAACGTCGACAACCTCTACACTCGCGTCGTTCAGCGCCAGACGATCAGCACGATCCTCAACTCTGCGGCACTCGGCGACTTCTACGTGCACGAGACCGATGACGTGTTCATGGCACGAGGCCATCTCACAGCCAAGGCAGACTTCGTGTACGGCAGTCAACACCGAGCCACCTTCCACTTTGTCAACGTCGCTCCGCAGTGGCAGTCGTTCAACGGCGGCAACTGGGGAGAGGCGGAGTTCAACGTGAGACAATTGGCCGACGCGCGCAAGTGGGACCTTGATGTCTACACCGGGACGTACGGAGTCTTGACGCTGGCCGACGAGGACGGCGTGCATCATGAGATCTACCTCCACCACGACGCCAACAACAACCACGCGCTTCCTGTGCCGAAACTCTTTTGGAAGGTCGTCTACAATCCCATCAGTCAGCAAGCCGTCGCTCTCTTCGGAGTGAACAATCCTCATGAAGCAAACCCAGGTTCTGATCCGGCTTACGTCGTCTGCGATGATGTATGCAGTCAAATCAACTGGCTGACTTGGAACCAGTTCGACATCTACTTGGGCTACTCGTACTGCTGTGAAGTCAACGACCAAGTCCGTGCTGCGCTTCCCTTCCTGCCGGACTTCCCAGTTAGCGGCCTTCTGGTGTAGATCAGCCACCAAGCAACGTTCATCAAATAAACATGTTTTACGTACCTTAAAGTAATTACAAAAGATATTGAGAGAACCACTGTCCACAGTACCTGTTTAATTTTCATTGCAACTACAGTCCTGTGTCCAATTATGGTTTAGGGCGCAATTAAACCTTGTCAATTCACTGGAGTTGCGATACTAAAAGGGGTGTGAGATAAGGGCGGGTAACACGGGGCGAAAACGAAGGGCGATGAGGGGGCGGGAAAGTGGGAAAGGGGTGCAAATTTCTATTTTTCACACGAGGGGGCTACGTTGTATTTTAAAAGGCTAATCTTATCCTGCTATTAGAACAACTTGAGATGACATTTCATTCCATAGTCGCTAAGACGCAAAATAAGACAGTAGTTTAATTTTGCCGCGAAACTTTGGGTCACCAATATTATAAAGTTGAGAGACATTTTCCACGAGGTCGGAGGTTAGATTGAGAGAGTATTTATACGCTCTCTCTCTATCATTCTCTCGCTCTCTCCTCAACTCTATAATAATAATAAGTTTTATTTCCAAAAATGCAGAATTACATAATACATAAAGACCCTCCAATGGGGGTGTATGGAAAGTACAAACGTTTTAGGTTCATGGCAAACACAAAATGTCATTGTCACACCACAAATGTACAATTAAGGGGAATATGCTGTGAAATTTCTATCTCTATGAATTTAGGTAATACAATATTGAAATTTTGAGAAGATATCAAGAGTTGCCTAAAACTAATTTAAAAAAATACAAAAAAAAATATTTTTTAATTTTTCAATTTTTTATTAATTAATTAGTTATTAAAAGATGTATTACGATAAATCCCTACTACATTTTTATTCCTTGACCTACATTGTTTATTTTTTTATTTTTATGTTCACAAATGATTGGGTTAATGAAGTTGGCATTCCAAATTTACTTTAATATAATACTTTAGTTTGCAAAAATAAATAAAAAATAAAAAACATTTTTTAACACTTTTTATTGGTAATTAACACTTTACCTAATTATTTTAATTAGATGTATTCATTTTATAAACAATAAAAATGCCAATTTTTGTTCATCACAAATAACTACACTCACCAAAAAAAAATCAGCCTTCTAAGTTGAATCATTAAAAAGAAGTAGGAAATTACAACAGTCAATGTGAAGAAAAATAGTTCCGGAGATAACAGCATTCAAACTTTAACTATATTCAAAGCTATATACTACAAACATGCAAAAAAAAAATTTTTACAACATAAATAAAAGGCTTAAAAATTCCAAATTTTGACATAATTTAATTAACAATTTAATCTAAATAATGGTAAAAAAAACGAAAAATTTCAAAATTGGCAAATTTTCACAGCACATTCCCCTTAAGAGAAAATAAAATAGGATACAATATAAAATATAAATACTAGGAATTGAAAATACAATGTTATGATAACACAAAGTCATAGTTATAATTATAATTCAGAATACAATTCAGGAAAATCTAAAATCTAAAAATCTAAAAATACCACTAATGATGTTCCAATATGTTTTTCCAAATGTTATTCCAATGCAGAATCCTCAAGAAAATCAATCTTTGATTGAATAATAGGCCTTAGCAATTAAATATTTCTTTAATTCTCTTCTAAATATCCTCATATCATTTATATCCGTTAGTTTGCATGATAATTTATAATAGAATTTAATGTTGATATGCATTGAGTTGAATTGAGTGATTTTAAGATAGTGATGTTGCATGTGTATGTTATTATTATGACGAGTGAAGTGGGAGTGTACATTATTATTTAGAACTTAAGAATTGATACTTCTTTTAATTACTGTAACTGATCCAAGAATGTAAAGACCGAAATGTGTTAGTATGTTTTCTTCTCTGAAATATTCCTGGCAATGTGGCTGAATAAAAGTATTAGATTTTAGGCCACAAAGATATCTAATTGCTAGTTTCTGAATTCGAAATAATTTTTCCGCCCCTGGGCAATGACCCCAGAACTCTATTCCATAATCGTAGATGTGATTCAAAATTTGAAAAATACACAAGTTTGGCCGTTTGGATATTTGTTACAGCTTTAATCGTCCATTGCAAAACATGCAGAATTTAACTTGCTCATAAGAGAAGAACAATGCAGGAACCAGTTAAAGTGGTCCCACTGCTCCAGCCATGGTGCTTAGAATTCGCCGTAATTCATACAAATCTCTGATGAAATAATACCTCAAACAACAGCATAAAACAATTATATCTTAAGCCCCATTTACACGGTAAAATTTCCTGTCAAATCTTTTATAAAATCTTTTCGTAAAATCTTTTCGTAAAATCTTTTACAGAAATAGAACATGTTTTAAATCATAAAAGGTTTTACACAACCCTTTTACGAAGATTTTACCATCAAATTGGCTTGTTTACACGGTAAAATTTCTTTTACGAAAAGATTTTATAAAAGATTTTACAGGAAATTTTACCGTGTAAATGGGGCTTTACCGTGTGCTCCAATTATATGTTTTTAATTGAAGTTCCAATTAAACTATCCCAAAATAATTCATATTTGTAGTGCAATGTAGCCAGATTTATGGTAAATTTCACACATTGCACACATTTTCTTTCTTATTTGGCCCGTGACCCCATATTTTCAAACGGCAGTCTTATTCTAAACATTATTATCTTCAATTTGAGACTATTTTCAATAATTTGTCATTCCTCTTGCGGTTTTAGGAGCAATTTAAGACCAATTTTTCGGGACGATTTCATGTCTCCCTGTGTTATCTTATGGGGGAAAAGATGATCTTCAATCAAGAATATCTAATTATTTCATACCGTAAGGGGCAAATATTTTTTGCTAGTTGTATGTAATATGGTTTCATTAATCTTTGGTGTGAATTACAGCAAATTCTCATTCCTATGCCGTAACCGTGAAACCCCCTTAAGATTTTCGTCTACAATTAACTCCAAAAATCTCAAGTGATTTACTGGCAAAAGGCAGGTTTCGGTTACTTTTTTGGTACAATTAATTTTGTCCATCGTTTAATTACTTTGCGTGGTATGAAATTGAACAAAATTAGATTTTCCTGAATTTAGTATAAGCTTATTGTTTCTGAACCATTCATTTAAATTCATTATACATGTCTCTGCTCTTTCCGATAGCTTAACCAATGATGAATCCTTGATAATTAGGCTAGTATCATCTAGCCTATCATCATCTAGCGCATCTAGCCTCTGCGGCACTCGTCCACTAAACTAAACTATATAGTGAGGACGGAATTAAAGTTGGATTATTTATCAATTACCATGTATTTAGAATAAACATGACCCGACCACTCAACTGTCCCTATAAATGCAGATTACAGAAAAATAATGTATTCTGTCTCACTGTCGCTCCAAACCCCGATTTAAGACGGCTGGGTAGTGAGTTTGACCATGAAGTGTTTTTAATCGATTTTTTTTCAATATCTTTTTCCAGTGTAATTGTTAACAAAATAGGGCTATGGACGTGAATTCAGAACAGTTCAATGAAAATAATTTCATAGTTTGGAATAAGTTATTAGTTTTATTTTGTCCAACAGGTGTTTAGAACCCGAAAATTAACTCACTAGTCACTACCCAGCCGTATTTAAATAACATAACTATACCCTGAAGTCTTACACCTTGAAGTGCTACTGAGCTATCGGTATGCTGGTGTTCTATACTAGGAAAACGCTCAGTGTAACGCGTTGATGAGCGAGCACAGAACATGCAACATACCCAATCACAATAAACGACACGGCACAAGACGATTTTCTCTGCAACTTTCCAATCTCCATATAAATACTCTGGATGAATAACAGATCCATTGTGTCGTGACTTTCCTACGTCATACTTTTTCCAGCTTTTGACAACCCATACTAAACTCGTAAAATTACAATAAATACTTGACTGATTGGGCTTAACATGTGTAAAATTTTAGATAATGTTAGTCTTGATCACCATGCAAAATTTGAACTTAATCGGAACATTTTGATTGTCGACCAATCAGAAGATATTATTTAAACTTAAAACCAATTGGAGGATTCGGTCTTCGTACTGCATCCGATTTGATATGCTCTAGTTTTGCTGTAAATTGTGGACCGCTTGGCTGCTCTACAGGCCTTGGAGCAGAAGCTTAAAGAAGGCAGGGATGAAAATGTAGTTTACATTTTACAAATATTTCAAGATTATGGAATAAAATGTCCCTAAAATGACAAAAACGTTTAAAAATAAAGACAGATTAGACTGAAAATTGGCAAAAATACCTTAAATGTTGGTACCAATGACCATGCGAAGTCTTAAGTTGGTTGGTCAATCGGTTCTAGTTTAAATTTCAAAAATCACATGAAAAATAGTTTTAAACAGTGTTGAATCCAGGCATACCTCGGGGGGGGGGGGGGGCACTGCCTCCTTCCCAGAGGTATGCATGTGCCCCCCCCCCCCCCCCCCGGCACAAATACCTATTCAAAATACTTTCAAAATAATATGTGAAAAAAACACGTAAAAATAGACGGATCATGTCTAAAACCTTCCAAAACGGTTAGAATTGAGTTAAAATTTCAATCTCTTAATGACCTTGATCAAAAAATTTCTCGGGGGCTATGCCCCCGAACCCCCTGTTTTCCACTGTGACTTTTCAAAATATATTAAGTATAATAATTGCTTTGTGCTTTGTACAACTACAAGCATATTCATAAATTAACTCTACCCCCCCCCCCCCCCCCCTACCCGAAACACCAACATCCAAGAAGTAACCCAAAAATATGCCACCCCCAACTATTCAAGTGCGCCTCCAGAGAAAAATGTCTGGATTCAACACTGGTTTTAAATTTTAACCAATAGGAGGATTTGGTTGAAACTTGTATGATTGGGTATAATGTTGGTTGCAATGTTTTTGCTAAATTTCAAATTGATCAGAGCAACCAATCGAAAGATAATTTTTTTAAACTTGAACCGACAATATGTAAGAGAGCAATACAATGTAGTATATCTCTTTCAGAGTGCAGTTGTTGGATCGAAATATAAAACTCACCTTTGCCACAGTGCTTATGAATTATGAACTGTTTTAGCAATTAATTTTCATTATTTACAAATATAATTCGCAATACGAGAAACCACTTATACACCACAGGTCTTGTCTAGATTACTCCTTGCAAATTACAACATTTAACTTGTTTCAAGTATCCTATTCCTGCATACGTATGTGTTATGTGGCTTGGAGTGGCGTTGTACTGTACAAAGGCATTGATAGTCATGATGTTACGTAGACTGTTGTCACTCATACAGCTATTGTACAAGACTAGGTGACGTCATCATTCTAGGTTGGTCAATCTAGGCCGGTTGTAGCTGTGTTTAAAATTACAAGAGTTAATCCGAGCTACATTCCGAGTTAGTTTCAGCGCAAAGTTGCTATACATGTAGAAAATATTATTGATAATTGAGCGAGCGAAGCGAGCGTCTCCTTTCGGCTCTTTTGGCACGGACCTCTGATTTTTTTCTGCTATTAACCGATACACAGGTCGCACCGTTTCACCAATCGATCTGAAATTTTGCACACATGTAAAGACAACTTTTTCTATTTGCAGACCCAATTTTTTTTGAAATCCATTCATTGGTTAAAATTTAAAAAATATCTCCTGATAGGCTGAAAAATGAAAAAGGTCTTCGATACTTGTGATCATACTCATATTTTGCATGATCATTATTCATTAAGACCAACATTGTCTCTTATTTTACAAATTTTCATCCCAATCAGTTAAGAATGTATGAACTTATTGAAATTTTTAATAGCTGTCAGCAATGAAGTATCGAAATGAATGTTTTCCAGTGCCAATTGAATTGAATCTGATTTGCTATATGAACCCAGAGTGCTTAGATGCTATTTTTAAGTTTCGATGAAAGGCATATACTTTTATGTTTATTGAGTGGATTATATTTCAATTCAATAGTTTTTCTGTGCGTTATGTATGCATTTCCGGTTCGAGAATTTGCACGTACCCGTGCTCGCTCATCAACGCGTTTCACTGAGCGTTTTCCTAGTAATTGAGCGATCGTAGCGAGCGTCACCACGGTACTCTTATGGCACTTTCTGTGTGTTTTTTTCATTTTTTGTGGCCGCACAGCCCAGGTTAAACCGCTCAAGCAATCGATCTGAAACTTTGCACATATGCTAACGTAATCTATGCGGTCCCTGGGATCGTTTTTGAATGGGCTCCTGTGATTGGTTCCAGTTTTAAAAAAAATTATCTTTCGATTGGTTGCCCCGATCAATAAATTTAGCAAAGTCATTGTAACCAACTTTGTACCCAATCATAAAAAGTTTCAGCCAAATCCTGCCATTGGTTAAAATTTAAAACCATATTTCCTGTGTTTTTTGAAATTTAAACTAGAACCGTTTGACCGATCAACTTAAAACTTTGCATGGTCATTGGGACCAGCATTATCTGTATTTTTGACAGCTAAACTGTGTTTAAATCTAAAAGTTATTGACAGTTTACGGACATTTTGCGTGTTTGCTGTCAAATTTATTGAATTTCATATTTCACGGCGACTTCGACTCTTCAGTTCTAATCCAAGGTAGTTAGAGAAGAAACTTTCAATCTCATATGAAATTAATTAATAATAATGACCGTTCATTCAACAGTTTGATCTGATATTGTGTGAGTGGTCCCAGGTATATTTTTTGAACGAGACCCTGTGATTTTTGAAAATTAACAATCATAAACGTTCAATCGATCAACTTAGCATGGTTATTGGGACCAATATTTTAGGAATTATTGGCTTTTAATTACATTTTCGATAGACAGAATTTTGATTTGAGGTGTTGCGCGTATCCGTGCTCGCTCATCAACGCGTTACACAGAGCGTTTTCCTAGTAATAAATACACAGAAATAGTGGCAGTGATTTCTTCAGTAAGCGTAATGTACTAGATAAAGCGTAATAATAGCTGAGCATGACCCTAGTGTTATATATTTCTTGTATTTATTTTAAGCCTTTTATTCACAACAGAATTTGCATTCGTACCAGTATAAATATAGTAAAACACAACACATAAATACACAAGAATATGAAGATTAAATAATTAAAAGCATATTATGATACTTGTAGATTACACTAGCTAAAAATTGATTTGAATGTTTATAAGAATAACATGTGATTATATCGAAAATACTATATGAAAATACTATATGATGGTTGTTTACTATAGAACTCTCAACCTTATTTGATAGTAGCAAGTGTTTGAATGTTCATATTGTGTGATTATTTATGTAATATTTCTTTTTTATCTTATTATTCTTAAGTTACTTTTATTAAGTAATTCTCTTTTTTTATGTTCTCTTTACATGTCTTTACGCTCCTAAAACATATCTGTTCTTTCTTTTCATATTGTCTTTCCCCAGAGATGAGCTCCCTGAGCTTTGTGGATTGTGTGATGCTTGTGTACTATGTTGTATTAAATAATAAAGGAGTTAAAAAAAAACTTTAAGATTGATGGCGAATTGAATCTTAATCCACGAATAATACTTGAAATCTAGCTGAAAAACCCCACTGATCTATATCTACATTCGTATATGATGAATGAGAAAAAACCCAGAACAATATGAATTACAAAATTTCCAAATCTAAATGATAAAACACTAATCTAACTCGTAGCCATCAGCGATTTGACCTGCGATCTTATCTCCGATGATCTGTGCGAATATTTAAAGATCAGCACCGCTTGATGTAGGTAGCTCATTGTTGTGGAACGCAGTCTTCTGAGAGGTGTGTTTGAATATGGCGTTCCTTACGTTTCTTCTGGCCGTCTTGGCGGTCGGTTGCGTCAGTGGGAGGAGCTTTGACAATCCCAAAGCAGGTGAGTAAACTGACATTAATCAATCAATCTTTCAAGTTGGAGGCTAAACAACAGGACTATTGTACAGCTTTGGAATAATATCTCAATCATCCCTACGCTTATACCCTCCCGCCATACAACGGAGATCGTACAGTGGTATAAAGTTCATTCACGATTAGAATAGCAAGCCGTAATGGCGACGTGTACTACCGTAGTTAAGTGAACGTATACCTAAACATATAAATATCAATATAATAATCAAAAAATTTGTATAATACGGCTGTAGATAAAAATAAATCAATTTTTTTAAATTTTTAAAATATTTACTACTATTAAAAATTGTGTATTTGACATAATTTATACAATTTCAATAATACAAAGAAGAAAGTCTTGCCATTGACAGGGCAGTGTTCAAGTGACTGACCAATGAACGACGTGATCGACTAAAACGTCAGTGATATTCTTATCGTGAACGAACTTTACCAGCGCTCCGTTGTATGGCGGGATGGTATAAGCGTAGGGATGATTGACACATATTTCCACGACCCTACAGGGGACTTGGACCATTATGTCACGCATTTTTATTAAACGCCATTAAATTCTACCTAAAAATACTCCTCTCCCCCTTCCCCAGAACTCTATTCCATCATAATTATAACAATAACAATATTTTTCTTGGTTCCGAAGGTCTATTTCCAAAAGTGTGATTGATTTCTAATTTATTTTTTGACTTCTCGACATATCTCGACATGTGTGTGTGTTCTCTAACTAAAGTCATCTCCCCCTTCCCCAGAACTCTATTTCATCATAATTATAACAATAACAATATTTTTTCTGGTTCCAAAGGTCTATTTCCAAAAGTGTGATTGATTTCTAATTTATTTTTTGACTTCTCCGACATGTCTCAGTCATTTATTGTACGTAAATAATTTCCCTTATAATTTATATATAAGCGAAAAATCCTAGCGAGCCGTTATCGATTGAATGCCTCTTATTGATAATGAAGAAAGTACAATCTTTCAGTGATCGCCTCTCGTCAGGAAAAATATCACAAAAAAAAGGAATACATGAATATTATTTTCCTTAAGGTGATGGTTTAGTAATAGTTTGGTAACCTCAATTGATTCCCTTCTTTGTAATTTTGACATTGATGACTTAGTTCACGACGATCCCTGAAGTCTGTATTTCTCCGCAGACTGCAGCATCGCCATCAACGGCGGCCTCCCCGAGCCGCAGCCACTGGTCCTGCGCGTCGGCGGAAGTCAGGACGGCTTCGGGTTCGCTCTCCCGATCGACGCCTCCGGTCTGGTCCACGTGACTGAAGGCGACTCCATCCGCATCGCCTGCGCCGGCACCACCAACTACCTCGTCGCGTTTGGCACCGGCGTCAAGGACGTGGAGGGGGTCTGCGTCGGAGGCTCCGACTTCATGATCAACGGCGGCGTCTACAACTTCATGGAGCTCGCCTGTAACTCCTATCCTTTCCACACGGCGCGCTACACTCTCACCAGGGACACCTGCTTCGACGGCGCCGCGCGCATGATCGAGGTCGGGTTCGACTTCGAAACAGAGTTCTTCAGAGTGCTGGACATCTGTTTCGACGACGTCCTCAAGAACAGCTTGTGGTCGCGGTTCGACCTCGTGTCCGGTATCGGCGGGTATCAGAGCGGCTTCCCCCGACCCGGCTTCATCGCCGACAACTTCTACCCCGGTCTCAACGTCGACAACCTCTACAGTCGCACCGTTCAGCGCCAGACGATCAGCACGATCCTCAACTCTGCGGCACTCGGCGACTACTACGTGCACGCGTCCGACGACGTGTTCATGTCACGAGGCCATCTCACAGCCAAGGCAGACTTCGTGTACGGCAGTCAACACCGAGCCACCTTCCACTTCGTCAACGTCGCTCCGCAGTGGCAGACGTTCAACGGCGGCAACTGGAACACGGCGGAGATGAACGTGAGATCGTTGGCAGACGCCCGCAAGTGGGACCTCGATGTCTACACCGGGACCTACGGAGTCTTGACGCTGGCCGACGAGGACGGCGTGCATCATGAGATCTACCTCCACCACGACGCCAACAACAACCACGCGCTTCCTGTGCCAAAACTCTACTGGAAGGTCGTCTACAATCCCATCAGTCAGCAAGCCGTCGCTCTCTTCGGAGTGAACAATCCTCATGAAGCAAACCCAGGTTCTGATCCGGCTTACGTCGTCTGCGATGATGTCTGCAGTCAAATCAACTGGCTCTCTTGGAACCAGTTCAGCATCACCTTGGGCTACTCGTACTGCTGTGAAGTCAACGACCAAGTCCGCGCCGTGATTCCCTCCCTGCCGGACTTCCCAGTTAGCGGCCTTCTGGTGTAGATCAGCCAAGCAACGTTCATCAAATAAACATATTTTACGTATATAATTAAAAAATATATTGAGCGAACCACTGTAATGCAATTCATCCCACAGTACCTGTTTAATTTTCATTGCAACTACAGTCCTGCTGATTAAGAATGCGTCCCGATAGCTTAATGGTTAAAGCATAGGGCCGGTAACCCGAAGGATCTGTGTTCGATTCCCAGACGGGGTGCGCGTTTTTATTTCGCAGGTTACCTCCAAAACTACAGTCCTGTGTCCAATTATGGTTTAGGGTGCAATAAAACCTTGTAAATTCACTGGAGTTGCGATACTAAAAGGGGTGTGAGATAAGGGCGGGTAACACGGAGCGAAAACGAAGGGCGATGAGGGGGCGGGGAAGTGGGAAAGGGGTGCAGATTTCAATTTCTCACACGAGTGGGCTACGTTGTATTTTAAGAGGCTAATCTTATCCTGCTATTCGTACAACTTGCGGTGACATTTCATTCCATAGTCGCTAAGACGCAAAATAAGACGGCAGTTTAATTTTGCCGCGAAACTGTGGGTCACGAATATTATAATGTTGAGAGACATTTTCCACGAGGTCGGAGGTTAGATTGAGAGAGTCTTTATACGCTCTCTCTCTATCTTTCTCTCGCTCTCGCTCTCTCCATCACATATTTAATGCAGTCTGGAAAGCAGCGTGGAAAACCGCGCTTGCGCAGGACATGCGCTGATATTTTAAGAGAGAGGAAATGTTACGGCTAAAACCTTTTAAGCGGTAAGTGGTTTATAATAAAATAAAAAACTTGCATTTGCAGTTTATTATTTTTAACTTACAATTAAAATTACATTGTCATAATTAATGGACCATAAATCATGATCCTGCACGTGGCCAAACGGGGCTCGAACCTGGGACTCTCGCTTCGGGGTCCCGGGATCAAGACCGTGTTCAGCCTGATATTTTTTAATTTTTACATTGTAAATCCGTCATTCATGAAACAACGAAAAATACCAAGGTGAAGATTAATACTCTTGAGTCCGGAGTAATAAATCCTATCATTGAGGAGAGCGTAAAAGCCATTGTTTTAAGTCATTATAAAACTGTCTCACAATTTCTCATAAATAATTATTTTCCGATTGACTTGATTTCGAACGTCGTCCAATGCGACTAGAGAATATTGAAACTAGACGCCTGTCTCGCTGGTTGAGTGACAAAACTGGTGGTTTTCGCGAGAATTCTGCGCGAGACAGGACAAATGAAGCTGCAATCAGCGCCACCTGGTGAGGCCAATTAGCAGACCGCCTCATCTCCTGAATCCAACTCAACACAAGAGCTTTATACTACGTCATTCTCGTTCTGTACTCGTCTGAAAGCAGATTCTAAAAGGTATATATTTACGCGAACTGACATAGAGTCAAATATAATATAAAAAATAAGAGCAAAGGGAGATGTAAACCTCTTTCATGATTGTATAGGTACTTGATTTCTTCATTGTCGTTAATTGACCTAAATTGCTAGCAAAGTCAATCAATCACTGTAATGTGCCGATTGGTTATTGAGTAAATGAATAGCTGTAACAGATAATACATTACCAGAAAAAACACTCCGTGTAAAAATACCAGCCAAGTCTCTTTAACTATAAAAAAAATTAGAAGAAATCTAAAAATTCAGCACTGAAAAGGAGTGATATCAAAAAAGGAGCCAAGTCAACGAATTTTCCAAATTTTAATCGTACCATTGAAATAAAAATATCAACCCCCGAGAAATACTTAAAAAAAAGGACTTGGCGCATCGTTTTTTTAAAGACACTTTTCTATCCTAAAAGTATAGGAAGAACTCTACAAGTATATTTTCCTGAGTATATCACATTCATAATCGACGAATCATACTACGTTTTAATATAACTAGTACTCTTACCTACTGGCAGTTTTGGTATTTTGTCAATATTCAGAGGAAATAAACGGATAAACGAATAACGAATAAACGGAAGCGGCCTAGTCTATTCGTTATTGCCACTATTTCTAGGGTCATATTAATCAATCATACTTCTCAATATCGTGACTGAGGGAAATAGCGAAAGCGCTCATTACAAGAAGGCCGTCAATGAGATTTGTATAAGTGACTAGTGCACTGAGCCATGCTGCTCAAATAATTACTGACTAGATTTTTATCTAAAGTAATACGTTATGTAATTTATGAATTTTTTTGGTATAAAATGTTAATTAATAGCAATTAATTACACGGCGAGAAGGTTCAAAGTATAATGCTGTAGTAGGTATGTTGATGTACCCACAAAACTATAGGTACCTACCAATCACAAACACAACTGTTCTGTATTTATTGCTTGTAAGACAATGCTATGTTTCTTTGCGTACTTATATTTAAATTTAAAATATTTTACAGAATGTTCAATATTTAATTTGAAAGTTTTGTCCCAATTTTTCTAGGCATTTCTGAACTACGTAGTATGTGAGTGGCATAAGCTTAAGAATAGAAAAATGTCTTTAAAAAAACGATGCGCCAAGTCCTTTTTTTAAGTATTTCTCGGGGGTTGATATTTTTATTTCAATGGTACGATTAAAATTTGGAAAATTCGTTGACTTGGCTCCTTTTTTGATATCACTCCTTTTCAGTGCTGAATTTTTAGATTTCTTCTATTTTTTTTTATAGTTAAAGAGACTTGGCTGGTATTTTTACACGGAGTGTTTTTTCTGGGATATCACTTCTTTTGTTAGTTTATTCATACAGCTTGTAGCACATGTCCGAGCAGGGACTAATTTCTTTAAAAAAATACACCTCAACCGATTTGGTTACTATGAAAAGTTGCGTTTGGTATAAGATGAAAATGATTATCCAAGAAGAATAGCTTAAGTTTCGTTATAATCGATCCAGCCGTTTTCGATACATGACGTCACTTCCGGTTTTGAAATAGCGGCCGAATTCCGGTATAGGTAATAAGAAAACAATCTAGTTTTATCTAGTTGATACCTTCATGAACGACCATCTGAATTCCTAATCCCTATATTTCCGTAAAATCGGTCATGCCGTTTGTAATATATGACGTCACTTCCGGTTTCATTTAGTGGTTCCTGCCGCCATTTCCGGTACCATTAATTTATTTATTCATTTTTCACAATTGATTTTTCAAATAAATAGCAGAATGAATACGCAGGAGCTAGTTCAGTTGCAATCGGTACAGGCGTTTTAGATATATAACGTCACTTCCGGTTTCAGGAATGGCGGCCGAGAACACTGCTACCTTGAATATATAAATTGTATTGTCTATGTTACAATGTAAGTTAATTATGTACGTATTTTAAGTATAATTTGTTGAAATAAGTTAAATATTGCGTATTTATGACGTCACTTCCGGTTTAGAAAATAAGAAAATAATATTTTTTTTATTGATACTTCATATAGATGACCATCTAAATCGAATGGCGCTAATTTCGTTCTAATCGGTCCAGACGTTTTTGAGTTATGACGTCACTTCCGGTTTCAAAATGGCGGCTTCCGGTTGGTTTTATAAAAAGGCACCTCAGACGCCAAAAGTGCACATGTGGTAAAAATTTCAGGTCGATCGGTTCAGCCGTTTAGGCTGTGGCGGTGATAGCGACGTTTCGTGATATCATCAGAATCATCATCATCTTCAGAATCAGAAAGTGGTGTAATTTCACTGTTTTCTCGGTCCTCTAGCGCGCAAATGGCATAACCTATTGTTCCCAAATTTGGTATATGTAGTGGGGTGGGCCATAGCTCGAAATTAAGATATTTCGCAACAATGTGAGATTTACCAATTTTGAGATCCAGTAGGCCGAAAATGCCATGTTGTTGCTTACAGTAAAAGTGTTTGGTCTGCTCCTCAGTTTATTAGGCATTTACGGTATGTTGAGTGACTGTGAGTGTATAGTACGACTTGGCTGGGTGGAGCGACCGCTCCACTAGATAACTGAATGTCTAGAATTTATAGATTCAAGCCGTGTAGGGAATTCGATTAATTTGATTAAGTGAATGTATAATATGTATAGTGAATAGAGAGAAGATAGCGCTATAAAAACTAACCATGCTTGATGCAGCCTTGCCAAATGTAGCTCACTATTCAACCCAAAGCTTGCCATGAAATTATTTGATTTGGAAACGTAAATTTCACAATTTTTTGGTAGGTATAGTTAAAACCATTAAAACTAAGAAATACGCCATAAAATATGATTTAAAATTATAAAATATCATATATAAATCCAAATATAAGAAAAGATAGGTTGAACTGTAGACAAAATATAGATATCTTAGTCATGGATATATCTTCATGATTTCACGAATAATAATTAGGACATGTGCTGTTAAAAATAGATAGATCAATTTCGCTCATATTTGCATATTGCTACAAGCCCAATTGCATTTTAGGTCTTACTGCATTGCTACATAACCAGTAACAGTTACTGCATTCAGAATACAATTGCCACTGACGGATTTGGAATAATACCAAGCATAAATTCTCAGAATACTACAAAATGAAAAAAAATCTTCTTTCGAAATGAGCTCATGAACTCAGCAAGAACAGAACTTGAGCATCGAATTGTCTTAGGAAATAAAACAGTACGAAGTTATTATTCTGCTCTGTGCAACCCAGACCTTGAATGTATGTTGAAACCCTCCTGACCGTGATGACAAGGGCAAGAAGATTATCCAACACCGTGCCAACTCATGCTGCTTCTCAATCGAACCAAATCAATCAATGCCAGCCTCGTCTTCATCGCTCTTCTCTCATCTTCGCAGGCTCCAGCTTCAAGTCAAATCCAAGTGTTTGTTGATTTCACTCGGAATTTAGATCGAAGATAAATAATTTCTCTGATTAAAGCGGACCATTTCTGTAGACGACGTTCGTCGTCGTAGTCGTCGCGGCGCCTCAAGGAAGTAGCGTCGAAACTCCAACGTCGTCTTTATTTACTTTGAGATAATTAGAATTTGAGAACAATTAGTTTCCCCGAGCTTGGTGTGTGACGTTCTGCAGAAGTCACGTTATCTCCTCTGCATCATAAGTCTACCCTTGTTAGCTTCTCGGCAAACTAACGCTCAACAACACCGCTTTGCTGGGCTTATCTCACAGCTATACAATTAGGTACGCGTTATCTGAAGAAAATACGCGCTTAACGGTTTCTTCAAAAACCTCGGCTCATGATTTTCAAACTCTTGTCGCCGAAACTGTGTTACATTTTAGAATGAAAGTGAACAGAACGGATTTGTTCAGCTGAATCTAACATGTTGTGAGTTGAGCGCCGACAAGCGTCAAATTAATTTCGATAATTTTAATTACATTCTTTTCAAACCCAACGGTCAACCCTCACAGACCCTTTACTACCGACAAATTGCATGAATGTTTGGAAGCCCCAATACTCTATAGTAATTTCGTGGCAAACTTGTAGCTACATTATTATTCCAATTTCTAACAGTGTTATCTTGAATAGTAACGAGACATATACATACATTCAATGGTGGCTAACTAGGACCATGGTGAAGGGTGAATTTATCCGGACCACCCGATCGTCTTCGCCTCGAGAATAGTCGATGTCGCTCGAGAGTCTCTTATGGACGGAGCCCTCACAACACCTAACATGATTGAGAAGCGACTTGGGAGCAATGTTATGGCGCCTCCCAAACCTTGCACCAGCATTGTGGGGGCGTCGCGCCTTCCATAAACCAAGCACGTGACTAGGGTAAAAGAGACGCCGCACAAACTAGCAGCCAAACTTTACAAGATAAGATATACTCCTCCTAAAACTTGGACGAGTGGAAAATATAAAATATATATACAAAAAAACAGTTGAAAAGTTTACTTTGAGCTATTTATTGATAGACAATGTTGTGTAAGTTCATATTGTAAGCTCTTGGGAAAACAGGGTATGAGATATTTAGCAACAAAGTCACATTGTTTCTTCGCTTAGGGTTACCAAAAGTTGTTTCATTGGAGACAATTTTACTTTCACCTAGTTATAACGTACAGTAACAGAAAAGCTCGCAGCTTTTGAATATACATGATGGAGGTGCCATGTTGATCAAACACGGCACCTCCACCACTCTAAATAATGAAAGCAGTCGCTGTAGAATGATAAATTTGAGTACATTGAATGATATAAGTTATTGACTAGACTGCGCTGATAAAAATGACGAGCATATTTTTTTGTCACAAAAACGACAAATAATGGTAACGCCAACCACGGTTGTTTTTCACATGAATCTATAACACAAAATGTCTTCTATCAGTTGTAAGCTATAACAAACTCTCTAGATCACTGTCAATTTCACGCAAGATATAATTTTTACAAGCAAAAACACTTCGCCTTGAAATCAAATCCCTTTTCATCGCTTTCTATTCGCACTTGTCTATAAAGTGCCGCTGGGATTAGATATGTTTGCTGAAATCGAGACTCCCGGGTTCAAGCCCAGCGCAGCATCCCGGAGATTATAGCGGCTATGAATATGTGACAAGAAAAGCTTGCAATCTGAGAGGATGTCATTCTTCACTTCTGCTAGGCGCCGCGTCTGGCGCCAAAGTTCAAACTGAGGAGTCGATAAAAAGTCACGTTGCAGAATTCGACGAATTTTTAAAATCTAATTTAAAGTTTTGGTTCTGGATTAGGACTAGAACGTGAACATAATCTATTACAAGGACTTAAAGAGGAAAGTAAGTTTTAAGAAAATGAACGTTGAAATTAGCAATTGTATCATTTGTGACAAGAGTCTTCATATATGACAACTTTCTTGTCGCGTGACACTTTTCTCATCTCAATGTTATTTACGGTCTCCTCGGGTGAGATTAAAAGCTTGTCGCTGCAACAACTGCTTAAACATACCCGTGTTTATCTCTAAACATGAATTTGCACATTGAACATCAAAAGAAGCTTGACTCCTTCTTGCTGCATGTTTTCATAATCTAAAAGTGTGGACTCTGTTCAGTTTCAGAATTTTGTTTATCCAATATGAATTAATTATGTATAAAATACATCAAAATAAACATGAGATAATTCTTATAACAAAAATGTATTTGAAAAGTGTACATTTACACTAGTCAAAGCAGTGTGTACTAACAGTGAAACATACATAATGCTGTCAAAAGATTCGATATTCAGATTTTTCACGTCGTTCTGTTCGGTTGTGAGTGAATGTTTGGAAGCTTTGAATCGGCGAAGAAGAAAGACGTAATAATTCTACGCGTCACTAATGTAACTTCGTGAAAGCGTAGAATGTATGCAGCAACTATTGGAGAAGGTGATGATGAAGAGGAAAAGGTAATGACTCTCAAAAGAGATTGAACATAAAAAGACGTCGAGGAAATAAGAAGGGGATCTTCTTTGGAACACATTGAGGAAGAGAGATATTCAAAAGTATTTCCATAATTATGTAGTGAATCTTTTCAGATGTCTTACTGATCATTATAATCCTAGAGTGTTCGATACCACGGTTCTCGTCAGATCCAGCAACATCGAGTACGGCCAGTACTGGGATGGGTGGCCGTTCCTATATGGCTCGCTGTTGCTGACAAATGTACTTTCATACCTACTAGGCTTACCTTGGTTGCTGCCGTAGTGGTAAAGGGAGTATTTGGGTTAGTGTGACGACCTCCCTCGACCTGTTATCCAGTTTCTCGACGGAGCAGGTTTGTAATGGCTGCTGTAAATGATACACCTTCCTTCGGGTACCTCCAAATTGGTGTCTTTCAACATGAGTAGGCTGCATTCCGGTTCCGAGTTTCCTCTCCTCCCTTCTCTACCTTAAACTTTCCCTAGGAGAATACCTGGTTCTGTTGAGAAGATAAACAATAACTAGATTATGAAGTAAATATACAACAATGCCACCAAAAACTAAATGAAACTCCTAATTTTACGATGGAATATTCGTTCAGTTGGGCGGAAAATATCTAAAAACCGTGTAAAACGCTTAAAGGGAAGTAAAAAATATTCTGAATTTGAAGCACACTTAAGATCTCGACATTCTGTTATATAATCCTCTCATTCTAAGATAAATCTCTCTTGGCATTTCTTAGACATGAAATATTCATGAACACTCAAAAAGTCCCCGTTATTATGTTATTACAATTTTAAAACGTGTAAGCTTATAGAAATATCCCCTGAACTTTTACTAATACTCAGCCTACTCTTACTTCATTATTACTTGGGAGAGATATAAAATTAATTACAAGTTCATTAAAACCGTCTTTATTTAATTTTAAACCCTACGTACTCTTCCTAATTGAAGAAGGCTATACCGCATGAGGAGTTTTACTGAAGCATACGTCATTATTTTGAAGTGCATCAGTTGCATGACTATTACCTCTAAAAGCAACATCCCTCCGACTCCACCATGTTATATTGTCTCATTCTTTCTTCCCCATTGAGTCCGGAGGCAACATGGAATGAACAGAGAGAGGAGGTTGGGGATTAAAAACAATGGCAGATGACAATCTTTATTGTCCAGGAAATTACAAGTCGCTTGGACTACAGCTCCCAGGCGCTTTCCGAAGCTACACAAAACAGCAGCAAATATATTGGGGAATCTCCGGGATTTGCAATCACAGCGGATGTTCCAGTTGATGTCAGCTCTCTTCACTCTATTGATATTTCATGTTTTGCTGTTTAAGTTGAGTCGTAAAAGTAAAATATAATGGTTGGCTGCTAAAGACCGAGGTAACTTTGGGAAGAAAATATCGCCAACTCTTCAATTAATTTACAATGTTTAATCTCTATGGTTTAATAAAGAATACGTTGCTATCTATGAATCGATCTAAAAAATAAAAACCTATACTTCTAAATATAATATGTATTATCAATATGTAGATACCACCACTCTCAACGCGTAGATTATAAACAAATATACATACATTTTACGGTGTTCATCTTTGAGTTGAGTTTGGGCACAAATATTGAGTAAATAATTTTAACGCATCAAAAGATATTACGATATTTAAAAGTCCAGAATTAACCTTGGGTAACAAGGTATAGGTACATCTAACTTTAAGCTCTCGGTGCGCATTTTCAACAATAATTTTACAACAAAATGGTTTAAAAATAACTTAACACTCACTCTATTTTCAAACACTTTTATTTGTGTAATAAATGCGTGTAAGTAAGAAATATAATTCGCATTTGAACTGTCCGGATGTCTGCATTCACTGGCATTCCGCCACATCTCGTATGACTTACATACACTAGCCACAAGCTCCATCCCCATCACCTCAACCCCCAAACAGTTCTAGCACGTAATTCAACACGCCATTTCCTAGCTCCTCTCGGGTCATTTGCTGCCCTACATTTCCCACCTCTCTCATTCCATATTGTAACACTTGAATTATACTTTGATTTATTTACAGAGGTGTAAATAAATCTCATGGATAGGCGATGTAACACAGCGACGTGACTGTGTGATAGCTGATGATAACAGCACGAATTTGAGCTTGTAACGATCATGATCGAGTAATCCACTGCTCAGTACACCAACTTGGGGGTGTCAAAATGTATACATAAACATTGAGTACGTGTAAAACAAGACAGATAATGAGTGAAGCCATGGGAGTCTGGAGGGAGGGGCTAGGGGGCGCTTGCCCCCCCCCCCCCCCCCCCCTGGATGTTGTCAGGCAAACTTAAAATTTTTGTGGTGTTTTACGTATAGTTTCAATTCGTTTGCAAAAAATCTCAAATAAATGAATTTCTAAGGGTCAAAAACCAAAAAACAGCTCTGCGGAGCAAGGAGGGGGCATGCACTCCACCATCCCAAAGTGTCACATTTTAAAAATATTGATTATTTTAACAAAATACACCTCATAACGTCTCAAAATTGATTTCAAAGTGTCCAAAAACCGAAAAACGCCCTGAGGGGCTGGGTAGGGGGCGCGCCCCTACTCCCCCTTTATCTGAGGCAAATTGTTTTCCTTGCTCTGCCCCAACCTGGCAGAAATCCTGCGGACGCCCATAGTGAAGCATGATTGACAGTTGATATTTGTTACACGCTGATCAAAAACCAAAATTATTATCAATCAGAAAATCGCAATTAACTTTTTTGAAACAATGCTCAAGATCATAGTTTTGAGCCAAATGTGATAAATGTAGGTAATTTTAATTTTTTAACTTCAAAATGTCTGTCAACACATTCATTGTTTTCACTTAAGTTGTCTTGTTGCTGAGTTTTAATTTAGTTCAATTACGTCTTGATCTTGATATTGATTTAAAACAAATGATGGGATAATAATGAACTTTTCATTATTTCGGGTTATATGAGAGCTTTTAAAAGTGTTTAGGGGTGTTTTATGGCTGATCGTGAACTATAGAGGTTATAAATCTAATATCTCATAAGAAGTGCAATTTAAGTTGCTTAGACCACAGATAAAGTCCGTTTAAAGCACGTCTTTCGTTTCATCGTCCTTCAAAGTCTCTGCCGAATAGGGCGTTGCTAAAAACCAGATACTATAACTTTGGAACTACTTTATGTACCTTAGAGAGTTCGGAACGCCCCATATTACACATTACAAGATAAATATTACCGACCAACTTTTCGTTTAACATTGTGCCGAAGAAAAAAAAATGTGATAATTTCAACTGTTCGCTATTCGCCCTGTCGCGTTTGCTTTCAGCTTAGTTTAACCTGGCGTCGGTGTAGAGCACAATCTCACCTCCTGGACCACGGTGTGAGCCGACGAATTAGACCTGGCGTGATGCCAAATCGCCATGTTATGTCCGTGCTCGGAGTCTGGAGCGTCCACGTTATTGGGGGATACCGTGAAGAATGGTTATCGCCTGAACGGACTCAAGGCATGTGTGTGAATGTGGGAACTGGCCGTACTGAATACAATCGAACCCACATAACGAGGATGGACGACAGACTTTTACTAGACAAGTCGTGTAAGGACACTGATAAGGTTAGGCGTGAGCCACCATCTTGTTTATGGCGCGGAGAGAAGGACTATAAAGTTGAACTGTAAACTAACAAGCTGGAGTGAATGTGCTTTCAAGTATATAAGTGATTGATGAGATCAAATAGTTACGTGCGATTTGAGATGTAAAAAATCTTGATAGGGAAAATAAAAAGCACACGATCTTATGTCATTATAGGATTTTACTCAAAAGTGGCACAATCCTAAAACTTTGCATGTACCTACTTAGCATAATTGTTAGTTTATTAATTAATTGATTACATTCTGACAAGTATAGTTATGATATTTGAAATATCAAGAAATGTGTCCGTGACAGATAAATATCAAACGGAATTGTTTGCAGATTTTGTGAGTGATTTGTTTGATTTTCAATTTCAATTTATAATTCGCTATCGCGTATTTCACGAGGAAACGCTGCGTTTAGAAATGCTCGTGTTTTGAATACAATTCCAAAGCAGAATTAGTGAAATTTATGCCGCGAAGTAAACCAACAGAGCAATGTGACAAAAAAAAGTTTTTTGAAATGTGCTTCCATTGATGTGAACGAATTAAAATCACAATACGCCGCGACTAGGGGATAATTTGTCACAGTAATTTACACGTCAGTTGCACATGTCCTACTTCTAGCTGGAATAAATGAACTACTATATCGAGTCAGTCACTACAATACATCGATATGAAAAATTGCCACTTATAAAACACAACGTATGGCTGAGTAATTTGCGTTAATTTACGAAGGTTCGAAACGCTGTTGAGCGTCTGGCCTCACACCACGAAACCCCCCTTCTGTATAAAACCATGACATTGTGTGAGAGAAAAAAGAACATCACTGTACTTATGAATGATTTATGAGGATTTCAAAAAGCTTTCGTTGAACCTTTCGCGCTCAAGTTTTTATTTTATTTTATACTGAAGTGAGTCATTTTAGAATTAAAATTCGAACACACTCCGCGGTCTTGTGGATATAGGAATAACGCTGCGTGGGAAACAACAGGGACATTTCACTGATGCTTTACATCCCGAGTCTTCATTAAATTTCTACGTGAAACTTAAAGCGAGACATGAATCGGCTTAAGTTTCAGTTTTCAATTACAAATTTGAATATGATCAGTCGTTTTATTGGCGATAAATTTACTTTGAATGACACAGCAATTTGAAAATCACTTACATTGGCCGTAGTAAATACGAGTATTACTGTATGTAAGACTTGTTAAATATTCTGCTCTCATTTCATGAATGATTTCATATTATTGTGTGTGTTTTGATTTGATTTGAATTTATAATAATTAATAACATTCCTACCTGATCTACATTACATACAAATGTAGACTTCACATTAGAATGGCACTACACACGCAAGTGCCAAGCCTAGTTATGCAATAGGTACATTAATTCATTTACTTTATTTGCATTTTAAAATGATATATTTTTGGATTGTTGTAAATCTATGCATTGACAAGTGTATCAATGAGTGGAGAGATCCAATATTACCAGAAAGAATGAATATTGTTGACAGTTCTCGTCACCCCCCCCCCCCCCCCCTCCCCCCCGACGACGAAGGCCAGTTGGCGTCGTGTCGATGGCTGTCAGCTGAATTATGAAATATCGGCTGCAGATCGAATAACGTCCAATTTCCAACTGCGTAAAAATATCGTCTAAAGAAATGCGAGAAAATCAATCACGAATTCGCAAACTACAAATAGCTCGTTTTGCAGTCCAGTTCATTTTGATAAAAGAATTTTCATTGAATTGGAACTAAATTTTAAAAAAAAATGTTTAACTTATACCTAACACCGGCTGTGTGGAGTTAAAAAATATTTTTGCATATATTTTCACAAGTCTAAGCCAAGGTTGCCCAAATGGAATCAATTCGACCAAAATTTCCTAAAAGTGAGATATTTTCACAAAGAAAAGCAGGTAAATACTAAGCAGCAAGTATGAAACGACTTGTACATGAGTGGATTCTGACGCTTTGTTCTACAATGTGTCGACGAGTTCCTCTTGATTAAATTGTATAGAGTAATTGAATTGAATTTATACTCCTTTTATAGAATCCTCCAGGAAAAGCAACTTCAATTTGCGTAGACAATTGAACTGGAGACTTTTCCTCCTCGTTGAAATATATCATCTAAAGACCAACGGAAAGAGAACGAGAAGGAGAAGATGGAAATGAGAGTAAGAAAAGGAATCATAATTACGATAGTTTAGTTTGAAGAACGATTCCTTCCATCTCTTATCTGATGACAGTGAGAGATTATATTCATTCTCTTGTCTGATCGCATTAGCCTCTTATCCATGAACTATCGCATTTTGTCACCTGTCGGAATCCGTAGCTAGAAATCACTTTTCATAGCGCTGCAGAGTTCATTTTATCTCACAGTCCAACTATTAATCAACTTCTGACAGTAAATGGATCAACTTTGCACATGGGATTTCTCAAACCTAAATTCAGGTTATTTATACATTCACAATCTGGTAAGTATAAGTATTTTATAATAATTATTGTCAAACAAAATGAAATTTAGAAAGTCTATCAATTAGTAATATCTAGTATATTATTATGCATGCTAATATTTGACTCGCGGGTAGCCATTTGCTGATTACATAATATATTACTAATTAATTATTTTACTGTCCAAACAATCAACTTTATAGTCGATGAGTTCCATCAAGTATTCATATCCCCCAATTACGATGAAATCTGACCCTAGGCATGATTATCCGTCTATTAGTGAAACACCAAAGGTTTAATCCCTCTTTCATAATTGCATCTTTACAAAAAAAAAAAGCTCTTGCGCAATTTCCATTTGATAGAGCGTTATTTCCGATTTATTTTTAAAATCTCTGTAGAGTGTCATTGGGTTGAACAATCAGACCATGGTCAATCAATATGATTGACGTTCTTTTTCACATTAGGATGCAAATAGAGAAACAAAATTCTTTAGAATATGATTACTTGTTTGGCGTGTAGGTTAAAATGGATCAGCGTTTGGAGACGAAAGCAGTTTCTACTTGGCTCAACAAAGCGTTCATCCTCAAAGTTCTCTGCCATAATGAAAACGACGACGAACTTTTCATCGAGGATGTTGACATAGCCATGGCAGTCGGTAAAGGAGAGAACTACACTGGCAACCTCCATCGTGTACAGTGTTTTGCAATCAAGAGAGGTGTAAAAACTCACAGAAGTGGATTGATTGTTAAGAGTCTCCCTGAATCACCAACTATGCAATATTACTTGATGGAAAGTGGAATCTTCGATAAGGACGAACTCATGTACGAGGTAAGTGTGTAAAGAAGGATATGATGCTAAAGAGAGAGTAGAGACGTAAACCTAGAACATAAAACACTGCGAAAAGCAAAAGTGATTTGTGTCGTGTCCCTAACCACATCTCGCAAGAACATTTTCCCCTCGTTTTCTTGAAAGTGTTTGTTGAGAGAAAATGTAAAATTGGAATTGTTCTATACTCCAGTCCTTTCGCACATAAAATTATACCCCACCCCGCCATACAACGCACCAACCTTAATGAGGTAATTCGTGGTGTACCTCTATATAAACCCAGTGGATTCATTAAAAATAGATGGCTTCCTTTCCCAGAAGAAGAATACGCCAGTGAATACATATCTCAGATCTTCCTTGCTTGCAGTAGGCAGCTATCTAATTCCCGTGGATTCTCATCACCTCATGTTCATCTGAAACCTGCAAGTGAAGCAAATACCGTTCTTCTGGAGCACGCAAATTTACCCGGATTATCCACTAATGTTCAGTTTTGTTTCGTTAATAAATTACATTTATCGTCGTTCCCACTTCAGTTATATAGAAAAAAATATTTTCAATTTCCAGGAAACTTTGTCTTCCTTAAATCGTATCATCCAAGACAAAGGCTACACTTCTATGTCACATCACCATTACATTACCTCAAGACCGTACACGATCATAATGGAGGACATGGACCTACTGGACTCCAAATGGCGGACAGACGTCAAGGACTTGATCTGGTTCGTGCCACGGCAGCCATGAAAGCTCTTGGTCGCTTTCACGCAGCATCTCTTGCGCTGAGTCAAGAAGATCCAGTACCACGAGATGTTGAAGACAATAGAGACATGATAAGAACGTTTTTCGAGTCGAAATTTCTTAATCTTCCAATTGAAATTGATAAATGGACAGATTTTGAACGTTTTGGGGACAAACTTCGTCGAAATCTTAAAGTAGAGCATCTAATCGACGTCATAAAACCAAAAGAAGGCGAAGTTTTGGTTTTAAATCATGGTGACTTTTGAGTCAACAACATTCTATTTCGCAGTTTGAAATCAGCTGAAGACGACGACGTCAAACTAATTGACTTACAACTAAGCAAGATGGCGTCACCTCCTCTTGACATTCAACAATTTTGTTCTACACGAGCCTAAGTACAACAGTGAGAGAAAAGCACTGCCACACATTGTTAAAAGATTATCACACAGAGCTCTGTGGTGTTCTGATGAACCATGCACACGTGATCACACTAGAGGCGTTGAAGAAGAGAGTTGAAGAAGCCACAGAGTTACTGTGGCATGGGCACAGTACTGCCATCTATGTTACACTCCGTCGAAGAATCCAGCAATGTAGTCGGTAAACAGAGAACAATTATAGGAAAATATACAGGCATCTCTAACATTTATTCCGGGGAACTGTTTAAAGTGTATGGAAAAATATGCTTATTCAGTGGGAGGAGAAAGGGCTACTGAAATGAATTCAAACTTATGGCACACGAATCTATGTTTGTTTTTCATTATGGCATTTCAGATCAAACAAAGTAAATGATCAAGCTAATTTTGTTCCCTAAGATTCACTTCTATCCAGTTCGTCTGCCTATTGATTTCTAGAAAGGTAAATCAATTATTCTCTCTCTATTAATGATTGCAAAGTATAATTATCAATCTTACTACTATATTCAGTTATTACAAGTAATACAATAATACAAAGTTCAAACCATAGTGTAAAGAGTATTGTGATAATTCCATACAATCATGTTTATAAACGCTTGATATTGTGAAAAATGTGAAAAATTTTCTGCTTCACGATTAAGTTGTGTTCTTAATATCTCTAGGGGGGGGGGGGGGGGGGCTGTAAAGTGAAAAGTTTGGCAGGTTGTTTCAGTGCCCAATACTCGGGGCATCAAACGACAAATTTCCCATGTCGATCCATGTCATGTCCTCTAACGAATAATTTAGCTCGATGAACTTTTCTACCACCATGTTTACATAATATTCATCACTCGAGAACAGATTATTTACTTTCTAGAATTCAGTATCTGCTATACGTGCCCGTGGGTACAACACGGCCAATATTAACAATGTAATCATGTAAATAGAGTTTTAGATTTTCACTTCACCTTTAAACATACATCACCTGCTAACTTTTATACATGACGCGATATTCCGCTTCTTGTATAGGTAAAGTTAACTCCCCCACGAGAATAACAAATTCATCAAAACGACAAAAAGCTGTAGGTATTATTAAATCACACATTCGTGCGTGTTGACATTATCCGGCTCCGGCAGCGACGTCGTTTATGCGCCGCGACGCTTTTCTCAGTCAGACGTCCTCCATTCATCACGTCGTTGACAACCGGTATAAAACCTCATAATACCATGTCGTTGATACTTAGATTCCATCGCTCTAATGCATTGGATATCGATCCTAACGATAATTATTAATTACAGACAAATTACTACCGACACTACAACGAAGTTTACACTTTAGCAATTTACCGACATGGAACCAATTCTGGTTGGATTTATCTGTATGCCATTAGCCTCCGATTACTTCTATTCCGGATAACCTAACGATAAGTCGTGGATCTTCGATTGTGAGCTATTCGCCGTTTCCTCGGAGAACTACAATTATTCGAGCTGCCTATAGTTCCCCCGATTTCAATTATCTTGAATGTGGAATATTAGACGGATCCAGATTCGAGAAAACGGAAAGCGGAGTTTATTGACGGCCGTGAGAATATGGAAGGAGAGGAAATTATAGAAATTGAATTTTGTTGTGGAATCAAGGAGTTGATTCATTCAGCTGAATATTTTAACATATTTTTGCGAGAGGAAGTTGAGAAGAAAACTGGTGGACTTTGAGGGAAGTGAGGTATTAATGAAACAGACTTGGGAGACATTGTGATTGTATGATGTGTAACCGACAGTCGGGTTGGTTTGCAAAGCAACCAATAGAGACACAAGTAGGATGAAACAATACCTTTATTAGTAATTGTATAACAAAATTACATTTATTTGAGAGTAGAATTTCGAAACTCCAGTCTCAATGAAAATATTATTTAAAGATATTGAATTAGACCCATCTAATTATTAATAATTAAAAACTGTTAATAACGCGTGAATATAGGGTACTCTTACCGTACCGCACTTTATGTATCGTTTTGTTTTGCCTGCACTTCAAACAGTCAATCTATCTTAAATTTTGCATTAATTTTTTAAAATCCTCTTATTAGTTAGAATTTGAAAAAATTACCCGCTTGACCAATACAAAATATTTGAATGGTCTTGGGACCAACTTTTTAAAAGGTTTTACGAAGTTGTATACAATCAGTCAAGAAATTGAAGAGTTGCTATTTCATCGAGAAACATTAATATTCATCAATGAAGAGATTTGTATTAACGCTGTTTTCAAGGCGTATAGAGCAGCAACTTTAAAGCGTTTTTCTGGTACCTACAGAACAACGAAAATATAGCTTCAAGAATCAATGAATGGTTGACCCGGTTTGACCATGTTTACTTGGTGTACGTTTAAAATAATATCTTTAGGTAATGGTATAATAATTCAGATATCAGATACTGTTAACATACGGAGCCAGCAGAGATAGAGATTATATCGTGACAATCTGTTCCAATAAAATTTAATCGCTAAGTATAAACTGCCTGAATTGCATCGCTAAACTTTGCGCTGTAACAAAGATTGTCCGCTCTCAAGAGACACTTTTTACTTGCAATTTCAACTTACTAATATTAGTAAAGGTAAAAGAGAATTTACGAGAGTAGAGAAAAGAAGTAGATGTCCACTCATTACCCTGGAACTCATTGTTGACACGAATTCATTGTTGACACGAACTCATTATTGTTTTAGAATTTTTTTATCTTGATTACTAACGACTTCTTTAAAATATTCAAAATAAGATCATATAAAAAATAATATTCTAATTCAGATAGGAGGATGGAAAACAAGTAAATGCAATCTGGTTTGTTGACCCATCTTCGCTTCAAGATGCTTTGCTTTGTCTTTCACCTGGAAATCTACAACTTGTAATTTCCTTTATTAGAAGTTGTAAGTAAGTGACCTGCATCAATATTAAAAATAATAGTTCTTGGTTGTAGCTTAGACTAAATTTTAGTCTAAGGTTGTAGCTACCTAATTAAGAATGAAAACTGACCATAGAGAATGACCTCAACTCAAGTACAGTGATTTTACTATATTACAAACTCAGAATTAGTGGCAGTAAAACTAGTAATCCCGTAATAGACAGTATCACTTATTTGACAGAGAAGAGATTATATAGACCGTTACAATATCAATGAACTTTAATCGTTTATATAAACTGCCTAAACTTACCCCAATCCTTCGCCGCCCTCAAAGTTTCCCCTAACCCAACCCCAAAGAGGTATAATTGATTGATACTGTGCGTGAAAATCAACTCGAGTATCGATCTCAAAGAATGGAAACTAGCCGACAAGTTGGTAAATACATGATTTAACTCTTAACCGAAGGATAATTAGTATGGAGTAAAGTAACTCCGGTTAACTTGGGGAGTTGTAAATCATGACAAGTATACTCAAGAGTTAGTTTCCAGCCGGCGTGTTACTGTTACCAACTCACGACACCGAACATGGCACTGAGAGATTAATCGTCGGACTATCATAAACTAAGTTGCCGCAGATCGATCGTGACGCTGCCTGATGATGATAATAAACGAGATCGTATCTTGGAGATGGTCCATCTTGATCGGTCATTGATACTTGATACATCATCAGTCAATCTCAATTCCACCCGCTCCAATCCCACTGGCTACAGAAATAAATCGTCGAGTGTGTATATAAAGATAACGAAGGTGGTATTAGGGAGGGAAATGATTTATTCAGTTTCCATTTAATCTCGAGCGTTAGGCACCCCGCATTACAGGAGTGAACTGCGTGCTGCCTACCTCTCAGTCCCCAAACCATCAGTCTAAAAAAAATCTTATCCAAATAATCAACTGATCTGATGAATCACAAAGAGATGGATAAATATTAAATATTCCTCCATTCATCACAAATAACAAGATAATAAATAAATAAAACTGGTCTCGAAAATTTAAAAAAAAAAGTTTGAAACCTGATTGTACACTCGACAATTTATAAAACGGTATTTAAAAAAAATGGATTGTCTGAAAGAAATGTGATGGCAACATCTGATGAAGTCTATACTTACTCGTCATCTTTCTCTAGTAGGTGAGATCTGATTTCATTGATAATAACAAAGGATTGATTATCAATGAACCTGACCAGTAGCCAACCCTTTTCGTTCAAATACCGTTTTATGAATTGTCGAGTGTACCTTTTTCAAAAACAATGGGAGTGGAATTTTATACAGGATGATCATGGAGTTTTAAATAACTTCATGGGATGATGATCATTAAGTATAAACAAATTTAAGTAAAAAGGAAAAAATGATTTTTTATTTTCACTGTTTATGTAAAAAAATCAATTGGTGACATATCAATTGCCACAACAATGAACAATTACTTTAAAAGAAACACTACATACTAACATGCTCTCCAGTGCTTTTAGAGAAGCTGCTATATAAATATGATTTAAATATGTAGGGACTATATTTTCAAGGATAGAATACTTTTGACCATTTACTTTTATTCTTCTTATCTTCTGGTCTAAGCTTCTTGGGTATGTATTTCGGTGTGTGTTCATCCATTCTTCTTTGATACGGAAACTCTCTCAACTCGAACGGCCGCGTCTTCTTGTCGAGAGGCCTCGTGTCGTGATCGATCTTGTATATTCTCTCCCAGTCGTAGACCTCGTGAGGCAGACGATGCCTCGGACGATTGCTGTACATGTGCTTGAACCTGTTCTCGAGCCAAATGCGGCGCTCGGGGTCGGCAATGTGCGCCACGTGATATGCACGCTTGTTGAGGTACGGCTTCATGTTCACTCCAGTGCGCACCGCGGGTTCGTTCAGATAGAACTTGATCAGAGTCTTCAGCACATCGTCGTTAAAACCTAAAACATTTGTAAAATAAAATAGTGTAATTTTTTTTTTGTCTGGGGCTTAACGTTGCACTATTCTGCAGCGAGGCTAATGGCGACGGATGAATGATTATGAGGATGATTGTGATATGATGGTGAAGTTAGGTAAGGATGGAAGGTGGGAAGGAGGCGGTCATGGCCTATTAGTAGGGTACCTTCCCAGCATTTGCCTGTCGACTGAGGGAAAACCACGAAAAAAAAACCCAGTCAGGAAGGACGGCCGCGGAAATTGAACCCGGGCCTCCGGAATACAAGTTCAAAGCGTTAACCACTCACCCAACCTGTTCCGTTAGTGCAATTTGAGATAAGTTTTTTGGAAACTTCCAGTGGAGACAGTATGATATGAAAGGATGTGCGGTTTAAGATAATGTAATTTGAGTTGCAATTAATATTATATGGGTCCAGGTACAATGTCAACAGATATGAGTGTACAGTCACGGAAATAACCTCGGTAAACCCTCCTTCTCCCTTTCCATGCATTTACGTTAGTTTAGGCTCCTCCCCCTCGAACCGTAACACTGGCAAAGTTGTTTGAATGTGGTGGGGGGTGAAAGGAGCGTTTACCAAATATATTTCCGTGACTATACTACATCACAAGAAGATTTACCAAATTTTATAGGAATTTCACAGAATTAATTCATGAATGTAATGCACGGTGGGCATGGCTAATTACGACAAATGACATTGCAATCCAAACTCACAATAGAATAATCACTCACCAACAATGCTGTCTCCATCTACAGACTCGAACAGTTTCGCCTCAGTCGTGGCCCAGCACATGTTGCGGCGTGGATTTGACAATGCATGATCAGAGTGGAGGAGGGTTGTGTTCAACTGATACGCATAGAACGACCATAGTTGTCCGTTAGTGATGACAGATTGTGACACCAGCGGATACGTCAGATCATTGAATGTGGAGAACCCCTGATAGCACGCTTGTGCCAAAGTCCAGCCGTACGAGGCCAATATTGCTTGCGTCTTCAAGCAGTCAGTCAAATCCTTCTGACCATAGTGGGGTGGGCGGTCGAGGATGTGTCCACGATTATGGTACGAAATAATTCCAAATTCAGATTCATCACCAGGCCAGAAACCGGGTATATTTGTACCATGGCGATGTTCAAATTGTACTCCAAGAACTCGAGGGTCATAGGTAAAGGTTGGAACCGGTAACTCTGTATCATTGTATTCCACCAGTTCAACGAATTGTGACAGCGGTTTATTGCTTCGGAGTTGTAATGATGGTGAACCGATGTACTGGACACAGCGGTCGACGGGATTATTTGCTTCAGATTTCAACCTGTCCACTTTCTCCTTGCTTCTGCGAACTTCAGCTGGAGGGTCCACTCCACCCACAAACCAAAACGATTCGATTCGAGGGTCAAAGTCTACTTGCGCTTCAAACAAATGAGGGAGCTCAGCAGAAAGATTAACGAGCAATATCCGATTGATTTGTTGAACAACTGATGAGCCAATAATGTTGTCTAACTGTGAGGGTGACAGATTCTCGTCTCCAAACTTATCTCTAGAAATAAAACATACATGTAATTAGTAAGTATGTACAACAGCAATCCGGCAATATTTTTTTGTATTAATGTTCAGAGTGGGTCCATTACTATAGTACCTACTATGGCAATTCTTGTGGGGTTGTGAAAATGTATTCAAGAACTTTATTTACCTTAGAAAGCTGTATTCATCTTTCAGTGCATCTTCAACTTGTGTTTTAATTGGAGTTAATAATCTTACAGTGGCTTCATCAATAGCGGGACTTGAGTACGACTCGGGAAGATCTTCAATTAAATGAGTTCTTGTAATGAACTGCGTTAGTGGCAACATATTGTACGGAATAGTTCCTTCATTCAACAATAAGGAATTCCAGCCAAAATACTTCGGTACATTGACAGCAAATAACTTTTCTTCGACAGTTTGTAAAGATAAGATTTTACTGTGCCATGTCTGCTTCACACGAGACTTGTAGGCTTCCCGGCTTATATCTCTTATGGGTGGATATTCTGGCACCTTCGTATACTCACTGTCATTTATAAATGTACTAAAATTCCTGGGATGATCCTTAATACCTAATAACAATCTAGTACCTCTGAGACGAATAAAATACATGATTTATGAAGATTTACACAAAATTTGACATATTGCTTGAAGCAAGTGTGATCAACAGCTGATCACTGCCTTCTAGACCTCACTCTCGAGTGTCGTGACGAGGCCCGTGGACGTGGTGTTGTGATTTGATGTTGTGTCAGCTCAGCGAACAAGTGTCAGATAACAACTTTGTAAAATGCCTGTAACTAATTTACTGGAGATAGATCCTAATAAATTATTTGCAGATCATAGCATCGATGAAATTAAGGTTATACAAAAAAGACTTCAAGCCGAGAATGAAAGAAAACGAGTAGAGCTGCGAACAATAGTCGGGTTCGTTACATTAACCTCAATTTCTAAGTACCCCTGATAACACCCTAGGTTTTAGTCTAGTAGATTATGCTACCTATCAAAATCTGTTACTTCTTTAAGTAGGCACAAACTGGATTAACAGAATAGCAATTTAGGCTCAGCATGCCATTCGCCTGCATATTCTCAGTTTATCACGAAGTAATTAGTAGGTGTAGGTACCTAGTACCTGTAAGATTGGCTACTACCTACATTGGTGTAGACCGCTCACTTGTCTTGCAATAGTAGGAGCAATAATGGTTTTCAATAGTGGAGACATGGTGTAAGTTAGCATAATGCATTTGCATTACTTAAAGGCTACTTATTTTCATGATTTTATTCTTTCAGAGAGCGGTACCGAGATCTCATTGAAGCTGCAGATACTATCCGAGACATGAAGGAGACGTCAGAGGGAGTTATCAGCCACATTGAGAAGATGAGTTCAAAGTGTCAAGAACTCCAACATCAACATCTGATAGGCTTCAAACCCGACTCTGATCGACCTGTCTCCAATACAGCATACTATGCTATAGCGGGCCAAATTAAAATACTGATGGACATACCAGAGTTAATTTGGTGTGCTGTTGAAGCTGAAGATTTCCTCTTGGGAGCTCAACTTTTTCTGTTGGCAAGACATATAAACACTGGACTTCAGCTGCACACAGGGACAGACAATGCTGCTTGCAATGTTACTCGCTGTTTTCCTGTCGTTCTTCGGCAATGGAGTGCAATTGGTCACTTCCGTGATGCTATACTAAAGCGCTGTCAAGCTAAATTGCAGGCACATAATCTTACAGATAAGGTGTGATATTTATTAACCTAAACAATCTAAAAAATCTTGATCAGTCAGTCCTGTCATTTTCATGCTTGTGGCATTTCTTGGGGAGACCCGACTTTTATATCATTTGTAGTTTCTGTGCTGTGTGGTCTCTCTCTACTAACCAACTTGAAGATAATTTGTGTAATGTTTTTCAGGAGGCTGCAGGTTGCCTGTGCACCTTGGTTCTTCTTCAAGACATTGGATCCTTGGATCTCTTGGACATATTCCTTCAACTTCGCTCGAAAGCATTGGAAATGGTTCTCAAGTCTGAAGAGCACGTGACTGGAGGAGTGAGGCCTCGGATCTGCTCGAGTCTTCAGATCTTGATCAGCACCATTACACTTCTGCATGCATGTTTCATCGGTTAGCTGGCAACCTACGTACTTCATGAGATAGCCGATTCAGCTTTAATCAAAATGAATTTTTGCGTCTGTTCATCGATTTACTGCCTTGCGATTAATCGAAGAATTGATTTGCTGGACTGAATCACCCATCTCTACACTTCATTATTTTTTACCTGAGTATTGACTGATGAATGGTTTGGCTTGCAGGAAATAGTAACACAGAAGAATCTTCTCCAGAGGGACTTGTCTGGAAGCAGCTGAAAAGTGTAACAGGGCGAGATTCATCACCATCTGTTTCTTTGCTCGACCTGAAGCATTCAATTGTGGCCAAATTTCTCCCAGACATCATACAGGATTTTAGGTAATCACCATTTGCTTGGAACGCTAACTTTATGACTTAGCAGGTTATTCTTAAAATTCACCGTTGAATTAGGTAGATGTCCGTTTTATGTTTTTAATCAGCATTCGACATTAGTAACAAACTAATGGAAATGTTGGTTTGGCTTTCCAGGCCTTCGACCTCCGAGAGAGTAAATCCTGTCCCTCCCGGCCAGATGCGCGAGAAAGTGACTGAATGGCTCAGTGCGATGGCAAAGTTCACTGAAGTGGAGGTTTCCTCTAGACTTCTTGCTGTGGCTACGGTTCGAGGGCTTCAAGCAATTCGCGAGGAGGCGTGTAACGTTGCTGTGCCCAGCCAGCACTGGGATCTGGTCTGTCAACAGTTGATGATACCTCGAAGCTTGAATCTCTGGGAGAGCTACTATCAACCTCTGCTAACCAAGAGAGTCAAAGACATCATAAAAAAGAATTGGGTTTCAATTCTTGATCAATTGCTAGCAACATTGTCAAAAACCATTGAAGAGCTCAGAACTGACAAGTAAATTACCTACCTACTTCAGTATTGATTTATTTTACCGTCCACATGTTCTAGTTGACATACATTTATTCTGATTTCTTCCTAGAATTGGTCAAGAGCAGTCGGAGATTGATTTACGCTGGTTTGTTTGGTCTGAATGGGGTACCGATTTGCCTCAGGGAGATTCAAAATTCAACCAATCCAAAGCATTAGGATTATCCATGAAAGCCAAGGGATATTCACCCCGAATTGAAAAGCTGTGCACCAACTTCGATAATCAACTTAAAGCTTTGCTGACGGACTTACAACATTACTTGGGAAACGAGGATGGCCTATCACTGACACTTTCCCCCGGAGGAAACAAATTTGTTGATAAAACTGAAGTGCAACAGCATCTCCAAACTTGCACAAGTGAAAACATAACAAGGTGTGTTCTATATTTGGTCTATTATTTATATTTTGTTCTTATTGATTCTATGCTGCTATTATATTAATGTTTGTTATCATCTAATTTATAATTTGAACCATTTGTTTCAGACTTGTTCAGTTCATACACAGTGAATGTTTAAAACATGACACAGAAGCATGCACAATTCTTCTAGCACGGTTTCTTCATGCCATGCCAGATCTATGTTTGAACCTGCAGAAATGTCTTTCTAATGGATCACCACTGAAAGATATAGGCCCGTGGCAAGAAATGATCAATATTCTACGGAAGGAGAGTATTACAACGTGGCAATTATGGCGAGAGTCAGTCTCCAAGAGATTCATTCTTCTCGTCAATGAGAAACTGGGATTCAGTCATAAACCTGCAGAATTGTTGCATTTGATGCCGGTAACTACAAATTTTTAATTAAATTAATTTTCCAAATTGGTTTAAAGTTATGTTAAAATGTGTTGTAAATTCATTTTAACTTCCAGCGGTGGGATGTGGTAAGCATTGAAGAGGAAGGTGAAGAGGGTCGCAGCATTCGGTCCGACATCAAAGTTCCGTCTCAGCCAAGTTTACCCCTCCAAGACCTGTTGAATTCAGCTTGTCAAGAGATAAACGTGATCGCACCGCACACATTACCTTCAAGTATTCATCAGGAGCTGATTGAGCATTTCGTTCGTGCAATCTTCAACCGCTATGAAGTTCTTGTCGGAAGCGAAGGAATCACGCAGACCTGGGCTCTTCAGATGTCGCTAGATATCAAGTACCTCACATTGTTGTTGGTACCAAGAGACAACAAGGTATGTAGTAATGTATTGTTATAATAGTACTTTCAATACTTCCTTTAGTACCTACCTACTCTTGCACTAAAACATTTTGTTCTCTTTTAGGTTCTCATGAGCAAGTCACAAGAAATTAATGACAAAATTGAAGATAAAGTTGATCCCTTTGATCTCGATGTATTTACTCCCTATATTCAGACTAATATAAAGAAAAGTGTGAACCGCACTCAGGTATGGAATTATGTATTATGAAATATTAATTAAATAAATCTTCATAAAATTTATTTATAACCCCTTCAAATGATTTTTATTTTTTTTTAGTGTATGATGGGAGTTCTGATCGCTTGGCCAGAGAAGTTAGCCGTTTCCAATCTCCGCTCGTCAGCCATACAAAGCTCAGGGGAAGACCCAAACATTCTGCCTCTAAGCGTCGGCTGCCCGTGGTTCCAGCTTCTCCCAGTGTCTGGACCATCTGGACAGCGATCCGCAGCAAATATGCAGCAACTCAACGTCGACCCTGCTCCGGTAACAATAAAATTATTGCTCTTGATATTTATAAATACCTACTTAGTAGTATAAAAGAGCATTCAAAGATGGTTCATTAATCATCATCATTGCTCTAGATTTTGAATAGGAAGTCCGTACAATATCTTGTATCTCTACCTAGGTATGCAATCAATTCGGTGTAATTGTTTTGTTTCTGTTGCTAGATCAAATAAGTCAATTGTGTTCCTTGGAGAGTTCAGTTGCAATACCGGATGTAATGTATTCAACTCATATGATTTTGTATTGCTTGAGCTGTTATGTTTTAATCTTGATTCTAACCATAGGAGACTGAGAGCTGGGTAACTGACTTCCTTAAATTTTAATATATAGTATGAAGTGCTATTTAGAATCTTGGAACCAAAGCACAAAAATCTTCCATTAGAGGACAAATGAGGGGGTCGGGACCAGAAAGTGCTAACCCACATTTGAAAAAAATGAATACTACAGCACAACTTTCTTGTCTGATTGTCTGAAAAAACTGATTATCGACTTCAAACAAATATAATTAGTTAAATAATAGTGTACACTAACATAATTAGTGTACGGTTTCCACCAATCAGGCCCCGAGGTGTCCCTAAGAGCCGACAAGAAACCTGTTGTTGCATTTTTTTCAAATGTGGGTTAGCACTTTCTGGTCCCGACCCCTTCAAATGCTTGATGCAGACCAGAATATCTGTGTGAAATCAACTTCATTAACTTCATAATTTTCTTCATAGTTTTTCTCAAGTAATTTCTTCGAGTAGTTTATTGAGTTGAGTTGGTACTATTGTTGATTTCTCCTACAATTTTGCATTTCTTGCTCAACTATTTATGAGTTGCATGCTCAATTAGCAGTGGTGCTGTGCTATCCTTGAGTGTGATATCTTCCACACAAAAAGACAATGTGCATATGGTCGGGGACTTGCAGAGATGAACCCTGTTTAACATGGCCAGGTATAGGCCGGCCCATGCTAGAGCGGGTTCATCTTTGTCTGTCACCGTCCATAGATACTATTTTTGGTGGAAATGTTCAATCTTTTCAATACATACTTTTTGTTCAAAGAAATGAAAATAAGTACCTAGTGTCTCAAAACCCCGCATGTAGTTCCAGAACGCTACACATTATGTATTTCTTTGGGCAGATTAGCGTCAATATTTATTGGAAGTTGAGCCTTCAACTTGTATGTCTCGTGTAGTGATGGCACCATTGAAAATTTTCAGAGACCCTTGAAAATTTGAAATTTTCTTAAAAATGCTTAAATTCAATTATATTTTATTAAATACATTTATTTGTAATTATGTGCCTAGTTGGGATGCATACTGATCTCTTGTATGATGTGTGATTGATGCGTGTTGTTGTCTGAGTGGTAAATGTGCAAAATGATCATTAATACAGCATTCAAATTTCCCGCCTATGTAGAAATTACAGTCTGGCCAAAATTACAATGAAGAAAAACTGAGATTTGGGCTTATATTTGGCTTTCATTTTGATTTTGATTTTACGCTTTTTTCAGATATATTATTAACAATTGTGTGCAATAAAGCAATAAAAAAAGTAAATAAATAATAATCTTCTTCTAAAAAAAGTAATTTAAAAAATTTTCAACGCATTGAAAATTTTCTTGAAAATTTTCATGAAAATTTTCAAAAAAAATTTTTTTCGGAAAATTGCCATCACTAGTCTTGTGTTTGGTCTCTAGCCTCCTTAGCTTGTAGTACATTACCCAATTTAAATAGGATACCTGTGCAAGAAACAATTTATTATTTTGAGCTATTTTTAATTAATCATTTGAAGAATGTATGTCAATTTAATCTGGTCCCACCGGCCCAAACCTACCGCTCCCCGGTCTGTTCCCATTCCGCTCTTGCCTACCCACCAGTGCTGGACTCACCCGGATGGGGCCCCCTTTGTGGCAGCCTCCCGTGACCTCTCTTAATATTCAACAAAGTTAAAATAAATCTTAATGTGACACTGTTATATTATACTACTGTGAATTCTTTTGAAAATGTAATATTTTAGGAACAAATTTAATTGATTTGACACCACTTTCTTTCTGATTTAATAGGCAACATATATTTTGATAATCATCCCACCCCCTGACCCGACAATAGTTGGAAGCAGGGTCGCGATATTTATTAACATTGCAATTCCTCAATCAATAGCATGATTTATGTTTTTGTTTCTAACATAAGTGTGCTTATTTTGCATTTTGCGTATTTATCTCTAACTTCTAGAATACACATTATTAATTCATTACATATTGATTGCTACATTGATCTAAGTTCGCTCTCTAGTGTAACTCTCTGAACTTACACTTGGAGGTCCGGGTTCCATTCCCGTGGCCGACCTTCCTGCGGCTTTTGCGTGATTTTCCTCAGTCAAAAGCGGAAAATTCTGGTCAAGTTTCTTAATAAATAGGCCATGACTGCTTTCCTCTAGGTGTGAGTTGAAAGGGCTCACAAGAGCTCCTTGTTAAAATTTTGCACATGTACAAAACAAACAATAAACCTTTGTTAACAGATCCTCTCACAAACAAATTCAGAACTACCTATGCAATTGGCTGAAAAACCAGACAGACACTAAAGCCCGATTTACACGGTCACATTTATTGAAGAACTTCTGTGTCACAGTCTTTGGCACAGTCTTTGTCACATTTCTTGAAGGAAATTAGAACATGTTTTAAGTTAGCTGTGACCATAGGCGTGCGCAGGATAAATCATTAGGGGGGGCCAACATGGACGCCGGCAGGGATTAATGACAGGGGGGTAAAGTCTAAGGAAAAAAAATTGCCACGGGTGAAGGGGGGTGTGGGGGGCGCGCCTTCCACCTTGCCCCGCAGGGCATTTTTGGGTTTTTGACACTTTGAAATCAATTTTGAGACGTTCTGACGAGCATTTTTTTACAAGTTCATTTTTTTTTAATTTTACACACCTTTTCACTACAATAAGGTGAGGGGTGCATGCCCCAAAATATATTAAAAAGAAATTTTTAGGGGAAAAACCTAGAAATTCATGAACAAATCGTGTTTTTGGAAGGTACTTCATAGACATTGTTTTCCAAAATATTGTGTTTTTGATCAACCTAGTACTTGATTCCAGTGATTTGAGCAACTCCAGTATGCCCCGCAGGGAGATTTTTTTGTTTAAACCCTTTTAAAACCAAATTTTGACACTATGAGGACCACATTTTATAATTTTTTAGTTGAGGCTGAGCCATTAGGGGGGGCCAAGGCCCCCCCGGCCCCCCCCCCCCCCCCCCCCCCCCGTGCGCACGCCTATGGCTGTGACAGAAAGTTGCTTCTTGTAAATGCAAAATTGTATGGAAAATGGGAATGAGACACAGAAGTTGTTCAAGAAATTGTTAAGAAATAATAATCATTCATCCAATCGCCTTTAGCACAGTTGTAGAATACTAGAATAGTGTAACATTAATAATCCCCATGGTATAAAAAATACTATTGTTCTTAAATAGTCTTCTTCCATTTTCCAGCAGCGAAAGAAATCTTCAAGCCCAAAGCCTAAAGTAGAACCTACACCAAGTGAAGTGGTGCGGTCAGGAGCAGCTGCATTCTTCGGAGCAATGAGTACAGATTGGTTTGGATCGTGATCATTTCTAACAGAACGTTAACAAGGTTGGTGAGCCTAAATACCTAAATATTTTAAAACTGTTGAATAGTGTTGAGTGTAGTTATTATTCTGTTGATTATCAATAAATATGAACATAATGCAAATAATACTAGTTTTTATTGAGCAAGCGGAACCACGGCACTCTTATGGCACTTCCTTTTTTTTTGCCTGCAATGCCCAGGTAAAACCATTCAACCAATCGATTTGCAATTTTGCACATACTAATGTAATCAAAGTGGTCTCTGGGATTGTTTTCGAACAGGATCCTGTGATTGGTTGGGCCTGTAGCTCACACCATTCGACCTATCAAAGCGAAATTTTTCAGTTTCCGAGGCAGTCTTATAGTTTTAGGATTATAAATTTCATGGAAATCCGTTGATCGGTTAAAATCAAAATAAATTTATCCAGTGGTTTTTGACATTTAACAGTTTGACCGATCCACTTAAAACTTTGCATGATCATTGCGACCTACCTATTTTTTACAATTTTCGACTAATCTGTTGTTATCTGCAAATTAAGAACATTTCATAATATAATCTTGAAATATTTGCAAATTTATGTGAGGAATTAGACTTGAAAACGCATCAAATCACACAATACGATGGCTCCGCTTATCAACACATTACACAGAGCCTTTTCCTAGTTCTTAGCAATCAAGAAAAGGATAGACTACTAAAATGTACTAAATTTGAGTCTATCTGCTCTGCAACATAAGTCAGTAAGTGTTAAGTTAAGCAAAAGTTAAGTTTGAATACAGCATACAGGTTGCAGAAAATGTATTTCAGTGGCTTAGTTAATTATTAGATGAAACGATAATCGAGAGGCCCAGAAACCCAAAGCTGAAGGAACGTAATCTAAAGACAGAAAAGGAGGTACCGAAAAGATAAGAAATACACCACAATTAACAGAGTTGCATTTATATTTCACCCTATACAATACAAGTGACAATTATAGTATATTATATAACAATTATGTGAGGGAGGACGTAAATGACCCTTTAGTACATACAGATACATTTTTATTATAATAATGCTAATTAATAATAACTTTCTACTTCCCATCCTTACTTCCCCTTCAACAAAGACACTAAAAGGATGCTCTATGTTTGAATACAAACATTCTGTGTAAGAGTTAAAGAAAGATGTGCTCAAACATAGAGGAAACCACACTTACACATTCGTTAACAATTTGTTGTGTATAGCAACATTACTACATTCATGATTATGTTATAGTAATCTAAATCTTTATACAAATATTTTGATATTCATTATTTGGATATATGTACCTAATGGTATTATGTATTATTATATTAATTATTACTTTTTAGATTTTCCCTCACATCTGGTTATTTTTTAAATAAGACTGTGCGGCACATGTTATACACTCTTACATGACAAATTAGAAAAAAAAACAGAACAGAGTTAGTGAGGCAGTTATAGTAGTAGTAGTAGTTTTAATTCGTGATTTATTGCAAGGAAGGTAAAAGACAGATTGGTAAGGATAATCAATTAGTAAGTTCAAGCAGTAAAATAAGGCAAGTCAATTTTTTTTTACATAAAATAAGTAGGAAAGATGACCAAGTGAAAGATTGTAATTTTTATTTTAATTGTGTAATCTCTTCAGTTACCTACTAATGCTTGTTGGTTTTGATATCCCAGCTCGAATTGAAAAATGTGGGTCTTCCCTTTATCAGTTCCAGAACAAAATGGCAGCACTACAGACAGTATTTAGTGGCAATTAATATTACCTGCTAATTAAATATATTATGCTGTATTGTAAACAATACAGGTTTATTTAAGTAATTAGTTACAATTAAGCGGTTTATTTTTAAGATTATTATGTACGTACATTTTTTTTTTAATTTTATTTTTATTTTTCATTTTGTTCAGGAGCAACTTTGTAGTGTATCGTGTATTTTTATAGATAAAATTTTAGATTAACATGGACGAATTAAAGACACAAAACGGGCAGTTATCTCTGAGGGTATGTTTTACACTGCACAGTACTTCTGTTGCAGTAGAGTCAAGAGTTGCAAATCTATTCATCAACTAATCCAGCTACTGTAACTCGTAAGCTGTTTCTGAATCATGTAATATTTCTCTTCTCTTGCATTACCGTTGTTTCCACAAGATTTTCTTGATACACTTTATTACGATTATGAATCTTGACCTATCACTCTCAAATCCAACATTTTGGTAGGTACTTGTTTCAATCCATTTCACTAACATGAAAACGCATACAAAACCCTCCTCTGCTTCGAGTACCAAGCGCAGTGTGCCTCATCTTCTCTTGCATAAATTATTCTTTATAAGCTGGCAAAATATAAGCCAACATCATTTTAATCTCTGGACATAATTACAACAAAACTCAAAGATAGGCCTTCATATTTATTTACCAATTGGTTTTAGGATACGCGAGTAAATGTATTTGTTTAAGCAACAGTTAAATTTGTGTTCCGTGCAAACATTTATATTTTGTGATAGCAATAATAAGCTGAATTGTGTATAAATTCTTAGTGCAAAGAAATTTTCTGCTTGAAGGCGAGTTAATAATTACTCCCGTTGCAGGTTACAACATTGACGTGACAAATGAGCGTAGGTAGCTAGTTTCATGATTCATGGAGAGTGAATTGTACATTGTACTATGTGTGTACCTATTTTCTAAGAAATGCCATTATTGTTTCACTAAACTAATGTAGAAGCCATCAACCTGCACAACTACGTAACTAGTACAGCTGCAACGCAAAGTAGCAATCGCTACAGAGGTTGATACCCATTTAGTTAGTACACATGTGCTGGGAAGTCCGCTGATTGAAATATATGCATTAGGAGGAGGCATGCATGGATTGCATCGAGCAGTCTCGAGATTTTACAAACAACAGACCACCCTTTTTAATAATGTGCATAATTTAAACAATACCATCTCGACTCTCCCTTTCTTTCCAAACCACCACAACTGCAAACTAATCTCAATTCCAGATAGCTTTATATTATTATAATTGAAAGAAACAATGTACAGTTTCAACAAAGACATATAATAACATATATCTTTAATATTATATTCTTCGATAATTCCACACAATAGTCATTTGTTATCATAATATACAACTTTTAACCATTCCTTGAAATACAATGCATTATTCTCATTTCAATCTCTATTACTACTAGACTAGAAGACAACAATTACCGGCAGTTTAATATCATATTTGTAACAGACTTCACATTTACAAGAAGTATTGTCTTTTAAACTTTGTGAAATAGAATAGTACAGGTTATTTAACTTCAGAAGAACAAGAATTCACACAGCTTCTGAGGGATAAAGACATTGCACAAGACTATAGTAAGCAAATTACTTGCAAAAGCTCAAACTTAACAGAATTACCTAATTCATATTGATGACATGCATTGATAGCTGATTTATCTACGATAATAATTATAAATTTCTAGGAATCTTTCTCTATTAGGGCTTATTTATTCAATACATAGCATAATCTTCCTAGTTTTATCATAATTTCCCTCTGCACACATTTGAGATTTTAATTTCAAACACCTTTGTAAGTTATGGGCTACATGTAGGTAAGGTATACATTGTTTTTAATTATTATTAACTGTAAGGAGTAAGTACTACCTACTAATAAGTAGTACATAGTATATAGACATCTATTTTCTGTTGTGATGTACTTACTGATTATATATCTTTAAACAAGATGACTTTGATAACGTGAGACATTTGATTGAAAATTAAATTAACAGACCAAATATACACCACGGTTCGTTTGCCTCTTGTTGGTATAAAAAGCAACACTTACCTATACCATAGAGCCTATACCTTGTTCACTTTATGAATCGTTGATCTCCGTTAAAACTATTAAATTATTATTATTATGAAGATACATGAATTATAATATTTAATGGCGTTAGCTACGGTCACATCAGAAATTGTTGTGGAGATCAATTGCTTACTCCCTGTACAACGTATGCTTGAAATATGCCACCATGGCAGACATGAAGTAAATCCAAGGTCATCCCATCAGACGCTGCAGTGGCCTATTTCATACATAAGTTGGACAGCTTACAACAGAGATCAACATGAACAAGATGTTACTGTACATTCCGACCGTGATTTAAATTTCATGTAATGTCATGCATTATCAAAGGCACAAATTCAAAATGTAAGTTACTCCCATTTGACAGTAGGTACCTACTACTATATTTTATTTCATACAATTGTGCACTAAATAAATAATAAATATAAAATAAATAATAATTGTCCTCTTTGACCATCATTTGATTGTTTTCCAAATTTTGGTGATCTCATCTGTAGATAGCCAATGAAAATATATTCAGAAGTAAAATGCAGAATTGAAGAAGGTCTGCAATCATTAGCCATGGAATTAAGGAGACTGTAAAATATTAAAATAATGATTGTTGTTAACTTGTATTGCATAAAAACTTATGAAAAAAAGTTTACTATCTTACTGTAAAAATGAAATAAAACCTATCAGTATCACTATCAAACCGTATCCATTCCTCGTAATATTTGGATGATGGCATAACCTACCACAAATAATATTGTCTGGCACAGGCAGAGTAAGACAACCAAGGGAATGTATCGATTTAATTTTAAAAGCCAGATGAAACATAGTAAATCAAGTACAGTTATTATCACTTATTTCATTTCTTACTACCCATTTGATTTTCCTGATCATTCCGACTAAAGTTTAACAAAATATCTCAATCATACGTCACGTACAAGACTTATAAGAACCTCTTCTCGATTAGGCAATGCATAAGTTCGAGGAGGATCGATAATACATTTCAATATACTTATTTATTACAAGTTACCACAAACCATTTACAATCTCTCTACAAATACGACTAGACTAGACCTTGAATATCAGTAAACGAACTAGATCCACCGTAGCGAAACAGCCAGAAGAACCCAAGAAGAACAGAAATCGAAACGTTACACATCACGAATATTAAAGTGTAGTAGTATAGTTACGAATATTCACAGCACATTGAAGGGGTATTTTATTTTTTATAAGTTTCGACCCCTTTTTGAAAAACTGATTGCTTTCAGTCTGCTAGCTTTGAAACATCATCGCAAGGCCAAATCAGGGACACAGTTTTTCAATGTGACAAAATGGAACCACATGAACAATACGCCCCACAGCTCTCAGTTTACGTCACCGATGGAATTACTTTTCAGTCGACTAGCCCCTATGTAGTTGGTAGTTCCTCAATGCAGGGCGCCACATATTTACTATCTACAAACAATCACTGACTATTATTCTTAAATACTTTATATATATAGTATAATATATTAGACTGTGGTAATACTATTGTATACATTTTACAATGAAACTTGTATTCATACATCTTTAAAACTATATGGCTAAAACTAGTATACTTGAAACGCAATCGGAGTACTTCAAAAATATTTAAAAAATTAGACCTTGTAAATATAATTTACTCGTCGACTACTACTAATTAGGTATTCATAAATGTTAATGTAAATAAATTTGGTAGCTAGCACTTCTTTACTAACTTGTGAAGGCCTTCTTATTACTAGCCGTATCAGCCCAAGCTCATGTCATATCAAATACACTTTACCAATACTAGAAGAAATGCATGTGAACGATCTTCATAAAAATGCAATCTCCCTGTGAAATCGACAACGGTTTCATTCCTAGGCCAACTAGATGAAGCAGACTAATTGGAGTTTTCCTTCATTACGATCGACTTGCCTGGCCGCGACTTAGTAGAGCGTATGGACGGCGAGATCTCGATCAGGAAGCTGCCGCACCTTCATTGAGCCGTCGGCGCCGCAGGAGAATAGTCGAGAGCCCGAGTCCACGTGCAGCTGCGTCACGCCCTGACCGATGTTCTTGAAGAAGCTCGAGCGGGCGTGCTCGCCAGGGAACGAGTACATGCTGCTGTGCACGGAAAGCGCCCACACCTGAAACCAATAATTTCTTCAGTCCTGGTTTCTTTTGTGTGTGTGGTAGGTCAGTCTGAAACCCAATCGATATTCAAATGGACTGGTACACCACAGTTAACCATTAGTGATTGGGAGAAGCACAGACAAGAAATATGGAAAATCGGCTTACGAACGAAAGCAGTTTTTTGTTAGAAGCAAGATATTTTTTCATATTGATTACGTCTCATCTATATTTGTTAAAAAAAAAAATTGCCTTCTTTAAGTTGTGTGTATGGTAGGTCTGGCAAGTATGATTTGTCAGTTCACAAGGAAGGCCATGAAGGCCATCAGCCTTCATCTCATTGGTAAGATAGTTCTGTCAGAGGAGGAAGGGATGTCTAGTGGTACCGAGTATTGTAGCAAGATACAAATTTAAATTATTTAATTTCACGGTTTTCTGTTAAGGTAAATTTGAAATGCTGTAAATGAAGATGGATTGTCGATCGATCTTTTTGAAAAAAAAATATATGCTATATGTACTACTTTGATAAGATTTTTAATATATGAGATATTCTGAGGAGAGTATCAAGATTCAAGATAGATATGTACCGACACTGCTAGTAGGTACTTCTTGTGAATCTTTGAACTGACCATCTCTTGCTCAAAGCAAATAATATCTTCACCTTTATATCACCATCAGCTGATCCTGTAACAAAGTATTCCTCGCCAGGGTCGATGGCCAGACACTTGATGGCGCTCTCGTGCGCCTGGAACCGGTGGCGCAGTTGGCGCTGGCGCACGTCCAGGATACAAACGTCGCCCTTCTTCCCCGCAGATATTAACAGTTGGTGCTGCGGCGCATATACTACGCTGGAAGCTCCTTGGTCGTGGCACGAAAACGCTGCGCATGTTTAATACATTGTCAGTGGTACACACACCTTTTTACAAAACTTAGCTTTTGGACATTCTACGGTCAAGCCACTCATATGAACTTACAGAAATATGATGAATGAGTAATGACAATCCAGAGAATATATATTTGATTGATTGTTGTTAACATGGGAACAAGCCACGCGGCTTTGGTGTTTAATTTAACCCCTGTCAAAACGTTAGCATCCACAAAAGAATGTGTGCTTGAAAATGTAACAATAAGCATTCCCGACAATATGCACATTCAATGCGTTTTATTACACTTCAGTTCATTTGAAGGCAACACGAGGATTGAGCCAATACTCACAAGCTATTAGTGCTTTCTTCTGCGGTAAGAGCGAGTCCCACAGTGCCACGTTCTTGCTCTCGGAACTGTGTCCTGCGGTGGCAACCATGCTACATGACCCGAGGAACACAAAGTCGCTGGTGCCCTTGTTGTGACACTGGTATGTCTGAAATCAACAATTACAATACAATCACTCAGGGAAATATAAAATATTAGGTATTCCTTTAACTAGTGAAGTACATTAGCGTAGATACTAGATAGCTGAAGGTGATGTCAGTACTTTCTCGTTACGGAAGAAATAGATTAGTTTTTGTTTTGCACCAAAAAGAAAGGAGGGAAAGAATCAGAGAAGATACGCTTATAAAGATTATACTCACGAAGAACGGCCGACTGCTTGTAGTTGCCAGGCTGACTTGCCACAGGCTCAGATTTCCATCGCCGTCTGCCACACCGAACTTGTTGCCATGCTCGCTAAACCGTACTCGAGTGACCTTGGCAAATGTACCGGCTGGCCGGGGCACGGCAACCGACTGGACATAGCCCCATTCCCACATCTGGACAGATCCGTCTTGCGAGCCGGTCAAGTCTGGAGGGAGCAAAACATGATAGTCTTAGAAATGACCAACAAAATCCTCGTTCACCTATTCTACCTCAAAGCAAATAGTAGTATGTAGTAGGTAACAGACAATACAAATATACAATCCTACTAATACTCCCCACTTATAGGAGTATACACTATGGTATACCCTATTTTGCATATAAACCTGTGCACCAATCTGTTAGCAAATCCTGCAAAATATTGTGGTGTCTAACACTTTCTTGATTCAAGAGATTAGCACCAATAAATGTATTCAACAATTCTGATGATAATCTTCTATGTTGCTGTACTTACATAAGGGAAGCAGAGGATGTGAGCTTACTCTCCTTATTCCATCCACACGATGTTTGAGCACCTAAAAATTACAATGTCAATTTAATGAAATGATTCAAAGAAAACTGCATTACAACGTTTTCATTCATGTTCAATTCATTTTATTTTATTCAAACTTAGAATTTCATAAATATTTCTTGGGCTAAAATCTATGTGTGTTGGGTAGCATATTCTGTTTTAGAAACATTATTCAGCCTCTCTTGCTAGTGCTATGTAATAGCGTTTGCCACTGGCTGCACTGGTGCACTCTCAGTGTGCACTGGGTGCAGGTATCGTTTTCCACTGGAAAATCCAGTGTGCACTGGAGTGGTTTTTGCGTTTTCCACTGGCAAAGTTGCATGCACTGAGGGCACATTTTTTGCACTGAGAAAATTCTCAGTGCAATCCATTGCACTTGAATATTCCAAGATGGACGCTTGAAAAATGGTTGCTGTTTATAACCTGTTTGAATCTTCAAATTACAGTGATAGATTAATTGATCAACAATGGATGATCTAAAACGAATTCTATGAAATTCAATCATATTTTTAGGTTATGTTAGCACTGGAAATATCCTTGTTTTCCACTGGGGTTGCATTTTTTGCCGCACTAGTGCAGAGCATGACGACACAGAGCAATTATTTGCCCTCATTCAGTGCATGCCAGAGGAAAACGCTATACATACGTAAGTCAAGTCTACAAGAATGTATTACATCTAGATTTGAGAAAGCAGGACAAGGTACTACTACATTTAAAAATAAAAAAAACTGAACATTTAGAAGAAATACCCTTTAGTCACCATTAATAATACATTTAAATTTATACAGGGTACCTACATAATGGGTTCGCATGTCTACAAGAAGAATAAAAAATAAAATAAAACACTGAATTGTGACAAAATAAGATTGATTGAGTGATTGACTGGTTGTAGCTTTGTTGACACCAATTCTAGAAACCAAGAGTCTATTGACAATTTTGCCACAAACAATTAATACAGCAAAACCTCTGTAGTTTGTTCTTCAGTAGGTACTCGACTTCTCTGGAGTACTTTTCTTCTGGTCAATTTCATAATGAGATAAATGTTCCATTGCTTATACTACCTATATTTTTCCCTTTTTTGTACCTATTCTTGTAACTTCATATCAAAATAGAGAGGTTTCACTGTAAATGCAAACATAAAATTTTAAACCTAATGGTAATTAAAAAAGTGTCATGAACAAAATATATAAAGCATAAGCTGACCAAAGTCCTTAGAAAAGGCCCAATCCACAAGCATTCACAGTGAGAGCCAATATCAAGAAACAACGTTTCGCTCACCGGTTTCAATAAGTGTCGGCTACGCTCGACAACAAACTGACAGAACCTTGGATCGTGCGAGCCAGGAAAGTTGAGCCCTTTCATCTGATGCATGTGAGTTAGCGGATAGAGACAGACAGAGAGAGAGAGAGAGAGAGAGAGCAAGTGAGACACACACACACACCCGATGAACCAACCTGGGCAAATGCCGAGGAAGTATTTGCCACTTAATATTAAAATGTTAATAATAAATATTATTTGTGATTTAGGAATTATATATTAATTGCTTTGCATGATGTTGTTAAAACTTTGTAAAATAACAGTCATATTTTACATTGTTGGAAATTGGAAAAAAGCATTGTACCTAATGAATAGCTTGGCGAGTGATGGCGCTTGAGTAGCAGTTACACATTGAAAATGTTGATGACAGATTATAACAGTGAAAATGCAGGTTAGACAAACAGTTAACATGAATTTATTTCCTTAGGAAGAAAGCTGCAAATGAGGTAATGAAAGCAGAAGCATGATTATACCGTTGCCAATACAATTTCAAACTCCGCTGTGCAAAACCAGCTTCCGATAACCTGTCAACACATGTTATCTGCCCTTTAATATCCACTTCTACTTGATTACACGAGGGAACTCACCACGGAAGCGCCCCGCCCGGTCTGGCCTCCGACGGTGCTGTTGGAACTGTGCGACTGGTTGTGGTTCTGCGTTGTCGGCTGCACCTGGGCCAGCATCGGTCGGTCGGCCGACGTCTGGATTACCAGGAAACTGGACGCCGGAAGCGACTCGGGCTCCCTGAAAGCATTAATGTCTCAACTCTCAACACATACTTGAACTGTCCTTGTTGACAGCAAATAATTCTGCTTTCAGGTCAGATTCTGCACTACTTAGTTCATATACAATAATATATTAAATAGGTAAATATCGCGACCCTGCTTCCAGCTATTGTCTGGTCAGGGGGTGGGATGATCCCACCCGCGAGAAAATGTTGGTGGTCCGCAGAGAAATTTGGAGGTTAACTTTTAAGTTTCCATGCAATTTATTTAATGTAGAAAATGGCAATTCATTACAAGTGTACTAAATTCGGACATGTTTCAATATATAATAATGCCTTTACAAAGTATTGTACGTATTCACTAGCTCTATAATGGAAATAATATCAGTTTCCGAGTATTTTTCCAATACCTGTACATAAGAGTGATTTTAAACGCTTTTTTGGGGGGAAAAAATGTTGGCTGAAATCGCGTAGAAACGCGCCAAATGACTTCCTGAATGCAAATTTTTTTCGGGGCTATGCGCCCCGGACCCGCTTACTACTAGGGGGCCCTCCCCCCAGACCCCCCATTGTCTCCCTCACATATCGTTTTTCCTGGCATACCTATTTTACGCGCCTGAGTGGTCCGCGAGATATAAAATTTGCATATAGATGGTCCGCGAGGTCCAAAAGGTTGGCGACCGCTGTTCTAGGGCACTTGTGTTCTCAGAGACGACTTGCTAAGTCCAACACTCAGCACTTCTTCTACTTTTTGTTCCACAGAAGAACTTCTTCCATGTGACAAATATTTTTTTTAGCAACAGCATTTGGTGATAACTGATAATTAATGTTTAAACAGAGATGTCAACGACAGCATGTAGTAGAAATGAGGAAAACGATTCCCTCCGAGGTGCAGACCTGGTGAGATTGACGATGTCGAACTCGCATTCATCCTCCAGCCAGCAAGGCAGCTCTAGCAGCAGTGAGATGTCCATCTCCTGCACTTCGCGAGGTGTCGCCAGCGCCAGCAGACCGGGGTTCACTTGATTCAGACAGAACGCCGAGATCGAGTCCTGCTCCTTGTGGATGATGCGCACAGGCTCGGGTAGAGCTAGGAACACGCAACAAGTGGTAAATATGAATTAATATCATGGCACAATAATACTAATTTGCATCTAATTTGCTTCCACTAAATGAATGATCATTGTTTGTACCTTGTGAGGCAGCCTCTTTCTCTTCAGACATCTTTGAGCCGTCTGTGTCGCCCAGAGGATCACCAATGGTCGGCATCGTGCGACGTTTACCAAAGACGGCGCGGATGAATATGTCTTGTACCGCTTCCTGGCGCACCAAGTAGCTCCACAAGCGGCGCACTGGCGCGGCAGATGCGTGCCGAGGACTGACGGAACAAAATAGAAGTTCAATGTTTATGGTCATGCTTTTATGTCAAGAGACAATCTTTGATTGATGATGTAATGTATGTACCTGTATTTAATGTTAACAGACAGAATTTATTTCATGCATATGTTACCTTTAGAAAGCAGAATCCAATGTTACCTCAAAGTTAAAGTTACCTTCAGTAACTTTATTATGCTGTTGGTGTCATGAAATCAGCGAATGCAATTGCCTCCCTCAATATTATAAAGAGCAGTAGTTTTACTGCTGTAAAATTGTGTCTATGGACTCACTGGAACGGTGTGTTTGACTTCTCCATGAGGGAACGGTACTTGTGGATGGCGGGCCCGGTTGCCGTGGTTTCCACGCAGCAGCCAGGGATGTAGTCGGCGGGCGGAGGTCGTCTCAGGTCCAGCTCGTCTCTCAACATGTCTTGCCATTGGCCGACTACACGCAGGATGCCGTGGATCAGCGGGCTGCACACCTGCACGCATGGACACAAAACATGTTCGTTGAGTACTTTTTAATACGATTTGTATCATTCATCTGCTCCAAATGTACCTAATTGTGTATGCAATAAGACAACCAATGATTGTCTTTTACAGTTAAATCTCTTTAGTAATGCCTCAAACTTGAACATATCTTAACTGTCTGTTTGTCCTTCATCTGTTAACGGCACGGAAAAATTTAAAAACAACGCAAGAGATCTAATGGCTTAAAGAAAAGTAGCAGAAATTTTTACGAATGCAATACCAGAGGAATATAGAAAAATTCCAGAGTCAGGAATCAGCCACTTTTCCACTTTCAGCAATATTTGCTTTCATGATTTCAAGGGCCCCCAAAAATACATTTGTTATACCTAACTGTAAATTTAAATTAAAGACTTGGTGTAGTTACCGGCAGCTCCTGCAGCTCGATGCCCGCCATGGCGAGGAAGTCATGCAGCTGACACTGGACCATCTTCATGAGCGCCAGCCGCATGACGCACCACGAGAACGAGTTGGGATTCGTGTGCTCCGTGTTCTCCTTGTCCTTGTTCATGTCCGACTGCTGCGTCTTGGTGTTGGTGGTGTCGAACACGTCCTCCTCCTCGACCTCGTCCTCCTGGTCCAGATCGCTGACGGCGGAGTCGGCAGAGTCGTAGTCCACCTCGTCCGACTCGAGGGGGAGCTCGGGCTGGCGGGGCAACAGGTGTGTTAGTTGTTGCAGTTCATACTCTTCATTGCTCCACACAGAAGAGACTTGTAATAATTACTAATCAGCAAAATAAATATCAATAAATCAATCTGTTACACAGAGATGTTCTAGCATCAATCAACAGGAGAGCATCTGTAACATCAATACAGAGATTTTTTAATTCAAATATGCCCTGGTTTGAAAATTATAAACATTTTGGGTCAGGTTTTGAACAGAGACGTTCAATCAAAATTGGGGTATAATATTGATTGACCCTACTGCTACGCAGTTTAGACTTTAAAGGAAACTATTTATTTAATAAAAATACTGTTTCTGCTCAACTCCACAAGAAAACAAGGCAAATGTGGGATTGGCCAGGAAAAAAATGTGCTCTTCCGCAAAGCTGCGTTGTTGAGAATGTAAACGATTTAATAAAATTTTTAGTAAAGAAGAGATAATTTCCCAGAAAGTAATACTTTTCGAAGGGTACTGATTGCCATATTTTACAAACATCACTTCTAACTATTTTGCAATAATGACAACTAAACTTCTTGCGACCGGAAGCTGCAAGTACCGAATGAGTTTACCTTCATGAGGAAGTAGGACACCATGGACATCTCCGGAGGAACGAACTGCTCGCGATACGTCGGCTTGTCCTCCTTCATGCTGGGTGTGCCGGCTTGCGAGCCGAACTGTCCGAGCAGGCGCATATTGAGTCGCACTCGCTGCTTGGTCAAGCTCGTCACCGTCGTCCACACGCCCCCTTCGCTGCCACTCGCCACGGGCTCACGGTCCACGCTGCCAGTCGGAGTCTGAGGGATAAGAAACCACTCAGTTAACATTGAGCCTTCATGACATGCCTAAAAGAAGTGTTTAATACTTCAAAATACATTTTGTAGGCTGCAAATCATATTTAAGTTAGAGGTTAATGGAAGCAAGCTTTTGGCTCAGCCCAGACATTGATTAATGATTACTAATTAAGTATTACTGTCAGCTCATATTTGCAATATTAGAATAGATTCCTATCATGCTGCCTCCTTTAATATTTAGAAAAGTTCCTTTTTAAATTTGGGATAGGCACATTTAAATTTTAAAAGATTTAATGGATTTTAGGACACAAGGGAGGCAATGGAGGAATGTCATAAAATGAGAAATATTATTCATATATCTTTAAGAAGAAAAGAAATTATGAAAAAAACATAATGATGGCTGCTCTACACAAATTTTCAGCTTAAGCGTGGCTTTGTGAATACCTACCTGAAACACCAGAAGCAATTCTGAAGCAATTGTTCAGTAGCAATTTATTTGTAAAAGAAGACAAACCTGTGGCTGATTGGACGCGCTAGCCGCTACTTTCAGCAGTTTCTTGACTCCTCCGCCGAACAGCAACGCCCAAGTTGTATTGGAGAACTTCTGCCCGGCGAGCCTGTAGAGAATCAGCGAGTCGCACGTGGCTAGCGCGTAAACGATGAGACTCATGTAGGACGCGACGAACGCCTCGCACAGCAGCACGTTGAGTCGCGGAGTGTCTTCGTCCTTCTCGCGGGCGAGGAGTGCGCGCAGGTTGGTGACGCCGGGCCACTTGCCGGGGTGCGTGGTGACGTTGAGCGGCTCGTCGGTGCTGTAGCGACGTCGCTTGGCTTGGTTGGCGATCAAGTGGCTCCCGGCGTGGACGGTGTTCAGCCGCGCCAGTGACTCGATCCCAGAGCTAACACACAGTGAACAGTCGTCACTCTTTCAAAAGATTAATGTGCTAGTGCCACATCCTCATTCTTCCAAAAGTACAGCTACATAATTTATGAAATTACAATATAGAATAACAGTAAAGTTATACCCTGTTCTGGGCTATAATTCTTGATTTCGTTATGAAAATTTGTCGAAAGAAACTGGGAATTTATTTAGCTTGGTTCAAACAAAATTGACATTCTGATTGATTTTCTTTTTACGGTAGAGTACCAAGGCAAGTATTTGAGGCAGCTACAGTGAACATGGGAACATGAAGAGTGGGGTAATCGAGAAAGAGGGGGGTTAAACTGACCAAGTAGGGGTTTTGGAAAGAGGAGGAAGGTGGAGTGAGTTAGATCCTAGGAGATAGTGGAAGAACCCAGTGGCTGACCCAATGATATTATTATTACGATTGATCGGTATCCAATGTTAAAATCTGAGTTTATCCTGATCACGCTGTGATTGATAATTCATAATTCTCAGTGGAGAGCATCTAGTTTCAATTCTTATATTTGGCATTCCTGTATTGTGTGCGATAAGGTTTGAATGTCTCACCCGTCTGCCTGTTGTTTAACGCTGAACGTATCCGAGTCGCAGAGGGACTGGTAGATGCAGGCGGAGAGTGCGACCGCCAAGTCACGTAGCACAAACACCTCGCTGTACGGAGTGCGGCCCGGCGACGGGGGCGAGTGCAGCTCCACTATAGTTTGCAGCATGTCGTGGGTCAGAGCCTGTGCAAACACAAGACATATTCAGGCCGGACAAAATCAGGACGCAGATTGTTACGTCAAATATACACCATGCCATACCTATTTATTTAAGCCCTTTAGTTTGTAAATACATAGTTAAATGTAAAGTGTACACCTAATTTTCAAACAGGTAGGTGAAGCACAGGACAAAGGCTAAATGAAATGTATAGTTGAATAATGTTTTACCATCTCCGACCTTTTACATAAACTTCAATATTCATACGAAGAACATTTGACACACTTCTTTATCTCATCTTGCAAGACATACATACACGGGCCAGTAATACCAACTGCAAGTTACGTCAGTTTTACATGGTTTAACCAAACGTTGGATTGAATTCAACTGTTTCTATCATTATTAAGTTTTTGATTGCCTGCACTGGGATTGTATAACTTTTGTCAACAGTCGATCGACAACTCTAATGGGAGAATAACATTGACACGTCATACTCATACTCGATCGATTACAAAGTTGAGTCAATGCTAATCTCTCATAAGAGTAGTCCATCGTTTGTCGAGAAAAGTTATACGATCACAGTGCTGTACCAAAAAGTTAATAAAAAAAATAACCAAAATAAATCTGCCTTAACTTTTAGTTGGAGATACTGGTACCTATATAAGTTTATTTGTTTGCAGTCCCTACAAACATTGAAGTAGACAACATAACAAGAATACAGCTTGTGCTCCAGTACGACCGTACGACCTGTAACATTATCTCTCAGCCTTGCATCCTAGCTCACCTGCAGATGGCGGACAGGGTCGGCGACGACCGTCTTGTTGCACGCGACACTGGCCGACAGCAGCGGCAGCGTGGTGGGGAACGGCAATGGCGACAACAGCTGCTGTTGTGTCTTCTCCTGTTGCAGTTCCTGCAGCAACAGCACCAGCTCCATGCGCACCGACGCCAGGCCGCCGCCGCTTGCTCCGTGCAAGCTACAGTAGCTCAGCAGGGTGCGGAGGAGCGTCTCGTTGGCTGTCGGGATACAAGCTCGTGAACATCCGATACATCGTGAAGTAGCACTTAGAGCTATTTACAGCCAGTGCAGATCTCTATCAAAGCTTTGGCACTCTTTGAAAAATATTAATTTTAGATTTTAAAAAGCAAAACAAACACGCAATTCAACGTCAAAAGATTAGGTAGCCTACACAATTTTTTTGAATAATTATTACTTAATACTTACTTACCTACTTAAAAGTTAAGGCATGCTTGCTTTAGATAAATCTTCCCTTTATAATAATTTACAATCACAAATAATACAAATATTGAGCCAATTCTTGGAAAACAACATTACTGCAGTCAAGACTCAAGTTATGAAAAGTAAGAATTTAAAAAAAAATATTAATGGCAATTCAAATTTATCTCGACTTGTTTTAAGAAGTCTTCAATGTGGAGAAAACTTTTGTACCTGGATCGTTACTAAAAAATAAAACCAAATAACTGAGAGCCTTTTCACAATGAACTACCTTTGAGCCACTTCTTGCGCTTGGCTGCGCGCTGCACCTTTGCCTCGAAGTCCATCTTCTCGGCCATCAAGATCTCGTGCAGCGTCGGTTTGTCGCCTGGCCGCATCATCATGACGGGAGTGGCGTTGAAGTCTCTCACGTCAGTTGGGTCGGCGATGCCTTCCTCTACATAGCCGTGCGATTAGTAAGTGGAGCAAAGCATCAGGACAGGCTCTATGTGGCAGTTTAATATTTAATGAGGGAATAATCAGTTATTTACACATAACAGTAGTTATAAATATTATTTAGATAGTAATTTTATATTGGAATTTAAAGGAAGTTTGGTCGGAAAACTCCAACATCAATGGATAATGGCTGGTTCATGCAAAACCTTGCAATCGAAGAAAGTGAAACCAAAGTTTTCTCTTTGGGATTTTTTTTAATTGTTGAGATTGAGATTTTGTTTGTATTGGGTTGAAAAAACCAATAGTATATGAATTCCAATAATGTCACACTGTCAATCAAATCAAATGTCAACCTTATGAAGAAGTTTGGATTATTATTCCCACAAATAAGTGATACGTGATGGAGCCACTTCTGGCAAGATGGCTACTATCAGGTCCACAGATTAATTTGTTTGTTTTTACATTTCGTGTTTCCATAAAGCAGTGAAAAAAGAAAAAACAAATGAAATTTATATTTAGCTATAAATTTACTTTTTTGGCCATGACAAACAACTATATCAAATATTTGTATTTATATTTATGCAAATGCGCCCTTGATAGCCGCCATTTACATAGTACCACAAAATCCACCAGAGGTCAGTTGTGTTCCTTATTTTCTCGAATATCAAAATTTATTGAATAATAATCCAATTTAAACACTATACGGCACCAAAAATGTCACCAATTTCATTGCAATGGTACACTGGAATAGACCATAGATTGAACAGGATTTATTTAGACGAATATCAACTCATGCCGATCATCAAAAGCACATTAATCAAGTGTTAGTGGAAGCGAGTGTTATTCGATGATCGTCTCGTTACCTGTGCTCATGGAATCGATCTCGCCGAAGCTGTAGTTGCAGAGTTGTCTCAGCGCCTCCACTTCTCTCTCCAACCACACGTAGAGCTGGTAGCGCAGCTGACCGCCGTCCACTTCGAAGCCAGTGGCCAGCGTAGACAGTTCCTGAGGAAGGATCATTCAATGTGATTGGCCATTCAATGGTTCATCGAAAGATGAATGTCCTTTAAAATGGACAAGGACAACCAACAAATCAAGTTGATCAGAAGATAAATGCAACAAATATGTAAGTTATCACAACATAGCCTAAACCAGAAAGTCAATTATTTGCTATTTGATATTTTCGTTGACTGATCTCCGAGACAATTATTTGTAAGGCTAATTAAGGATGTCGCTCTGAAACTTCTGCCCACCATGCAGACAAACGTTTAAAATTAATAATTATAGTACCTGCCTATTATTTCTTATCCAGTGTAAAGGGTGTCATTGAAAAGTTTGCACTCACATCCCCATGTTGGTAAATGGGTAACCGGTTTGCGAACTAATGGAAGTGGATGTACATAGCTGTGCTTACCTCCATGAGAATCTTGAGACACGCCACGAACTTGAGTTGCTGAGCCATGATGTCCAGCTTGCCGCCGCTCGACACGTCCTCCGCTTCCGTCGGCTGGTCCACGGAAGCCGCAGCGTTCATCTTCATCTGGATCGGTCGCTGACTGTCCTCGCTCTCCACCTCCTCTTCTTCGTCATCGTCCCACTTGAGGCTGAGAGACTCCTCCTCCCGACCCACTGGCGCCGACCAATCGAAGCTGCTTGATGTGTCATTTCCTACTGCGGAAAGTATTTCACGATTAACTTGGTGTTTCACCAATTAGAAGATGTTCTCAACTACAATATTATGCAGTTAGGTTGTAATATTAGTACTTGTTAAAATCTAGAAATTAAATGTCATCAGAATATATTGGCTTAGAAACGGCCACTAATAGCAGAGTCTAACCAAATGATCATTCACATATTTTGTACAACAATCCTGATCGATTGTCAACTTACTTTTCTTTGCAGTCGAGTCTCCCCATCCCAGGTTGCCGGTGTCGATCTGGAAGTCTTGAATCTTGGCCTTGGTGGGACTGCTGAGGATGCTGGGAGTGTCGTCACCGTTGCTGTCCATCACCTTGCTCGGCAGTTTCGACAGCACTTCGAGCGCGAGCGCGGGACAGCCGGCCTTGAAGTGGGCGTGGGCCGTCGTGAAATACAGCTGGCGTTCCAGCGGTGTGATCGAGTCTTCCAACATCAACTGAAGCAAAAACAAACATGCTACACTCCGCGGTACTTGTATTAAGATGTTGCATATTGCATGGTTCAATTTTTTTTTATCTGCTGTATTGATTGCACAAGTTCACAACTGTTCAATAGACTCCAGGCCTATTCATAGTTTGCATGAGCTACTTTAGTTCTACATTAGTGAACTAAGATGGACACTCAGGAATGAAAAAATATATATTTTTATTAGTTTTGTAACTTCCTTTTAAATTAAATTGCTGAGTGGCCATCGTACTGAATGAAGAACAAAAAACAAGAATATGAATTTCAAGCGAATAGGTATCTTGATGTAATTCTTACAGCTCCGGAGTGGAATTCAACGATTTGAATACTAGGAACTTGTCTGAAACGTAACAAAATAAACAAGTACCTGCTTGTCTGGGTTTGGTGCTTTCGTATCCGAGCCGTAGCTGAATCCCGACAGCACAACCGTGTGAGCTTTCTTCTTGTCCTGAGCCGTTGACGCCATGTACTGCCTGATCAGCAGCGGATGAGTTCTCAAGTAGACGTAGAAGTTGAAGACGTTTGGATTGGCTGTGGCCGCCTCGGTCTTGTCATCGTCGGGATACTGCGGATGCATGGACCCGGTGTTGGTCTGGAGCAGAGTGTTCAGACTGCCGGTGTGATCCTTGAGAATCCACAGGGCCATGGACCGCAGGAAGGGATCGGGATGAGCCTTGGAGAGATTTTGATTGCCTCCCGTGGCGTCGCATCCGAGGATCTCCTCGTAGAGAAGGCGCTTCATGTTGGGTGGCGTGGAGTCCATTTCACCTTCGTAGAGGCGAGCGATCACCATGGCCAGTTGGAAGTCTTCCAGCTTGTTCAAGCACACCTGGTAAAAACAAGCATTTGTTATTCATGAATCAACACTATTATGCTATTTCTAACAATGTGTTGGTAGATTATTTAGCATTTTTAAACAAACGTCAGAGGTTCAATATTAGTTTTATTTACAAAATATATATTTAAATGCAGGAATATGGGAAGTGCTTCACACTTAATTACCAACCGAAGCTGTTGGTTGCTTGACCACCAACAATATACTTTGTTCCAATTTCACAACACATGAGCAGATATTATTTATTAATGAACGATTCAGGCTCCAACACCAAGATGCAATGTCATTACAAAACAAATAACTATTTCGCACCTCGATTGCATCTCGTATGGCACCGGCTAAGATGAAGAAAGCTGCCGCATGTTCAAAGCGTTGCTTTCCGAGCAGAGCAAAGGCATTCTTCAGAGCTGCTTTCCTCCACCGATCCTCGGAAAAGTTGTTGGAGAAGAAAGCAGTCATCTTCTCGTCTCGCTTGGATCGGAACAAACCCCACACGAGACTCTTCTTCTTCATGGCGAGGTAGAATATTGCCGCATCGAGAGGATCCTGCTTCAGCATGTACGACGCTTTGGCAATCTGAAATATGACATTAGAGTAAGGCACTGTATTTTCATGCATTTAAAAGGATCTATGATGGATTATACTTCGTAAACATTACCTTCTCGACACATGTCTTGAGCAGTGTGTGGTTACGTAGCCACCAGCCGACGCCCAGCTCCTTGAGTATGGACCACTTGGGGCTCGACTTGGCGTACGAGGGAATGAGACCGAGTAGCTCTTCCTCGGACTCCGAGTGGAACGCCCACACGAGGTTGTTGGTGCCGACGCCCTGGCGCTGGAACTGCCCGCGAGAAGCGAACGGCAGGCAGCGGAGCAAGTAGTTGTAGTGCTTCATCGCCAGGACAAACCGCAGGCCGCAGTCATCCAGCGAATCTAGGAGTATGTTGTACAGTTAGTAATGGTCTCAGATGACAGATAGAATCATCCAAATATCCAGTCTTTTTGGACATTTAATTCAAAATGGTACTTCTTCCGACATAAACGAAAATATACGGTTATACATTTGCAGACTGTACCTAAAACATTAGGCCCCTGCACAATGCATACACTTTCCTACAAGGAAGGTATCTCCAAAGATACTGTAACTATAAGCCAAAATTGTAGGGAAATGTTGAATTAGGGTACCTAACAAAAACACACAGTACTGTACTGTTAAGATAAGAGATGGTAAAATATATTATGTTAGTTTCTGTAATTTGTATCTACATTTTACTACAAAAATAAATAGGGAGGTACATACCTAAGGAGTAATAATTAGTAACAGTAACACTAGGTAACATATTAGTATCAGAAGATATCACTCACTTTTCAAATTACATTGCTTCAAAAGAATACCTATCAACAGTACCTAACTTCTACGAAATAAATCAAATTACAAAACTCAAAACATAATTCAAATCAACACAATGCACACTAGCAGATCCACACAGCTTCCCTCGCTGTACTCACATGACGTTAACAAAGGCTTCTCCCAACCTTCCATCCCTAAACGGATCACCAACAATGCAAATTAAATCAATGTAAAAAAGTCTGACTCATGAATCTAATACACACATGAATAATGCGCTAAGTCGGCACATACCTGATGATATGTCTTCTCCGTCGGGAACGCCCGTGAGGTTTTCCTTTGCGATGGCCGTCTTGGCTGCATCGATGGCGAAACGTTCGGCAAAATCTGTGTTGCAAGTTGATACTGTGTCGGCCAATGCAAGGAGATGCATCTGGAAATAGACATCTTCATTTGAATTCAAAGCTTTGGTTTGATATTTATGAAGATCTTACCATTCAAATGAAGGGCATTTTTAAATACAGACAAAGATTCCGATAAATTATCGATACCTACTACATTCGTTGCCATTTTAGGAATAGAAGGTAAGGCTATTGTGGATATAGTCCACAATTGCCATGCCCATATGTAACAATATATTTTATTTAGTAACCCCAACCAGCAGAACTTGGTAGTACGTACTAGGGATGGAGCGAACCTGGATTTTGATATCGACTATCGATATCATTTATATATCGATATATATCGATATATCGATATCGCGATATATCGATATATTGAAATATTGAAATATCGAAATATCGATATATTGAAGTATCGATATATTGAAATATCGATATATTGAAATATTGAAATATTGAAATATCGAAATATCGAAATATCGAAATATTGAAATATCGAAATATTGAAATATCGAAATATTGATATATGACAATATTGATATATGACAATATTGATATATGACTATATTATATTTCGATGTAGGTATGGAAATATTGATATATCGCATAAATGCCTTAAATTGCTCCTAAAACTGATAGGAAAATCAAAAGAAAATTTAAATAGAAATAACAGAGCCGTTGCAAAATATAGGGTCACCAGCCAGATAAGAAAGAAATGTGAATAATCTGAGAAATTGTCCTAAAATGTGATAAACGCTGCACTGCAAATATGAATTATTTTGCCATAGTAGGTATAAACTTCAATTAAGAATATAGTTGTATCATACGGTAAAGCTTCGATATATCGATATTTCAATATATCGATATTTCAATATTTCGATATTTCAATATATATCGATATTTCAATATTTCGATACTTCGATATTTCAATATTTCAATATTTCGATATTTCAATATTTCAATATTTCAATATATCGATATTCAATATTTTGATATATCGATATTTCAATATATCGATATTCAATATATTCAGGTATCGATATTTCGATATTTTTTTGATATCGATATATATCGATATATCGATATTTTCTCCATCCCTAGTACGTACTAAACATTCAAATTATCTCAGGACAGACTGTTATTAAATACAACTATTAGTTAATGGTTAATGAGTTAAATTCAGTAAACCAAATTCACTGCCTCCTACTGATTGTGGCTGCTCGTAATCTATCATCAACTTGAGCTGGTCCCACTCGACCTTACACTGACACTCATTCTGTACCTGATCAAGACTAGACAAGCCCGGCAGATGAGTGTGCGTCAACAAGCGAGACAGCTGTCGACCCTGGCGCGGTCCGAAGTGCGACAGTCCTTGACGTTCTTGCGACATAGATGGACGCCGATTACTGCGGCTCGGTGAGTCGTCTTCTTCCTCCAGGATGTCATCCAGGGACTCGTCGTTGAGTCCCACTCCGCCATCGAACAAGTCATTGTAGTCCTGGAAGATATTGCAAGTAGGATAATTTAAGGATGTTCTGCTGCCGGAAATCTCTATTTGAAATGATTCGGGTTGGGTACAAATCTTTAAAGAGGTACGCATATTCCCTTCGTTGCACCTAATGCATAATATTTCCATGCCAGTGTTCAGCAATTAAATAATGACGACGTTTTATATGTCCTGTATAGAAACTTATTTACAATGTGAGCTGTTTAGGAATCAGAAGAAATAGTGGAAAATGCAGAAACAATTGAAAGAGTGTCCACTGTACCTGGTGATCATCCAGATTCTGCTTGGCAACTCCTGCCGTCTCTTTATCAGCTGCAAGAAGAGTCCAGAGCGGCAGCGGTGGAATCGATGTGATCTCCGCATAGTCGAGGGTCAGTTCCTCTGGAAGAACTGTGGTGGATCCTCGCTGTTCGAGCGGGCTGGTCGTGCCACCCCCCATGTAGCTCACGGACAGTGTTCGAGACCTTGACCACCCTCTCTGTCGAACCAGCGTCTCTTCGTCTGTGTTGGAGTGGAACATAGAGCCTGCGAAAGTGTGCAAGATTAGAACCGAATCCCTTGATGCAAAACTTGATTTTTCTACTCAATGTTTAGACAATAGCTGCAGTCTATACCTAACTCTAACATAAGAGCAATGTCTTGTGACTTTAATATGTATTAAGTAGGCACATTACAGCTTTCTGGCTGCTGAACAAATTTTACTAAATTTTACAAGATCCGAAGTAAGAAGATAAGAAGTGAGCTGGGGGTAGAGAGATTGGGGTTTAAATTGGGCAGAGAGAGGCTTCGGTGGTTTGGCCACATGAAAAGGATGGGAACAGGGCGAGTGCCACGGCGGGTGTTTGAGTCAGCTACTTCGGGACCACGTAGAGTAGGAAGACCAAGAGAGAGGTGGATTGGAGTTATTAAGGACGATGTTTTGGAGAGAGGGGGAAGTTGGAGTGAGTTGGAGGCTGAGAGACAGTGGGAGGACAGAACAAGGTGGAGGCAATTTGTGGAACAATTGGAAGCGGAGGAAGAAGAAGAAGACGAGGAGGAGATGCCAGGCGTGGCCAGCCGGTCTCCAGTAGTCCTGCGGCCCTAGTGTTGGTGGGAACACCCACCCCCTGACCCATTAAATTGGAACCAGCGGATAGATTATTATTATTATTATTATGAATGAAGAGAATGCTATATATTACGAGATAGAATTCATTTTTGCACTAGCCTTGTCGAACGCTGCAAGAGCCGGAGATGCATCGTACGATGTGAGCGAGGATGGCCTTCACCCAACGAATCCTGCCTGAGTTGAGAAGCTCCATCAGCTGCTTCGGATGATACTGAGGCAGAACCGGGCAAGCGATACGACTGGCTTCAAACAGTCCGTAATCTGGCATGTAGTCCACGCTTGGCAACTGGTCGGATTGAACTATTGCACCTGGTAGGAAAACTTTTGGTTACAGAAGAAATGAACTGGAGTTTGTTGATTTGTTTAATAATGTGTTGGAACATAGCTTACCTCTCTTCTTCTTGCTGTCCAGCATGGTTAGGTTTATTGAGCTCACTCTGGACAAATGAGGCATCGAGCTTACGTTCGCTAATCTTCGCTGAGACGTCTCCTAAAAAGGATAAGTTAGATATGAAGTTGAGGAAGAATATGGATTGGATATGGTAACAGCCGTGACACGAGCCACATACCTGAGCTAAGTTTCGAAGGTCTTCATCTCGCAAGTTTCTTGTGTCCTGGAGTTCATCGGACTCTTGGTGGGTCAGTGCTCCACGGTCCCGCTCCACCGAAACTTTAAATAAAATTACAAATTTAGGGGGACTGGAATAATAAGGTGCAGAAAGATCATAATTTCTATACAAAAATCTTACAGTTGGGTTTCCACTGAGAGTAGACATGCATTTCGCTGTCCATTCCGACCACGAGAATTCCGTCTCGTACCCAGGAGATTTGCATCGGAAGCGGAGGCAGTCCGTCAGCTGTTGCCAGATCTATCTTGCGGAGTTTCATCCATCTGGAAATAATGCAATGAATTAGGTAAGAACATGAATATTGCAAGTGCAAGCATTGCCCTAGGTACATGAAATTGAAATTATCACTAGAATTCCTTTCCGATTCAATGGCAAAAAGATTGACCTACTACTACAGTAAACCCTCGTTAATTCGAATTCAAGGGGACCCAAAAAATCCCAGTTCAAATTAAAAAAGTTCGAAATACCTATAAAAAAAAAATTTTTTTTTTTTTTTTTTTTTTAGTACTTACCTATTGGTTTGATATAACGCGATGTTGATTCATTATTTTTTGCCTTCAAAAGTTAACTCGCACTATATACGCGGCCAAATGCTTTCAAAATGTTGAATGAAGTTTGAATATTCCCGCCTAAAGTGTTCCAGGGTAGGCTAACCTGTATACTAAAGAGACTAGACCTACACTTCCCCCACCCCAACACAACAGAGAGCAGTTTGACTACTCTCTTTGTGACGTGACGCCATTGGAAACATTGGAAATGTGTAGTTTGAGTTTTTTTTTCGAAGTTTGTTCGCGATTATTTTGTCAATCCTTTTGCAAAGTTCGAATTAAAACAACTGTATGCAAGTTATAACATGGGCTGGGACCAAAATTCAGTTCGAATTTCGAAATAACCTAAAATTCGATTTATCAAAATTATTTAACATTGTAAAGCCTATACTGAACACTGGGAGCATCCACCTAGTTCGAATTTACCCCTAAATTCGAATTATTGAAGTTCGAAATAATGAGGGTTTACTGTAGTAGCAACTAGCAAGTGTTGATATGCAACAAGAAAATTATTTGGTGATGCGAATGATTTAGTTTCCAAACATAATTTTGCATAAATTAACAGCAGAGAAAAACACCAGTTACAGTACTACATAATTTACCCTCTCAAATTAGTTACGGCAACAGATAGAATCAACAAAAACAAACCTAATTTCATCCACAAACTGTGGCTGTGCCAACGACGATGCCTTCCTCAGAATTGGTCTATTCGTGGACTGTGACTCCTTCATGGCCTTCATGTTGGCTTGAGCCAGATCGCTGGAGACCGGAGTGAAGAGCATGATCTTGCTGCCTACGCCGACCGTGAGAATGTGCGATCCGTCTTCCTTGGACACCCAGTCCAGCTGCACCAAGTGCTTCTGAGTCAGCGGGCACGTGTTGCCGCACTCGATGATGGACTTGCGCAGAGACTGTAGAGTGCTGAAGCTGGGCACGGCCAGCAGACCTGACGCAAACAATCATAGGTCAATCAATCATTGATTGGTCTAAACATGATTAGGTATTCATACTAAAATCAACCAAATATGTGGAGCATATTTTGAATAAAACTTATATTTTTAAATTCATATTAAGTTGGTTTCAGTTGGTTTTTAGTTTAATGGTCACATAAAATTGTATGAATGATAGAGCTGTTCAGTTTTATATTATGCAACCTAAAATTGATCTAAATAAAATAAATGTATGAAATTTTATCGTAACTATTTAAGCAAATTACCCAAATATAGTTACCTAAATCGGTTATTATTAGGTACTAGACGTCCTTGTGTAATATCAACATACCTCCACCAGCTTTGTGCAATGATGGATGATGATCCAATCCGTTGGCCTCGCCATTCTTTGCCGGGCCTCGGATGTCGTCTGTAGACAGAGTCTGTAGAATGGTATTAAGTCGATGCTTCTTCTGCAGCATCTTGGCGTTGTTCTCCAGATATCTCAGATCAAGATGCGGGTCCAGCTGTATCCGAGGGAGGTGGATGTTCTTCAGATGGATCGTGTCTTCGAGGATCCACTCCGAGCCTCCTGTGCTCTCGCACTCGTAGATCGCCACGCACAGATTCACGTAGCGGGAGTCGGGGTCGTTCTTCGACGGCCGCGTGAAGGACTTGCCATACTTGTAGGCGCACGCGATGCGGCCGCTGTATGCCGCACTGATGTTAAGCGGCTGACCTGCAGGGCAAAGAGAGAATAGAAAACAAATCAAACCAGGAGTCTACTGATTTATACAATGATATTAGGCTGCCATCAATCAACAAGGAACTCAATTTCATTCAGCATTGATCAAAAGTATAGGTAGGTACTTACAATCTACACAAAAAACTGCATTAACTAGTACAAGTTGGGAAAACAACATTCATTAGGAATATTCGCTCAAGAAATATTCTATAATTTTACAGTCGAAAGTCGAAACTGATGGAAATTGAGGACAAGAAATCTAGAACTAATGTAGTGACCTCTTACAGCAAAATTTAGTAGGCTTTAGACCAAGTGTAAACAGAGGCAGGACAGGTACCCACTCAAGTGTAGGACAAACTATGATAACCAACGTCAATTCAATGTTTGAGTTTCTCACCCATGATTTCGATGGCGGACTCTTGGTCCTTGCGAATCATATCCCACTCCGCCCACTCATAGTGCCGAGTCTTGTCCGGTGACTGCGTGACGCGACACTTCCAGAAGCGCACGGTGCTGTCCGTGCACGCCGTGACGACGATGTAGGGAGCGAAGCAGGCGGGGTAGATGGACGCCGAGCTGAGATGGCCGGCGGCTGGCGAGGCGTGGACCACTTCAACTCCGTCGGGCAGCGGCAGCTCTTGAGTGCACACCTGACACAAACACAAGGTATCATCTATCCTCATTCCCTCTTCTTTCTATTGCATTAGCATTCAAGAGCAGAACAAAGATGGGTTATTCGTTAGAAATCAACCAAATTACAAAAAAATCGTTGTGGCACGGTTATTGTTTAATTAAAAATTTGTTGTGCTGAAGCTAGGCCAATTTGAATTTTTCTTGATTTTTTCTTCTCCTGTCTCAAGTTACTGACCTTGTATAGTCACTAGAGATGTAACAATAGCTCAATTAAGCTTCTGCATACATTACTCTAACTCAGGGCTGCCGCCATATACAAATTAATATCCTTTTAAAAAGCATGAAAAATCCTTAAAAATCCGTATGCCCATTTAAAACCTTTAAAATGATGTAAAACTCCCATATTTCAAGCATCAAGTGGGCCACTTGACAGATAAGCTATTGAATTCCTCACGCAACATGGGACATGAGAGGAGGGGGTTGGGTTCTGGACTGACAGCTGTGGATGGAATTGTAATTTTGTTTTGAATTCATAATTAAATTAATTATAAATATTTTTCTCCCGTTTCCAACACAATATTCATAATGAGCATTATGAAACTGCAAAACTATAAGCACACGCAAAACTGAGGGATGCAATCACTAATCAGGTCATTAACCCACGATCAGCTGCAAACAACTAACAAGTGGATGCCTCAGACAGACCGTGCCTCAGACAGATGCGCCCCTAGTCTCTCAAGGCATTGCTCAAGGTCGACCAGTTTCCCCCACCCCCTTCCTCCCTCTCCAATCACTCGCAACCATTCACCCTAGTATAGCTAGCCTACTTACACAAAAGGATGTTTTGAAACAATCCCTGCACTGAAAATTGTTGGACAGGAAACGAAAATAACTTGTCAAACTATACATTTTCGTAATAAATTTGAAATATTATCTCCTTCAACAGAGAAAAAGTGGTTCAACCATGAATCACCAATATCCGTTAATGTGTCAACAAATCCGCGTGTCCGTTTTTGTACTCATTAATCCGTAAAAACGGATAATATCCGTAAAAACGGCAGCCCTGCTCTAACTTATAAATGAGCAAGATGTTTTCAAACAAATATTGTAGTCTTTTAAGTTTTACTTACCCCCAACCTAACTAATCATTTCATTTCACATAATTTTATTTTTGTAATACAACCTCCTCTTTAAATATTTTCAAACCAAACCGTAACTTCAGTTGCCATCAATGACATTTATTATTAAGTAGGTGGGTATACCATTTTGACATATACATATACTGGATATTCACTAGTGTTGCTGGTACAAATTGACTCATAATTTCACCGACTTCCATTTTAATTCTGGACGTTCACTGACCTTGGTGGTGGTGATGATAATGTGTGAGGTCTGCGGATGTGGCTGTGCGAAGTTGTCGTGCTGCGCCGCCGTGCTCGCCGACCGACCTCCCATCCCACCGCCTCCTTCCTCCTCGTCGTCCTGGACCAGCTGGCTGTCGGGCACGTACATCACGCTGCCGGTCATCTCTGTCGGCAATCAATCACACTGGTTAGACATCACGTGACACCTTGATGAACTAACATTTAGCAATCGATATTCAAAAACACCACCATTCAAAAAGAAGATGTACCTAGGACTTGGCTTAGAACTATGACTTCTTGTTCCGATGAAAGTGCTGGTGGCCCTGATAGGGGCCGTTCGCGACGATTTGGAAGCTTTACTACTTCCATCTTCTGGCGGCGACTACCAGAAGTAGGAAAGCTTCCAAACGTAGCGAACGGCCCTTATCAGGGCCACCAGCACTTTCATCGGAACAAGCCGTCACCACTGCCTTGCTATCACTCGATGGTTCCGAAAACATCCACAACATAACAGTTAGCATTTTTGTCCATAAGGTAGGTAGGCAATTGATTATAAATGCATAGAGCATAAGTAACATTTTCTTAATGCAACACAAAACCTAGATCTGACCATGAATAATGAAACGTGAAAAAAGATTATCAAACTTCTCTGATAAGAAAAGCATGATAATTACAACTAAATTGTCACCACCTCATACGTACAGCCAGTACAAACATTGTTTACAACGATGCTGCTACGAATAGGACCTGCGTGATCGCACCTGTGTTGTCAGGCTGCGAGGCGATGACCAGCCTCCACATGTGCACGATGGTCGCCTTGGCCGTGCGCTCCAACACGACGATGTAGAACGGCTCCTCGAAGTCCGCCGACTGTTGCAAGTCGACCATCGCTCCGAGCTGCGACTCCATGAGGCCGAGGTCGTCGTGAGGTCGGGCGTCCACCGAGTCCACCTTGTCGTCGGACCGCTCGCCGGTGATCAGCTGCTCTTGGAATACGTGGAGGAACTGCGTGTTCTGCCAATCCTGTGACAGATGGAGATATGCGTTAGCTAAGAAGTCACATGGTGCATACTTTACGTACATGTTGCTTGAAATTCAATGCAGGAGGATTTCCAGTTCCCTGGAGTATGATACTATAACTCAATTTCAATTGATGACGGATTCAAAGGCGGAATCACAATCTGTATTTAAAAAATTACAAAATCTCAATGCTGGGAGATTGCTTCTGTTTGGCAGTTACAGAATCAGACGCCCAGTCATCCTAGAAACCTGGATAATGATCTCTTTTTAATTTGATTGGATCTATTTTCTTTCAATGACTCAAAAAATATTCATCAATAAAAAAAATCAGCCACAAAAATATTGAAATTCCTCTGAACAGTGAACATTGAACATTGAAAATCAGAGATCAGTTCTGAACAACTGTAGTTCATGGAAAAGTAACAAGACAAACTTGTTTCTCACATGAGTGGCATCTGCGATGGCGTCCAACTGAATGACACAGCCGGGCCGAGCAGTCGACTGCTGGGAAACGATCTTGATCTTGTCGTGAAGAGAATGCCGCATTCCATCGTCGGATGACATGTCGGTCGAGATGCTAGCGGTAGAATCCTGCAGGCAAACACATGCTCAGTTCAACAACACAATATATTCCCAAATGATTAATACTTTAGTAAAATTGAACAAAATTATATAATATTTTAAAAGTACCTAGCCTACTAGTAATACCTAGGTACAACAAAAATAAATAAGCCTTTCCTGAAAGTTGAAACATACCTACCGTATTAAATATTTTATACTAGCATATACTTAGTCTACTTTAAATAAATGCTTACCATCATCCTGCTTCTCCTCTCCGAGCTGGAAATCTCGGCCAACAGCGTCCTGGCATCGATCACCGCTTGGTAGACACGCAGACTCTTGCCGTCAGATGCCACGAAGCAAGCGCTGGGCGAGTTGGAGAGATTGCCTAGAGTCGTGCTGGGCAGGAGCGTGGGGATCCAGGCGACGTTGGAGAACGCAGAGATCTCCAGAGAGTTGATGCGAGCCAATTCGGACACGCCACCCGACTTGGACAGTGGACCCACAGCGTCTACTCGCCACAGAATCAGCTCGCTGCAGAAACCCTGGGAAAAGCAGAAACATTTGTTGTATGATACAGTGTCAATCAAGCATTAATAATGTAACAAAACGGTAAATTTGTTACTTTCTCGTGGTTTCACAACTCAAATAATACACAAAGTCACAAATATTATCAGTAGGTCCCTACAATAATTTTTAGTTATTTCATTTGTGCCCCATTCAGAAAAAACATGATAAAATGAGACCTGAAATTGTGAGCTTGATTTAATATATTTTAAAAAGACATTCTCGAAAATCTTTCACACAAAAAGTTGAATGAAGGGAAGCCATTGTTTATTTATTACACCTTGTTCTCTTGGGAAATAGTTATTTTCTTGACAAGTAATCTGAAGAGCAGATAGAACAAAAAAATTAAAATGTAAAAATTCCAATTGCTGGAGAACAATCTAAATAAATCAAGGTAGGTATCTGGCTATTTACCTTTTTGTTTATTTCCAAACCCTGGTTCCAAATATTATTAGAAATACTATTTGACTTAAATTGTTACTTACGGAAGGTGTGGCTGCATGTTTGTGGCCATGTGGGATGTACAATCCAGGTGTCAACGTACTGGGTGTGTTAGGTTTGTCGGAGATGTTGTGATGCGATGTTGTCAGCAGCAACGGCAAGGCTGGATGACAGGTGATGTCGTTCACTCTGAACCGATGACCAGATGCACGAGACGAATGACCGATGCTCAGCACTTGCGAGAACTTGGTGCGGTCAGCGAACGTCAGCTGCCACAAGTTGAGCGTTCCGTTGGAATGTTTTGAAACCATGGAAATGGCGGGCGAGGGATCGGTGGAAACGACGTCGGATAAGTTCCCGCCATTGCCCGAGTCGGCTCCGGTTGAGCTGGAGGAGCCGGGGTTCGCTGCGTCCGGAGCTTTTGTTGTCGTTGTTGTTGACACAGAGGGAGCGTACTCTGTCGAGAGGTTCAGCTCGGATTCTTCTTCGATCACGCTGATCTGCGGAGTTGTGGGCTCCTCGGGTTGACCAGACACAGGACCTGAATTATCCAAAGTATTTTAACTTCATGTATGCCGTGTATGCCGATGACATAGTATTGTGGGAGCCAGATTACTGAAGAATTCGGAATGCGTATTAGCCAAGAAAAGAGTGAGACACTAGTATTGGAGAGGAAGGCAACAAGGAACGAGAAGATTGACAGATGGAAAGATAGGAAGAGAGGTCACAGCAAGAGTTCAGCAGGCTAACGTGTTTTACCAGCTAGTGAGAAAGCTTAGGTACTCCTTTTCAAGACCTACTTTGTCCCAATACTTACATATGGGTCGGTCACCTGGGCTGTTGGGGGAAAGGAGGAGAGCCAGTTACAAGCAGCAGAAATGAAGTATCTACGGAGTGCGCAAGGATTAACGAAGATGGACAAGATCAGGAGTGAGAAAATTAGAAGGGACTTGAATGTGGAAAGGCTGACTTTTAAATTGGGTAGAGAGCGGCTACGGTGGTTTGGGCACATGAAAAGGATGCAAGGGAATAGAATACCAAGGCGGGAGTTTGAAGTGGCAAGGAGTGGCAAAAGGAGAGTGGGAAGACCGAGGGAGAAGTGGAGCGAAGTGGTAGCAGAGGATGTGCGAGAGAGATTGGAGAAGTGGGAAAAAGTAGAAGAGGAGAGTGGTGGGAAGACAGGAAGAAGTGGAAGAAGCTGGTGGAGAAGAAAGAAGAAGAGGAAAAGCCAAGCTTGGCCAGCTGGCTCAGGAGTCCGAAGCCCTAGCAAGTGGTGGCCTTGGCCACCCCCCGACCCAACTATGGAACCGGGCGAAGGATTATTAAGCTAAAAATAATGGGAGCAGATGTACTACTCATCTACTCATGAACCTTGAATCTATACACTCACTCTGGAACTGACATTTTTTAAGTTGTTCCCTAATCAAATGAATAGTATTTTAATTTTTGCTATTATTTTGAAATATATCTGTTCCATGTCAGTTAAATTACATAAATAAATACATAGGTAGGTAGCTATAAATTATAGGTACTACTAGTGATTTCTAAGGTCAGTGACAAGCAAAGATGAACCCTGTTTAGCATTGCCAGGTATAGGGCGGCCCATGCTAGCACAGGTTCATCTTTGCCTGTCACCGACCATACGTCTGAAGAACTTGATCAGTTGTCTTACCTTTGTTAGTAGCCGGAAGTTTGAGCATATCTCGGCAGTTGAAATGACAGCCGTACGCGTTGTACAGACAAATGCTTGTAGACATGGTCATTGCATCACCCATTGGGAACGCATTCGGAATACGCGTTGAGAACGACACTTGAGCCTGACGGAATGAGCCAGGGTGGTATTCGTCCAGCCATTCAACCACCCTAAAGTATGTAAAAGATTATTAGCATTAATTAGATCTTTTGATAAGGAACATAGAAGGTATAATATTAGCAAATGGTAAGAAACTAATTTGATTTGCAATTCCTCTCTTGTCTAAAAGATGTAGGTACCTAATCACATCTCAAGTTTTTCTACACCTAATCACTTTTCTCACCAAATAAGGAAGCTGCCGTCCAATGGATGAATTGAGAAGAGCAGGTCTGGGCTGTGATGCCAATCACGCAGCAAGCTCTCAATCTTGGCATCAAGCGTGTCCGGAACATGTGTTAGTTGCGGTCCGGAGTCCGTTGCAAGTGAGTTTATGGATGTCGTGTTGCTGAGAGATTGGTGGCTATGCACGCTGCTCGACGGGAAGCTTTGGTGATGCTCTTCACTACTTTCATCCTGGCTGTGAGCTTTCGACACTTTGCCTTGACGCTTTCCTAAAATAAAGCACAAAGAAAAGGTGATAATATTGTGAAAGGGGAGGTAGATGATAAGACTGTAAAATGTTTCTTACTTGGAGAATGATCATCGTGCTCAGACTCGTGTGGCTCGACGTGGTGGTGCGTTTCAACGCCCTCTTCCTTCTCAACAACTTTCCTCGCCATTTCCTGTCAACAGACCAACACTTTAAGAACAGAACGTAGTGAGAGGCGTAGAAAATTGAACCTTTCAGCTTAGATATTTGACTTGCATGTAATATGTTCTCCGCTTGCAGAGAGAAGTGCATGTCTTTGTTGTTTAGCCAATGGAGAATGAAGTTCGGTTCTCGGTCGGGATCTCCAGTTATTAGGCTCGGAACCAGCGGAATATCTAAATTAAGCAGAAAGTGTGAAATATTGTACAAAACAGTCATCTCAGGCACTGGCAATAGACATTTTATTTTTGAATGAATGTTAGTTTGCCAGTAGTTTGTAGTTCGTCTATGCAGTACAAAGGGTTTGAAGTAGAATGAAGCTGACTTTGGATTTTGAAATTACAATTGGCACTGTATGAGATTTAGAAGTACAGGTAAGAGGAATTGGAAAGTTTGATGCTACAGACCCACTTCACTACTCTAGCCCCTATGTTATTTTAAAATATTTAGATAAAAAGTAAACAGCCAACAAGTATTTCCATACAAATACTTGTTTGTCTCACCCGTCTCTGCGTTGATACTGGCTGCCAGATGGAAATGCAGTCCGGGAGTGATTCCCGTGGACTGGTAGCCGTAGCTATGGAAGTCGTGAACGCTGTAGGTCGACGGAAGTGTCGGAATCGGAGACCCAGTGGCCGAACCGCCCTGACTAGCAGCGTGTTTTGCGTGGCGTCGGATGTGGAAGCAGGTTCTGAAGAAGTCAAATGTACATTGCTATTTTGCTTCTTTGATGCAGCAGTAAAAGATACCACCATAAGTTACATTTTCATGAACCTTTGTGACAAAATAAAATTCACATTTAAAGTTAATAAAGATGAGCTTAATAAAGATGATACCAGGAACCTAGCAAGTTCTATATAAGAATAAAAGACCTGAAGGTTCTTAAACCAATCAATTTCATTAATAAAGTAGATAGATAATAGGCACGTCTAACAGAAAATTGAGCAAGAAATCACCAAATACAAAAAGGGACTTACTTCATGTGCTTGAGCCTCTGCATGAATCGATGTTTGTGTCGATGAGTTCGGAACTTGGGGTTCTGCGTTGCCAACGGATCGAACTGGTTCATGTTGACGAGTCCGTCATCCGGCAGGACCGTCTCCACCCAAACCCGACAGATGTTATCTCGGCAAGACGTCACGAGCATGTTCGAAACAGACCCTCTGATGGACAAATGTTCATATCAGTTCATCACAATAACAACAAGAGTCATAATTCATAAAATATTATTCACAGAATTTCAATTCAGCTGGTAGGTACACCTGGTTTCAAGGAAGTGTAAGTCCTCATTCTCCCAGTCCAGTCCTCGCATTGAAGTTAGTTTAGGCTCCTTCCCATCGACCCATTACAGGGGAAAAGGTGTTTGAATGTGGTGGAGGGTGAATGGAGGGTTTACCTTTCTCTTGGGAGTTGACCGTACCATACCCAATACTTAAATTAAATTAGTTATACCTATTGTTAATACTAGTTACTATATTAATCAGCGATACTGATAGCAGACCAGAAAATTATGTTCTAACTTCTAATTCATAATAATTAATTGATTGATTGAATTTTTATTGATAATTAATAATTGATGGAGTTGTTCATGTTACAATTGTTACCTTTTTAATGTTAGGTACACATATGAATCATGATAGGATACAAATGGCAGATAAAATTCTTCTACATAAAGTCTCATTTTCAATTTCAAATAATTAATGTTTTGAATTATTGTAAGATATACCTAGTAGTCAATGACTTACTTTGGCATATATTTGCTAGTCTTCCGCCATGAAAGATTGGTAATTGCTCGGGGATGAGCGATGTAGACAAAACCATAGTTCATGTCGTTGATACTTGTTTGTCCATTGTAAGACAACGGATGATCCATACTCTTGGAGGGGAACAGCACTACAAAATAAATATATTTGTATAAACAGAGTATTTTGAGATAAGCAATAGTACTAAGATAATTCTGAATAAAGAGTTTCCCATACATTGCTTGTTCTCAAACCAGATCTTGGCGAGGCGGTCATTCTTGCCAGCCGTGGCAAAGAGTGTGCCATCAGGCGAGAATGCCATGTAAACAACAGGCGAAGATGTGCGACAGCTCCACGAGCATTCCCAACCACGATCCTCTTCTTCAGGGGGGTGAGGGTGGGGAGTGGCTTCCTCCCCAATCTCAAATGTGACACCCCCTGGATGCACTGTAATCATATAAGAAAACAATCTCGATAGTGCCCTGGGCCCTTGGTCATGGCATTTGATTTGCAAACCAAATTAAAGGTTGTTACTAATGAATGACGTGATAAATGAACTACATATTAAAAGTACCTACTATAGTGGTAAGAGTAAAGACAAACAAATTGGTCCGGACAGTGATCTCTAGATGTAAATTATCTACACGACACCACTCAGTACCTAATTGTTTGTTTCACCTTGAAATGAAGTACCTACCTATTAAAAGCTTTTAAGCACCTCCCACTACATAAAATTACAAACTGATAATGATTAATTAATATTAAGCCAAGAAAAAAAACTATTGTATCCTTGTTCTATGTTCTATCAGATTCACAACATCAATTTCAACATCGTTTCAAGACAAGATGCTATGAATGCTATGACCTTATCTTTCAATCCTAAATATGTAATGTTTAATTTTAATGTACCTCTAGGTATCTTGACTGTAAACTAGCATGGATTGGATAATAATAGAGATAGAGAGATATTGTAATAACAATAATAAAAATTAATAAACTGCATATTTGTTCAATCATGCAACCTTCCTTGTTGCTAGCAATAGCCTACAGGAAATAAGAAGAATGCTCACATTGTTCCGAATCATCCTCGTTGATGGCAACATGGTGGTGCCAAAGTTGCAACACTGCTCCACCAGTCAACAAGCGAGTGCCTTCTAAATTCCACGACAGTGAGCTTATGTGAGAGTCAGTTTGAAGACTGCCCGTTTGCACCCAGCGATAATCCAATTGCTGCAATATGAAATAAAATAAGATGAACAAGGGTGGATGGTTGTATGAAATATTCTAATCGACGTTTTCAAGCAATGGTAAAATAAATGAATGAACTTATATTACAGCCAACCTGTAGGTTGATTATATGTAGGTATTGGTAATTACTGGACACATCAAGTAGGGTGGAACAACTATGTTAAAGAAAACTGAACATAGAATTAAAATTAATCAACAAAACGTACATGGCTGCTACTATCGTGGATTGCTGGTGTAGGCTCGTAGATGCAAACTTGATTCTCGTAAGCGGCGGCAATCTTTCCTGTATCTGTTGAGCAATCGAGGCAGCTGATCCGAATGTAGTTGTGCCATGCTCCAGGAATAATCTGCACCCGTTCGAAGGTACTGGCTAGTATAACTATATTGCAGCCAGCGGCATAAGCCTTAAATAATACAAGAAAAAATGTCAGGTGATAAAAATAATTTTGACATTCTACCTACCTCCTACCTGTTGACAATGACAAAGTAATGATTTAACATGCACAAGAAGTTACGTAATAAAGCAATGGGTAGGAATTAGTTATTCGATTTATTGGGTAATAACATAAATGTCACTCGAGAAAAGTAGGATGGGCGGCGACACGACGTATGTACCTAGTTTTAAATCACACAAGACGTTTTTAATCATGGAACATGTCGGTGCTCCAACACCGTTGATAATTACTATGATTGCTACGCTTGGAGGATATACCTATCCTTCATACCTAGGCCAGTATTACGTAATAATTCTGAAACAACTTGTCCTGCGCAAATATTATATAAAAATACATGTATTTACCGTGAATGGTACTCCTTCGACACTGCCAACTGCAAAGCAGTGGTCTCCTGCATTACAAGCTCCACTTAAGATTTGATGGCAATTCATTTTCTAATGGATGGTCATTGAACATGAAACTACGTGTAACAATAACAGTACGTTAGTGCCCCATTAATTAATCTACTTTTAAACAAATCATCACAATATCAGTCTCAGAATCACTTCAGATATCTTAGAATCCATTTTCTTTCTTCACTTTACGTATGCAAATGACACTTGACAATGGGAGCGCTAGTAGTCGGACCCGTGTTCAGTGCTACCAGCCCAACAAAATAATTCGTGCTAGTGGGAAATTCAAAAACATCTCAAGGTTTGCAAAATAATGTCAAAATTTGTGAAACAATATGGATGAGTTTAAAATAGTTTTAATAATGTAATAGGAACTAAGAAAGAATAATTAATTAGATACATAATGTACCATCTGCATAGAGATCAATCGGAGAATAGGTGAAAAAATACTGTTTCAGTCACAGTAAAATCAGTAAATAAAGCTACGATCATAAAAAAAACGTAGATAAAAGTCTTGGCCAGCATTGCTATTGGAGCGTTCACAGTAAAATAATGTGATCGCTCCAATAGTAACGTCTGTTAACGACTCTGAAAATCTGGTGTAGTAAATTTTTGGAAATCTTTGGAAATGTACAAAATCTTAGAAAATCTATCAAAATATTTGGAAATCTTTGGACATTTTTGAAAATCTTGAAAATCTCGGAACCTTTGAAATTTTTTTAAATCTTATAAATCTAAGGAAATCTTTTACAATCTTTGGAAATCTTTTAAAATCTTCAAAAATCCCAGAAAGTCTTGGAAATACCAGCAAATCTTTTAAAATCTTCAAAAATCCCAGGAAGTCTTGGAAATCCTAGCAAATCTTTAGAAATCTTCGAAAATCATTGAAATCTGGGAAACCTTTAGAAATCTTCGAAAATCTGGGAAATCCGAAGCAGGTGTACACCAAAATTATTAGTTACCCCTCGGTTGCATCTAACAATAGATCCCAAACTCTCAGTTAATTAAAAAAACTGTTTAATTATGAATTTTCTTATTCCATTGATGGACGGGCTTTCAACCACCTGTTCAGGTAATTATTCATACCAAGGAATATCAAGGGAAGTTGTCAAATAAAACATTGAATGCAGTTTTCACTTCTCTGTTTGGTACAGGTAACAATTCATTTATTTGTATTCATCCACAACATTTAACATTTTTACTAGGGTGTACTTAAATTTAGTTAATTATTCAGAATACCACCAAACTAGTCCAACTGTATTTTCATTCATTCATATATTTATCATTTATGATCCTTATCTGCTTTTACTAGAAAATTGATTTTGATTGGTTAAGTTTAAAATGATTGTCAAACCAAATCCCAAGTTTATATAAGACAGTTATTATTATTAACCTGCAATGATTAATTGCAATACTTCATTTAATATTAGAAAAATATAAATAGGTAAGGTACTAGAAGGAACACATGCCAAATCAAAGGTAGGTAGTCCTTCCTAATAAAAAATACAAAAAAGTGACCTTTTGATATATTACCCTGCATAATAAAGTACTTGTTAAATACTAAATTCATACATTTTTATAATACTCCAAAACTAAATTTATTATAACAAAAATATATTTGTCTCTTAAAAAGATCAAATACATTATTCTTATTATATATTTCCAAAACTTTTCATCAGCCAAAATGTGGCATTTCTTCACAACAACTATAGGAAACATTGGTCAAGCCATTGAATGGTACACACATCCATTCATTATTTTACTATTTTCATTTTACACCCGATTAGCATGATAAACACACAGTTAGTTTACATCTATGGGAAGGCGGGAACGAGTACTTTATCATATCCAATGATAGAATTCGGGGTGAACAAGCGAATTTCTTTTGATATTGCGTCAACAAACAATACTCCATACATATTAAATTGTGTTCATATCGATCTCTTCTAGGTTGAACCTTTCCCAGTTGTATTGCAAAGACATATTGCCGCAAACGCACGTAGGAAATATCCTCGTGCTCTATTGTGCCAACGACGCGGTCGTGGCTGCTTTCTTGGTCCTGTAAACAGAAATCAATATCATTGTCGAGCTTCATTCAACGATTAGAGGACAAAGATGATGGTTTTATGTGGAAGAGGATTACATGAAAATTGCATTGGTGATAAGGATTACGAAAGTAATTGGTTTTGGAAAGCCTACGAGGTTTTAGCTAATCTTCTTAGTTCTTAGTTCATTATAATAACACGGGTTTAAAACGTCCTTCTCTGTGTGTCAATAACCTTCATATTTATGATTTGACAATTGAAGTTACAATTATTTATGTAAACAAATTGCAGGAAAAATAGTATACCTAGGTGTGACTGATAACATTATATCAGTCACTAAAATGTACGTACACTAATGACAAAATAAAAAATGAACAGTGAATAAATTTGAATAATAGAGGGGCATGTTCCGTAACAATCAATTTGTTTTGTTATGATCAATGAAATGAGATGACACCTACTAGAGTGAGACAAAAGGAAGGAGGTCGCTCAGATTGACTTCTGATGGTGCGATCTATAACATTTTTCCGTCAATCTGATTTATGGGCGATCATTTTTAGCTGTGGTAAGGTGTAAATTGACCTCGAAATTGACCAAAGTATTTGAACTGGTCAGGTTCATTGACTGTTATCAATCAACGAAATCAGAGATCACCTACTATTAGACGACGTGTTTCCATAAACTTCATCGGGGTTAGTTTAGATATTATTATCTTAGGATAAGCCCATCAAATATTTATCGAACAATCCGTTTCTCGAACGCCGTTTTTATTTTAGTCAAACGCGCAAGTTCTCAAAACGACGTTGGAATTTCTTATTAGTTTTATTCAATATTCGAATTCAATACTTTCTCGAATTTCGAATGATGTTGATAATAATAATAATCCTTCGCCCGGTTCCATAGTTACATACTATAGTTCCACGGTTACATAGTAAAATGTATTTGAACTTTCGATTAGGTACCCACTCTCCAAATTAGTTGGTAGGCACTCCCCCAAATAATAAACGGTACTCGAAAGAAAATGAATTGATTGATTAAGGTTTGATGGCATCATCCCATGAAGTCAGTGCTAACACATTATCTAACTCTTTTAGGTGAGCTCTGATTTCATTGATAATAACAAGGATTGATTGTCAAGGAACCGTCCCAGCCAGCCAATACGTTTTGTACCAAGTACCGTTTATTATTTGGGGGAGTGTACCTACATACAAATTATTTACAATGTCTCATTTGGTATTTTATACTTCCTTACTCACAGGCATAAGTAAGAATATTTAATCATTTTATTTTTCGTGAAACTGTGAAAAAATACAGCTGTGAACGAGTAACAGCTATAGCAGAGTAAGAATGGGTCAATTGTAACTCCTTGATGTGAGAATTGCATGAATGATATAAATGTGGCATGCGCCAGAGATTGAAGTGATATCGCATAATGAAAAGCCGGTTTCCAGGGAAAGCAAGCCATTTCATCCGGCCCAGAGCGTACAATTAATGTGACTCTAATTGTGAAATAAAATAAAAATTAAGTATATGTAAAACGAAAACACGTTAGCAATAATGAGTAATGAAATCCCCCCCCCCCCTCCCCGCAACCCCCAATAAGGGATCGTCCAGGGAAGAAAAGACTCCGAATATATATGTGGCTTTAACCCTGTATAACCTATGACCTTCATTGTTTTCGAGGGAACCGAACAGAAAATGATGAAGTAAATCCGAGAACAGCTATTCTGCTCTGCTTTAGTTAGTTTTTGTTTGAGAGTTTCTACCATTTCTGATCATGACACGATCGAAGAATATTGATATGATATGGGTTTAAGAGTTCGTACATGTATGTAATGAAAGCTGCTTCGTTCATAATACCCGATTTTATTGCTGGTAGAGTAGGTAATCATGCAAAAAATTAAATTAAAATCATTGATTAATAAAACATATTATCACAGCACAGGATGAAGCATGAGATCTATAAAAATGAAAGAGAAATACAAAACAATTACGTTATTCAGTAACAAAACATAGTTTTTAGCGGGGTGATAATTTCTAATGGAATATCCGAGGACAAGTAGGCAAATGTAACAGCGACGATCGTCTTGATATTGTGGAGGTGACTTGATTTAGTCTAAGACTCAACTCAAGTAAACCTCTAAGCCTATACCATAGAGGTAAGAAGGCCTATACTTCCGAGACATAATTTGAAGTTGAGGGAAATATGCAAATGTATGCCGTGTTTGCTCCCGTAGCACGTAACTGGTATAATACTTGAAACTTTGGATAGTTTGTTGTCTTGGCGTCAACTATACGTATATTAGATGTCACTTGAGTAGTCACTCGAATACATCCGAGATTACCTGCGATGAGTCACATAGCGGCAGGTAATTACAGGTAATCTCTCCTCTATAAACGGCTGTGGCGGATGACGGGATGTGATGATGCAGAGTAGGAAGGATGCTGGAGAGTAGGCGGTCGCGGTCCATTAGCAAGTAATCCCAAGCACGACGTCAGGAAGGTTGGTTACGACCACGGGGGTCGGTGGGTTTCTTGACAGGGGGGTCGGTGGAAGTTTTGCCAACGGGGTCCTTGGCTAACTTGACAGGGAGGTCGGTGGGATTTTTGCCACCGGGGTCGGAAGGTTTCTTGCCAGGGGGTTTCTTATTAGGGGGGTCGGTGGGTTTCTTACCACGGGGTTTTGATCCAGAGGCTCCTGAAATGTTTCAGATAATAAGTAATCTATTGGGCGTTACACTCGGGACGGTGTTTTTTTATTCATGCACCGACTAGTTTTTAAATTAACTCGAAACTACTAATATTGTGCTACACATGACCTACACACTACTGACTACCGTTGAAAAATTTAATTGTTCGTTCCATCTGATTAAAATTAAAGAACGAACCAGATCGTCATTCTAGCTGCAATCTTCTTTATTGCAATGAGCAACCATCTGAGTGTTATAATTGAGCACAGCTATATTCCTAGCCGATTAACTACTGTATTGAGAGTTTCACTTTCATTTCAAATATAAAATCTTGAAATATTGCTGCTAAGTCTTTCAGTCTGCACGGTTTCATTGCATCTAGTCTGCACGGTTTCATTGCATCTATAGATGCAAGACTACTTATTATTCTGCATTGAATTGCTCTATCACATACTGGAATAGCGTGATGTGACCTGGATGTCTACTCTAGCTGCTGTCAAGGGGCTTATAGATACATTCAAGTGGTCATAAATTATGAGGTGAACGTAGTTGAGCTTTTACCTTGATCTGTGCTCGGTTGCTGCGCCTAGAAAAAATATATGAAGAAAGCTATTAGTAACTAGCAAGTGCAAGTACTTACAGTGATACCTACTCCCGTATGGACATAATATTTGCATGGTGTATATTTATTTGAAAAATATTATGTATTGATCACGTAAATATGATTGACTATCACACATTTGCTAAGATAATACCATCTACGGTACATATTATTATTTATATGATAGGTATTGAATCGGTTGGTTCACCGTTCATGGTTGTGTTTGACCATGAGATTTTCAAGTAAAATAAGTGCTGTTGAATTATTAGTTCTTTTGATGATACCTACTGAAAATATTAAGTGCCTGAGGAAGAAATTTATCTCAAGAATCTATATGAATACCTACATAGTTATTCTGTTTATAAATGAGATTTGATAAATTTTGGATGGGTCTCAAACTATAACCAGTTCTAATCCTGTGCCTGGAGGTTACATCTCGCTTATGTAGAACAAGTCTCCTAATCAAGAACATGTTTCCTGATTAATTAGTGTTTAGTTTTAAGTTTAAATGAGTTGAGCGGACGTGGTACGAGACGACTCAGTTGGAGCTCTATCAATGCAGACGTTATCTGGAGACACGGAATGCATTGTTACGCTCGAAGGCGGATGATAGGTACACTTGTCGTGTATTTTGTCCGGACGGAAATATGACATAATTCTATGCTATTATGAACTCATAAAAACAGAGTTTCATTTCGAATACACCTGTAAAATTTTAGCATCCTATAGCATTCCCTACAAACACTGGGAGGTCCCTGGACGCGTCCTAGGCCGTCCCAGATGGGCGTACGGGCCTGCCCAGGGACCTCCCGTCTTATGGGTGATTAGCATGGAGTGAGACTCCCGGGGCCTGCCACTGGGAATAAGCCCGGGCGGCGGCCTGGGCCGTCCCATGACGCCCGCGCGGGAGGTATGGGCCGTCCCTGGACCCTCCCGGGCGGCCCGCGCGGGAGGCATAGGCCGGCCCTGGCCCCCGCCCGGGCGGCCCGCGCGGGAGCAGCTGCTCGCTTTGTAGCCCCCTCCCCCTACGCACATTCCATAACGGTCACGTGCTAGCTTGCTAGGTACACTCTCATTCAAAATGCAGTACCTACAAAACGTGCCTCTGATCCAGACACGTGCATATAGGCACTAATTTTGAATGCGAATGTACCTGGAAAAAATACGTTTCATTAAGACATAATTAATTGCAAACGTGAGTGACACGAGAAACGGGATTTTTTCACAATTTCGGAGAGTGGGCGTTGCCATACGAAAAAATAATCCAGGTATTTTCTTCCAGGGTCAATGTATTAGTTCACAGTTCACGGAATATTTCACAACAGTTGTAATTTGTTATGTCAACTAGAAGAACAGTAGGTACCTACTCAAACACATTAGAAATGCATTTAAGGTGCTGCAAGCGCTAGCGATTTTGCTGCTTTTTGTAGACACTTTTTGCGATACGATTGGAGACGAAACGGGTAGACCAAATTATTTTAAATTTTAATCGTGATTAGATTAAAGACAAACTTAGGGTTATCCCTTGGTACATTTTTAATTTTTTGTTTCGTTGATTAGTAATAATTAGTGGCTTTTTGGTGAAAAATTAGCTGTTTTCTTGTCTCCCTGGCCGCCGTATAAAATTAAATTTCAAAAATGTGCCAAGTGATAACCCTAAGTTTGTCTTTCATCTAATCATGATTAAAATTTGAGATCAATTGGTTTTCGGGTTTGGTCTCCAATCGTATCGCAAATTTCATAGTTTTGCGCGGTTTTGTTGAATAACCGGCGCCTAATTAACGATGCAATATGCAAAAATGAAAAAGTGCTACTAATATGCAATCAGAGTGGTCATGTGAACATCCTGTAAAAGTTACACTCGCTTATGAAACAATATTTCTCTCTAAATTTTCTAAAACGGCCGAGCGCTAGTATCACCTTAAATGGTCAAATATTAATAAAAAAAAAATAGCCGGTACCTAATTTATAAAGTTAATCAGTGGTTATTGGAAGTTATTTTATCTCGCCATGTTTCCCTATTGTTTGAAAGCTGTTCCACTGACCTGACACATTACCTAAGGTACCTCCTACTGTTTTTATTTTTAACGCATTTTTATTTGGAGGAAATATTTTGGGATCATTTGAAATCCTCAACTTGACTGTCACATAATGGGGAAGTCTCGTGAAATTCAGATTTCAGAATAATAGACCCTTATTTTATGAAAGTTGATTATGTTGCTGAACACAGATGTGATTTTATTTTTGCTGTGGGATGAATAGTTTTCAAGGAATGAATTTACAAAGTTTGATTACTTTTAACAGGAAAATTTACAGAAAATTGACAGATGATCCACAATGGTAACACATTAGTGTAAGTGGATTCTTGTAATACGTCGTTTTTCCCGCCAAAAGTCCCATTATAATTGAATTTCATTTGCATGAATTAATTTTTAACATTTCGCGGGTGACAAATGTCAGTAATTATTTGCGTTGATATTTAAAAACTTACTGGAACAAAATTTCTAGAGACTTAAAGGTGGGCTGTCATGGTCAACAAGTCGAAAACAAGTCGAAAATATTGTAGATATTGTAACCAGAAGTAGAATGTCGAAAACCCGAACGCGATGCGATGTTTGGTTCAGGCGCTAGAGCCCTGCGAAGTTTGAAAAACCTGGTTTTTGTGACGTATGTCCCACCCAACCTTTACAGGTTTTCACGGCTGAGTTGGGTGTGAATGACGCGTTTCCCACCCCCTATACGTCTTTGCTGAGCTGTAACTTCGTTTAGGAATATCCTACAGAGCTCTAGTTTTCGCCGCTGTGATTGCATGCCTAATGTCATCATGGTTTTTGAATAATAAAAAAATGGGTCTCAACCGTGATAGCCCACCTTTAAGTATTACCTACCTTATTCATAAAAAAATGAAGAAGGATAAAAAGATCCATAATTTTTGTTTATGAATCAGTTGTTGGATTTTGAAATTAGCAATTATTTTTTGATAATCTCTTACAGGACGATTGAATCGTTTCAATAATAAATTTTTCATGTACTCTTCCCTACTTACTTAGGTACTATATTGTTTTGATAAATTACAAAAAATAAAATGCTACACATAGGAGATTCACTGCAATTGAATTTTAGGAATAATAAAGAGCAGGAAAACACACGAAAATTAAAAAAAAAACAGTTTCATATAATATAAACGTATATTATTGTAAAAGATTATACTACCACATCACTTAAAATTTTTAAATGTCCTTCAACCTTCACACGTCACATAGTATCAAAACATTCTGAGGTAGGTACTACCTGGCAGTGAGTCTGGCACGCTGTCTCTTTATCGACAAGACACAATTCGGATTTTACTTCACTCACGGATATGTTGGCACAATTTTTCATCTTCAGTTTTTCAAGAAAATGAATGCTATTGAATACGTATTTCTTTCATCTGAAAAAATAAAATTGCAGAGTATTTAGGTAATGTACCTTGTACTAATAATGTTCGCAAGATATTTGCAATTATTTATTATTGTAGGTACAGATTCTAACCTAAACAAGATTTATACAAGATCTTGAAAAGTTTAGCAAGATCATGCAGCGTATTGTTAGAAGTGTTTTTTATTTTTTGTGTAAATTTGTATTCGGTCAGACCAATGAAAGTCCAACATTTACAAGATCTTGTTATCAGTAAGATCTTGTTAATTTTGTCAATATTTAACACTATTATTATGCTATGCTCAAAAGAATTTTCCGATTTAATGGCCAGATACTGGATTCCATCCATAAATTATTAGCACACGGTCTTGTGGTGTCGAGGACTGACATCCGCAATCTACGTGGATGCAACTTCTTTTGAGCATGAGGCTGCCTAGCAAATAGTTTCTACCTACTACACAAGAACTATTTATGTAAATAACTGCAATAGCAGATAGCTGCAAATAACAGTCTTTACAAAAATTTTAAAAATTGAATTTTTGGCACAGAGTGATCCCTAAAAAAAAGAAAGATAGATTCAATGAAGAATTTGTAAATTGATAGGATAAACTTCTTGGCAATGAATAATACAAAAATCACTTTTGTGTTGTGTGACCTGCCACAATAATCACTTGAGGTACAATTATTACCATTAGGTACACTATTTATTTAAAACCCCAATAAAAATTTGAAACATTCTATATTGCATAAATGTGATTTATAGGTAAGGTTAGAGGAAATACTACACATATAAAATACTAAAATGTGGCTTACCATCAGAGAGTTCTGAATCATTACATCTGTAGGGTAGGTAACATTTAATCCATTAACTCGATGAAGTCCCAAGTCCTGTGCATCTTCAGAATTCTCGCTAATTTGCCAAGAAGTAAATTTACTTTTTAATTGAAGTAGGTAGGCAATTAAATCGACTCTAGAATAAGAGCAGGGCAAGTTCACGGTGAATCTGTAGAACCTACAAAAAGTAAGGTGAAAGTTAGCAACTCAAATTAATTTCCTCTCAGCCATTCCGTGTTACGGGTGTACGGGTGTAAGATGCTATGTTCAGCATCTTATTCATCAAAATAAAAATAGTTCTAGGATCATTGTGCAGCCTTCTAAATTTTTTATGTAATTTACATGGTTCGACACGAAATTTAAATTTAAATGCGGTCCCACAATTTTACTGATAACAAAATAACTATTCAAACTTAAAAAAAAACTGATTACATATTTGGAATCAGCAAGAAAATACCATGAATTTAATATAAAAACATGCTGATTTATTTACATTTAATAATTCAGCAGTCATCATGTATTATGTGGCATAATATGTCTGCATTCGCATGGAATGGCTGCTCTCTTACCACCGGCGCGTTGGAGGAAATTCAAAAGGTGCGGTTTATTTTTTTGGATGACAACATTCAATCTCAAAAATTTTACTACGTATTTGAATGAAGCGGGACCACCATTCAATGTATGTATCTACTACCTCCGACAAGAATGTAATTTCCATGCAACATAATTTTTACTTTCGGATCACAGCAAAAATGTTTGTTATTGGCCTTGTAAGGTACCTACATAAACAAAAATAATTGATGTATATCTAAAATCCTTGATAAAGTTAAATAATTAAAAATAATGAAAATATTTACCACTCTGCTCGGTTCGGTTCTTAATGTTTCGGCTCGGTTTGACGATACAGCTTGGTTCGCTCGCAGGACGAATACGCGCTTTGTTTCTGGAGTTCAATATCTTAATAGCCTATTTTCTTCCAGAGTAGATTCACCTTTAACAAGTAACATTATTAAAACTGCAGTAGGTACCTTGGTAGGTATGTGGGATGGTTATTGGTTAATGTAGAGGTGAAAATATTCCCAAAATAGGCGGAGGTACGTACTAGGTACCTACAGGTAGGGTTTCCTACTGACTACTACCACTGATATGTATAGACTACCACGCCAAGCAAACTGTTTACCTACTTTATTTATTTTATAAATACCTAAACTACCTAGTTGGAAATTTTACTTTGCATAAATTGCTACATTTCAAAAATTTACATGTGAGGTTAATGTTTACTGAACATTGGTCACACTACCTATTGGTTTATTAGTATCCCCAGCATACAAAACTAAAGTATCAACGATTAATGCCTGGATACTTATGTAGGTAGTTGTGATGAAGACTCACCTTTAATGGGCTGTATGGCTCTGTGATGAAAATCCAAGCAAAAGAGGCACAACAAAACTGTAATTATTTCACGATTTGTGTCACATTAAATGGTTTGAACTGAGACAAACTATTCAGCAGTGAACACTGCATTCACGGACACAGATAATAATTGAAATCACATTCAAAATCACTCAAAAGGACGTAAACTACACACTCATGACACTCTGTAAAATATCAACAAACGTCAAACGCCGCGTTTGAAATGAAGAAGGGAGAATGGAAACAAGTTGATTCACGAAGATGGCCGACTGCCGAGTTCATAAAAGAAACTTTACTAATAACGTTTAAAATGGTATGAATACTTTGCTTTGGAATTGTAAACATATTTATTCTTAAATCAATATATCCATGTGAAATGTAGATGTAATTATTATAGAAATGAAGTTATAAATATGAAAAAAATAAGTCATTAGAGCAGCTCAAATTCAAACAGTCGTAGCGCCCGCGCGGGCCGTCCCTAGCCATTCCCGGGCGGGACCAAGACGGGACGTTCCTAGAAATTTTACAGCCAGATAAAACGGATCGGTTGGGCTCCGTTGGGCAGGCCCAGGGCATGCCCTAGTAGTTCCCGCCCGGGACGTCCCACTTGGGCGCTAGATGGGCAGAAGCCCGGGCCGCCCAGTGTTTGTAGGGTTCACGTCACGGCATGTAACTAATAATAACTAATCTTTTCGTCATGCTAAACTTCAATATAAATATGGATTGGTGTTGATTTTATGAATTATATACGAGAACGAAAACATTTTCAAACGAAAATAACTACGCAATCTTTTTATCGAACGTCTGCAAAATGACAATCGTGATTGATTCAATCTGAGTCGAATTAAGCTCAATTTAATTTAAACTCCATTTATGAAGAGATAACAAACAGATTCTTACAACTGCTGCTCCTTTTTCAGATTTCCTCCTCAACGCTTCTTCTTTCGCCTTTTCCATGAGATCGTTGACGAACTTTGTAGCTACACACATCCTCTGCGGGTCCTGTCGAAACTCTTCCTTCCTCTCCTCCATCACCTGATCGGAGTCTGTAATCGTAATCTTGACCTGCATCATTGTCCCTTTTAACCACCGGTTGCATTCAAATAATTCGTCGAATCACAGGCTCAATTCCCGGGCAGACCTCTCTCCAAATCGATCATATATCAAAACTAAAACGCTCTCAGTTTTGCACCGTCTCTTTAAATTGTGCTAATTAACTACTTAACATAATTCTCACAGGTTAATGGAAGTTAACACTAAACTAGAACAAGTATTCTTGTTCGACACCACTTTGTCGGCATATGGTTGACACAGAAAAAAACAACACCGTGACAAAATAGTTAAATTACACTTGTTTTCAAGTCACATGAGATAAAAGCCTTCCGTGTTTGACCGAGACGACGTTATGTCGAAGTGAACCAACCGCTCTAGCTCGACGTCGGCCAGAGAATCTCGGGGACCTATCGACTGCGCAATGCAAGATTCACTTCAACTCTCTGCCTCTGGCTTTGAAAACCCAGGCCTGCGAGTTTGCGTACTCCGCGATGATGATCTGATGAAAGAGATTCAATAGTCGGCTCTCTCAGGGGGAAAAAAAATCAATTACGAAGCGTAGAGATTCATTGAATACCCATCACGAGTTTAGCTAGGACGATCCACTTGTTGCGATGCGGTTTACTGTCACTTGTTGAGTACAATTACCTAACGCTGATTTTTACGTCACACTGTAAAATACATAATAATTACTCTATTACTTTGCTCTAACCTGATTTAAATTTTAAATCCTGTCTCTATGCAACATCTGCAAAACGTCTATTAACAATGTTTAAATAAGTTTTTAAAAAACTATTAAAATGTAAATATCATACTTCGTACATCAAAAGATGTGCACAGATGGGTTGGGCTCAACCTGTTCATTGATTATTTATGTTAGCTCGAACGGGCACATATTATAGAGAGCAGCAAGCTGTTTGGTCCAGTTACAAAGCGGCATGGGCATAGACGGCATGACACATGAATCAACTATGTTGCCATATACAAACATCGGGCATACCATACCATACGGCGAGCAGTCGCAGGTAGACTAAATTACACATTGAGGCCGGTATGGCCGACAGCAACTTCCGACCAAAATAGGTTTAATTGGAAATGAGAAATGCAAACAATTAATATTAATTTCCATGACAAGCGTGGAAGTTTACACTTCTTAATTGTAGCCTCAGGTCAGACCGATGTTCGCATTGTTTGAAGAAATAAAGTAAGTACACGGAACAGGGAGTAATAACAAAACTCTTATAAGGATGGGGTTATTGGAATTTATGGACCAATTAATCTACTGTGACTTTTGGAAATCTGTACCCATATATTAAAAGCAATTTAATTATTCTAATGACCGGCGGCTCCTTTGAAAGTCAGTCACCACATGCAGATATTGTTTACCAGATCCCCATCCCCCTGTTTACCACGGTTTCCTCGAGTTCGACTGAGGAAATCCGCGAAAAATCCTGCAAGGGCCAAGGAGACGTTTGGTCGAATATTAATCGAACCTTTGTTCCGTGATAACTCATTGCAATTACCTTTGTTGTTGTTGAATAATGTTTTGATATTGTTGGAAAATATGTCATTATTATAACCTTAAGCGTGTTTTCATTATTGTGTAGAAACTAAAAGAACAATTATTCAGTAGCGCACTTTAACGCCAAGTTTTGAATGTCAGGCCGGATAAGCCAATCATATTCTAGTTAGTCTCGACAAGTGATTGGTTAAAATTGTAAACGCGCGCAAAGTATGAGGGCGGAACAAAGTAAATGATGAGACGTAATTCATTTTAATTTGATTTTACTCTCTGTGACAGCTACCGGCACCTGCATTGTTTTACATCACTGTCAAATGCATTGACTTCGTCGACACCATTAAATCCAAACTCATCTGTGATGAATATGCCCTTGGCAAAGTGACATAATGTTATTCTCAAGTCGTACGAACTGTTTAAACAATTGGTTTTGTTTTAGACGCGAGTTATGACGCGTCCATGTCATGGATTCGGCATTGAAGCCAATGGTCTGGTGCACCTGGCAATGTTCTGTTAGTTTTGAACTCACATCCTTCACCCCTTCGTTTCACAAAGGGTGAAAAAGACAGATTTGATTCAAGCGGAAGGGTAGTGCTAATTCAGTGAACATGAACACAATTTCGACGGTTCAGTGAATTCGCTGTTAGTGACGAGTAGGATCGATGTTCAGGAAATTTTGCCATCCTCACATTGTGAGAATGTTCATATGTTATCGATGTAGCCAGCAGCATTACAATACGCCCCCTCCCCCGCCCCCCAAACAACAATAGGTGGGATGAATGAACTACACAGAATAGGGTTAAAAATAAATAGGTTATTGATTTTTCATTGAAATGATACAATCACGCGATTCTTAAACTACCAAATAAATTACTTTTTGAGCACGGGACATCCAATTAAATCTCCCTGAACCTTTTCACTAAATTAAGAAATAAAATATCAAATAGGCAGACTTGGGTAAATTACTTTTTAAAAGTAAGTAGTGAGATTATATGACTTATTACTTGGATTTTTTAAAAATAAATTACTGATAAATTACTACTTTAGAAATGTTATGAAATTACTTTACTTTTTAAGATAAAAAGTAGGGAATTTACTCTCAAAAATTACTTTTCCAGAAATATTTAACCAAAGTGAAAATTATGGGAAGGGGATACAAAATAAGCGAAGTAAGTAATTGCGAAGTGATTTTAAGCTGTTTCCGTTTGTCAATTTATTACTATTATAGTATTGTACTTTGTGTGATGTGTGACTTGCGTAGTGGAAATTCAAAAATAAGCCTGGTAAGATCAGCCATCTGTCCACAATATTTTTGAAAATTACATACAAGCGGGAAAATGAGGGAGAGGCTAAGGGTAACGCGTTACAAACGTCAAATTACTCTGATAAAAGTAATGAGATTATATTACTTATTACTTGGAAAAAAATGTAATGAAATTACTGTCTCGTTACCCAAAAAGTAATTTCGTTACAGTAACGCAGGGACCCGAACCTTTATGAATAAAGGTTCGGGTTCCGGTTCCACAATTTTATTTTATAAAGGTTCGGGTTCCGGTTCCGGTTCTGAAACAAATATTTTTAAAGGTTCGGTTCCGGTTCCTGCATAAAGGTTCCGGGTTCCGGTTCCGGTTCTAAAATTTTAAATCAAACTATATTATAAAACTTCAGTATTACCAATGTCAAATTTAATGGAATTATTGGATTTGGATTTTCCTATGAATGCAAGCACATGTGTAGGCAGTGTCTGTATAAAATTCACAGGATGGTGCGCAGAGTAAATATCAGAGGAGACAGTATAGTGGCTGCAATTTTCTCCATGAGATAACGTAAACATTCATTTTTCCTGAGCTATCATATTATTCAAATTGTCGGCAAGGCAATGCAGTTCTCATCGCAGTAGTCAGATTCAAAAATTGAAAACTCGAGCAGCGTTTGCAAATGAAGAATTATTATTTCTTATAAGAATTAAAATTTTCTAAAAAAAAAATACATTTTAGATTTTTTTTACAATATAAACTTTATACAACTTTGTGATATATATGGTTTTTTATTAAAAGAAGGAACCTTAAAGAACCTTTAAGAACCTAATTGATTATAAAGGTTCGGGTTCCGGTTCCGGTTCTTTGGGAAAAAAGTATAAGGGTTCCGGTTCAGGTTCCGAAATTATAAAGGTTCATACCGGTTCTAGGTTCCGGTTCCGGTTCGGGTCCCTGCAGTAACGCGTTACTTTCGTTACTTTACTACCTAAGTCTGCAAATAGGTATGTTTAAATTTTTATTTTAAATGTCACAAGCCTTACATACTATACAGTACTTTGTGATACAAAATAACAATTCAATTATAGCAATATTAGTAATGGAAGAGGTTTAAAATGCAATAGGGTTTTATAAAAGTGAAGGTGCAGCTACCATTTTATAGTTTCCCAAATATGCACACACATGTCTTGCCAGGTTGGAGGTTACAAACATTACACATTCTTCTCGTTTGCAAGGTAGGTAGGTATGTAGACGGTCCTTTATATTATTATAGAGGTATGAAAGTACAGGTCCCATTCAAAGAGTCTTGGCTCATTATGAGCTATAGATGCAAATAGCACAGCCAAGAGAATTTAAGCTCAAACTTTTCCCTTCTTAAGTCTTTGTCGAGCCTGAGCTTTAGTGTACTTTTGATGTGTTCTTTCTCCTTTAGGATTTTCTACTACTTCTTCTTCAGAGTTGACAGAGTCCTTTTTCATATCAGCTGAAATAATATCAATTAGTAAATTTAGCAAGTGTATACAAAGAATGGTGTAAATTGAGATTTCTAATCATTCCGTTTCACAAGGTTTTTTGAAGTAGTATTAATTTTTGTCCTCACCTAAAAGATCTACAGGTGGTTGAAGTAATCCTTCTCGCTGGCATTTGATATAATACCGAAACCCTCGTGCTGAGCCGTAGCCAATCATTGCCACAGCTATCGTCAGGATTGCCATGAGTATCGGATGCTGTAACAAAACAGATGCATTCAGAATAGAGCCCAAGTACCAATTCTGTCGTTGCCTCTCGATGACCACATGTTCAACTCAAAATAAACAACAAATTACTTTCTGCACATTAACATCAAGTTATAATTAAAATCTACAAAACAAGTTATCATGATCAAATAAATTCATACTTTCAACCTACAAAAATTTTAAGCAAGAGTTCAAAAATGTACACTAAGAAAATGGATTTTTAGATTTTTTTTCTGCCATTGACCATTTTACGGCAACACTGTGCAATCACATTGCCTTAAATAATAAAAACACTGTAATAAATAACAAGAATCTGAATAACACAAGCTGCAAAATAATCTTCAATGATCAATGGATTTTCTACTAGATACCTGGTTGATTAGAACTCACCGTAAGAGTAGGTTTGTTGGTGAGTACTTGATCAGCTATTACAATCATCACCCCCAAAATAATACCGATTCCTGCACCAAGCCAGGGGATTTGCGCATCAGCCCTCTTATCTTTCTGTAACTCTTTCGTTGTCTTCAATATAGCTTCCATAATGCTTTTATCATCTGGTTGCAACTTTAATGCCATACTGTACGACAGCAAAGCATCCGAGAAATTAAATGATGCGAATTCCACTTCAGCACGACGGAAATACCCCTAAAATGATATTCACCGTTTTAATTTCATTGCAATTTAATTTTTTTTTCAATTTAACATGAGAATTAGAATCAATAATTAATAATCTTGGGTCATGAAAAATCTCATCCAAAATTAGTGATGGGCGATTCGATTTCGATGTAATTGATTTTTTAATCGATTTTCTGCGTTTTGATTAATCGATGAATCGATTATCCCAAACCGATTTTCAAGATGGCGCCATTATAAGGAAATTTTAGTTAAATTTCATCAAATCCACGCCAAATTTGGCAACAAAAAGTTTTTTAAAATTTTGATAAGATTTTACCAAAAATCAACTTTTGGCTGTCGATAAGCAAACAGCTGAGTATAAATCAAACAAACTGAGCTCAAGCAAGGTCACTGTTTTGTTCCTGCACTGCGCCAATTAATTACAGCCTTTTTCCTGGAGTAAAATAGGCTTTGTATTCCGATTCGATTAATCGATGTTTTCTTCCGATTATCGATTAAATCGTTTGGAATTTTTCAGATCAATTAAATCGATGCATTGATTATTTTAATTGGATCGCCCATTACTAATGCGAGATTACATACATTTTATAGTTTAGTAGGTATTACCAAATTAACACTCGTAAAGTATTTTTTAAATCTAATTGAATAGGTCTACTACGTACCTACATAGAGGTAGTAAAGTGACCCGCAACCAATCTGTGGATTGGGATTTTCTTGAATAACAGGTATTTTACGAACCCCTTAGTGAGCTCAACCCAAGAGAAGGTTCGGCATAGCAATGGGGCATGGTGCGCACGCAGGTAAAGTAGGCGACGGCAAAATAAAATTACCCTTTTCCAATCCACAGATCGACTGCTGGTCACTTTAGAGTTTAGGTAGTACCTATAGTAGGCAGCAGGCAATCTGGGGATTAATTTCACTTTTAAAACAAGTGTTTTATGAACTCCTTAGTTCTCTCAACCTGGAGTCCGGAACTAATAATGGAGATGATTCTAACAATGGAAATGGTTCTGGACTCCAAGTTGAGCTAACTCATGTGTTTGTAAAATAACGGTTTTAAAATAAAATCCAATCCACAGATCGCCTGCTGCCTACTTTAGTACTATTAATTTGTTCTTGATTCAATTAGGAATTCAATTAATTATGGATTGAAAAACCAAATAGTTTGTAATAATTAGAAATGATATTGAGCTGCAAAATATATTTGAAATTGAAATACAATTTAGAAGATCCAGATTATGTGTGGCTACTTGGTACTTTAAATTTTCGTACGCAGAGCAGACATTTTTACATCTAGGTTGGTGCAACTGGTTGTACTTGTAGCTGTCAAACTCAAAATATCATACCTTGGCCCAATTGGGATTTAGTCTTATCGTTTCGTTAGCATCCTCTATGGCAAGTGAAAATTGCTGGATTTTCAGAAATGCTAAAGATCTGTTGCTATACAGTGAATAGTTCTTAGGATCCAACTTAATGCCATATGTATAATGTAGAACAGACTCCTCAAATTTTCCATTTCGCACACAGTCATTGCCCTTATCTTTGTATTCTTGCACTTCTTCCGCCGTCATGATTACGAACACCGGCTGTTTAAGTTTTAGTTACACATTGCAATCAATTAATGGTGTTAAAATTGATTAATTGGATTAAAAGGAACTTGCCAACTTTTACAATAAAAATCAATTATTATTCCAACTCTGGAGAATCAAAGAGAGGTTGGAACCAAAAACACTCGACATGACATCGAACGAAATTCAGTGTTGCCAACCTAAAGAACAACAGCGCCAAGATTTCAAACGCGATTATTTTCTCCACAAATTCAAAATTGACAAGACCCGAGGTTTAGGAGTGCGAGAAGAGATGCTCAATATAATATCTAGATATACACTAATGGCAATGGAGTCCATTAATCTAGGTTTAGTGGTTTCAAGCAACTAGTTTTTCATAGCATTTGATTAGGTTAAGAAAACCTCTAGTGCATGAAGTATTTTTCTAGTTCTGTGATTCTTACTAACGGTCCACACAGACCGTTTTTTCTAATGACCAATCACAAATCCAGAAACCGCTCACGGCAGATTTGTGATTAATTAATAGAAAAAAACGGAAAACGATCGATGGACCCGGCTTAATACCTAGTATAAAAATCACTTCCTGGTTGCCCTACCCACGGGGAATAACAATTTATTGCCTAACATTTTAAAAAGTAAATATTTTATAAGTCTGCAATAACAAATACTAACCAATTTGTTTTAAGTTTCGAAATGGTAGATCTTGGAGACAACAATATAGATTACGATGGCAGACCAATGTTTTAATTTGAGCGAGCTCAATAAAATGTGAAGGATGTGCGAAGCAGGTACACCCAAGGATAAGGTATCAATGGATTGTTTCTATGCATAGTTTGGAAATTCATACAGTATCTTTCAAATTGCACTGCAAAATGCCAATTTTTAACAATCTGGGTAAAGACACTCAACTGCGATTTCAACCAGGCACAGTACAACTTGAGAAATCCAGTAAAATCTCAAAACACATGCAATTGGACACATAGGAAAACACTTCCGAAACGTACAAAAGTTAAAGTCCAAGAGTATGATTGCTGCATGCATATAATAGGATTTTATTTTTTTGTGAATTTTTTCGCATGTTTTACAAGAGTTTAAGAATACACTCTCTTTGTGAAATAAATCATTTTGTGTTCAGGTCATCCATATTAATAAGTATTATCCGCTCTGACATTCCCAAGTGGCACTTAATAACTTACAATACAAAACAAAACTTTTAATGACAACACCTTGGCTGGCCAATGAATATTTATAATAGAAAATAGGTGTTTCTATTAAAACTTTGTAGTAGTAGTAGTATAGTAGTAGTAGTAGTTATAGTAGTAAGAAACTGCAAAGAAATAAAATTATAACGTTTTCAACGGGGAATATTTAGTAAAAATCACATGATGTAACACTGTGCGCCAATCATTTCAAAGTACAAGTACGTACATTATTAAACGTTGCAAAAATAACATTCTGGTAAAAATAAACGATTTTCACACTACTGAACGTTATTTTACGTCGTCATTAAGTATTGAGCTTTCTTCAAATCTACACGGTTTACATTATATTGGCACCTTAAAAAGGAATTCTTGATTCAATGACAATCATGAAGTACTCTGTTTTTGAAAAATGCCAAGTTTTGTTAAGGACTAAAACCAGCTGGTATAAATACATGAGTTAATTGAATTGTTCTATATACACCCTCAACAAGGCAATAAAAGATAATAAATACAATAATATATAATATAATAATAATCATGACACTGTCTTGAACTGAAACGATATCTTAACAGTAATCAACATTAGCATCCTCAAACTAACAATCGCAGTACATACCTCATGCACACTACTACCAATGGATGGCACAGCAACTTCACACTATATCACCACTTGGGAAAGATGCTTTTCCATCGGCCCATTTACATTGAATGAATCATTGGTCTCTTTCGATAAGTGTACACTGAACTTGCAGAATGTGACTTGGCACAGGCCATAAAATAATATTAGTATTATTAAACTAAATCCAGTATCCCAACCACATACCGAGCTCAGTAGGCAGATAACTACCTACCGAGAAAGATTTCATAGAATTGAAATCAGATCCGTGAATTGAGTGCAACGCATAGGTGCCACACTTTATTCTGGAAGAGCAGTGTACAATTAGACCGTAATTACTTCACAAGTCGATCAAGCTCACTCTGAATGAAGTACATACCATTACACAACTCCCGGACTATTTTTTTTTTGTTTATTTCTTTATGCAGTAGTTTTCAAAAAGCAGAACACAATATAATGACAATGAAATACTATTATTAGTATATAATGGTATTTTGTTTAAAAAAAGAAAACACTATACACAGACAATAATTAAGAATAATTATTTGAGTGGCGAGTCAGGGTTCGATTGCGGTTGTCACCAAAGTTTCAGGCCAGGGCGCTGCTCATCATAAGACCAAGTACGCACGCACAAAAACGCATTCGCCTCGTCGCAACAATCCCACTTTTCTCTGTCATCGTATCTACTCTGCACTACGAATTAAGCAGATTCACAACACACAACGTTGAGAGAGGAGTTCATTTAAAATCCATAGAGAAAACAGCTCAGCGATTCGCGTTTAAAAGCAAGCCGAGACTTGCATCGTTGAATTAGGGCCCCTGTCGCAGGGCCAATGGCAGGATAGTTTCGTATTCTTTCATTACTCGTCAAACAAACTGGTAGATATGCAGCGATTTCTACTGAAGGAATGAGCATCCTTTTCATCACAGACAAAAATATTCGTAAAATTACTACATACGTCCTAAATCACGTGTCACTGACCTAACTACACAGCCTACTACATGCTATGTACCTAACGCCATTTACTCCATTATTTCACCAGAACGTGCCCAGCACAGGATCGTAAGCCCGCTATTTGGAAAGCAAAAATAAACAGCTGAACAACCATCGACAGTTTGAAAATAGAATTGTAATCAGTACTATGTTAATTCACATAAGAATTAAAACATTTTAAAATGGCGATTACAAGCAAGTATGAACATAAGAAGCACAGAGCAGACAAGACCTAAGTGTATGACTTCATTTTGAAATTAATTAAACATAACGCTACTAAATTAAAGAAATTTGTAATTATCTATTTGCTGACAGGATTGACTATTGTGGAGTACTACTGAAGAAACCACTACAGCATATTTCTCCAATGGTAATAATTAAAACAAAAGGGTAATTGTTGGGTACACCCATCTCATGTCGAACATAAAGTACCGAATCCAGGATTGTTGATCATTCAATCGATTGACTAATTAATGGGGCAGAGTTGCTCAAAAAACTGAAACGGTATAATATTATAGTAATTGGAAATAGTGATTATTACTGACTATCAATACTTAGTTTGGGGTTCCTGACCTTGACCTGTCTACAAATTACGGAAGAAATGTACAGTGCCCAGAGTGATTATGTATTGTTGAACCGGGCTGTCATGGTAAAATCATAGATAAGATGGTACTTAAGAGCTAAACCAAAAGCCATCTTCAAATTACCGGTAAATGAACGAAATGGAATGCCAAAAACAATCTCACAGAGCAAAATAACTCACGAACCTTATGAGCACAATACTACCTTACAAAGTAAATTGCCTTCATTCAAAAGAGTGATTTTAGAAATTAGGTGTTAACAAATGCAATCGCAATGTTTTGCTTGTGTAATATGTAAATTCGACTTCTATCAAAACAAAATAAATGGCTCAATGAATCTGACGAAACAAATTATTTTTAAGGCTCCCTGTAAGTTTTAAAGCTCTCCAACCTCAGCCTGCAACGTATTCCAGCCTACCTAAGTCGCATACTAATTCAATCACTCCCGCTCGTGCTTGACGTCACTGAACCGGCATGATTGCACTCGACGGACCTCCGCCCTCCCTCAAACACCGAGATTCCTAGTGTGTCTGGTGACCAGTGACGTAGGCCAGGGTCAGTAGGCCGCTGCAGAGTCGTACTCCAGGACTCGCCGCTTGATGTGCGACAACTTCTCGTGGAGATACTGAAACCTCAGCTTGGCTTCCTGATGACTGCGATCCTGCTTGTTTTCCTGATACTCTTTCACGATTTGGTTCTTCACACTCTGCAACATTCAATTACGTAGTGTCTTAATACCTAGTTTGTTTCTTTTATCAAACACTTTTATAAACCAACTTTGTTCCCATTTTATTGGAGCAATGTTATGAATAAGTTCCTTTCTTGTAATGTCATCACAAATTGTTAATCTACATAAACCTTGGGGTACCTACAAAGATAGTTTATACTAAATAGTTTATCATACACTCTTTGCCTGCCCATATCCTGCATTGATTAAGCCTAAAGCTACTGGCTAATATATCATGAATGACCTACATCTTACCTTTATGCTCTCATGGAAATTGACTGATAATGTTATATGGTTACATGTCTATCAAGATATCATATCATTATTATTGAAATAGAGTGAATGAAGTTGACTTGAAATAGAACTACCTACAAATAATAAGAAAGATTTAATGTAGGTATATCAAAAAGAGTCACAATTACATATTCAGACCTATAAATTGATGACTATCGATATATGCGCCCCCTGAAGTCCCAAGGTGGCTGCTTCAGGTGGAAATTAGTTGGATGTGTGTGGGAAGTTGGAGCAGATTGTGTGTTCGAAGTAAGGATGGTAACATTCAGTGGATACCATGCTGCAAAATTAAATAGAAGTAAGAAGTAAGAACCTGTGTTTTGGTACGTAGCAGATTTACGTTTAATGCTTAACTGGTCTTGTTTGTTTCTTACTCAAGAGTTGATGAACATTGCTGCTGTATTACTACTGACCTTCCAGCCCGGACTATCCTTGACTTCCTGCAGCAAGCGAGCCTCCAGTTGCGCGAACTTGCGCGATACGCGCTCCACAACGGCGTGGAGTTCTCTGTACTCGCTGTAGTCTGCGTTGAAGTCGGCTTTGTACCGGGTTCTCTGTTCAGCGTTGCGAATTGTCGTGTATGACCTGCACAAAAATATAGGAAAAGATTACATTATGGTATAATACGTACAATGTGAAGGGGCACCGACTATTTTTTAATCCAAAGGATGCCTGAAAAATAATGTTGCAACAAATAATTGGTGGGCAGGGGGAGAGGCCCCTCTCCAGCTACACCCGACTTCATTGTGTAGGTATGAATAAGGAATTCTACCAAAATGAGACATCAATAACAGAAAACAGATAAGTATCTCTTTCATTTTCAAGTAGAGTAAAGCTAGGGAACATAATTCCCAAGACAAATATTTCATAATTTGTTATTGCTGTGATATTTATGTAGAATTATAAAAAGATTAGAAGTAGGTATGTATCTGGTGCCATTCATCAACTTACGTGAGATATTCTGGAAACTCTGATATCACTGGCACAGGAGCTTGAATTTCAGCCACCTCTATGGGGGCTTCGGTGCCTCGATTCGCCTGACTGGGATTCCCCACGTTGTCACCCCACCTGGAGTTCCGGTTGTCATGATGACCACCCTGTCCCCTGCCGCTTGACGGGCCCAAGATGCTGTCGGATCGACGTAACGCGTCTTCCGCCAACTCTCGCTCGAGGGTGCTCATCGAAACTCGTTTGTCATCGTTCTCCTCGTTACCTCCCGCACATCGCGCCAAAATGTCATAGCTAAGTCCATTGCCAGTCGACAGTTGAAACACCGGATAACCGCTGTTTCTCACTGCTGGATTGTCGTACTCCCTACTCCTGGGGTTCATGTTGCTAGCGTCGCGATCTGTTCTTCTGAACGGTGATTCTCTTCCTTCGGGCTTAGATTCGGGTTTACGGTAGTGAGAGACCCGCTGCCGCTTGGTGACAAGGCCGTCGGCGCCGTCGAAGTAGCCAGGCCGTTTGCCGCTGGTGATGGTGGAGGGTGGGCTGCCAGGGTGTGTACTAGTTGGTGATTGGCCGCTGCCCGAGCTGCCGCAGTCACTGCTTCCGGGCGGTGTCAGATTCTGGGGCTTCCGTCTACAAAATTAGAACAAAATTAGACTATTTCATAATTTTCTCTAACACATTGCACTGTATATGATTAGCCATTCGGTTGTACTACCTACGTAAAATCCATTGAATGACAATTTGGCCTAGACAACCAAACACTACCTGAGCAGCATTTTACAAACTGATTTTATATCAACAAATATAAAATTATGAACTTGCTATCGCTTACGTCAGTTTAAAAACTAAGCTGAATCAAATAATAAAAAAATCAAGAAGTTTTGGACTACAAAGGATATAATCTGAATCTGATATAATCAGATTTAGTCCTGACTGATTATGGATTAAGAAAATTACTTGAACATATTTAAACAGCATTTGATGTAATGTAGGCATGTTAATGTTTCATGTAGACAACATTAGGTGCTATGCTATCTAGGATGATAGATGGCAGGGATTAGCCTGTCGCATCACCATGTGTGTAGTGTCCAACAAAGAAAATGCCGCACCATTTTAACAGCTGAAAATATATTGAATCATGTCTATGATCGAATCGTCAATAAAATGTCACAAATCATATAGGTACTACGCAATTCGTTAAACTTCAATGAAGACATGGTGTATATCTCAGATATCAATATGTTACCTATGTGAAAGGTGGTTGATAAAGTGCTGATGTTATTTGTCTGCCTGAACTGGTTTCAATATTTTCATTTAGTTCCTAGATCTTCAAATGTCACTTGTCTACATAAGTACGACGCCACAACTGTCAATCATTGTTACGCACCGCTTGAGCACTTGTTTCTCCTGTTCCGTGTAGAACGGCCATTCTTCTTGAACGTCGTTCCACACATGGCGTTGCAGATGGTAAGTGTTGTCCCTCAGGAACGCCACCAGCTTCAGTACATTGGTGATCTGAGTCTTGTCGCGGTCCCGGACACCGTCTGCAAACACACCACATTGCATTCAATTTTAATCAACAATAATAAGAACAAGAAAGTATAAAAATATATTACCTACTCAAGATGCTAAATATTGCCTTTAGACTATTATTTAATAGGTCATGGATTTTTATCAAAACTTAATACGAGCGCTGTACCGGAAAGCAATGAAACTTCGTGCATAACTTTGTTATTAATTGAAAAAATCTTTCCAATTGCACATGATAATAGAGTAACTATTCCTCTTTACAACGCTTTAACTCAACATTCTTTGCGTTAAGGTAGTACCATCATGATATACATATACAAAAAAAAAAAATCTTGAAATTACAAGTTCAGAAAACGTTTTCCTACATTTTAACTATATTTAAGTATAAATGAATCATAAAATGTCATTTAACTTGCAACCCCTGTCGTATAGCGAGATTTCAATTTATTGCCTTCCGAGAATGAACAAAACTGTAACACAGGAGGTATAGGGAAATCATTTAGTTTTTGGTTGATAACTTTTAAAATAGCACACGTTGGTATTGTTTTCAATTTTTTTCCTAATAGAATGTCCAACTATCTATCTAGAAACCAGTTTTTTGAAAAAACGTTGAACCTCAGTAAAATTCAAAACTCAAAAATAGCATGGAAATCGTCATGATTTTAAAGGCCTAGGTAAGACTACATGTTAAAAATTGGAATTTATAACTACAATATCTCATAATCTAGACACGAGAAGTTGTTCATAATTCACAGTATCGTGTAAATAGTGATTATTGATACCCCTGCCAAAAATAGGCTTATTTGGAAGATGTGAGATATCAGTTGTGCTACCTTAAAAGAGAAGCGTGTGTGCGATCGTTTGGTCATATAATCTGTTCACATTTAAATGAGTGTCAGAATTATTTCATTTGTCCACGCTACATCAAGCAGACAAATGAAAACTATTAAATACAAGTGACAAATAGCTGTGCTAGCATAGAGTGCTAGGTACTTAAAATCCAAGAAGCTATAGCCATAGAGCAATAGCATGATCAGTGAATACTAGCAAACATAGGTCAAGAGGTTAAAAAGTGATCAACGATGATTAAATAACATTAATCAATGCTGGACATGCTACTTGGACACTTTGCTACATCTGGACAACAAGACACAGAATGTTGTAGAACATACCTTTGATAATCCTATCGAAGAGTTCCGGTTTCTTGTATGGCCTCAGTGCTAGTAGGTGAATAAGCCTTTCCCTGAAACAATACAGATACCATATTGTTACTTATGTGAAACTTTTATGTCAAACAATGTAAGGGTAGCCGGTGGGTGTTCGTTCCTTCATAACTATCAAATATTAAAGAAGCACATTACGATTCAGAATTGAAGTAGGTATATGGAGCAAATATCCACAAAGTTTATTCTTTTTAACTAGTTGTGCTATGAGCACGACTTATTTAGGAATGCAATAACTAGCACACAATTTCATTGAAAAGATCATCATAAGTAATTAACATCTTGCATTTCCAATACCAAAATGTTACATTTCTTTTTAAAAAAGGAATATGTAGGTAAACATAACTATTAAATAGGAGGGTCAGCCATTTTTGAAAGGTATTATGTGACAGTGACATTTCTGGTATTTTCTCCAAATAGGAAATGTGCCTACTTATTGACCTTCTCTATTATTGTAGTGAATTTGAGATAACAAAATACACTTTTGAAAACGAGCAAAGTTATTATCTACTGGTGGTAAGCAAGTATTTGCATTGCTCAATCACTATACCTAAGTAAAACATTTAACTTAAATTTTATTCTAAAAATGTCAAATAGACAACCATTCTAGTTGGAAAAATGTCTGAAAATGTCTGCAGAGGTGACACTGGACTGATCAGACCCAGTAGATATTCTGAATATTGATGAATCGATGAATAATATTTGACTTTTAGATAGAGGATATACAAAAGTAGTCGAGACAATGCATCAACTTAGTCACCATAACAGCCGTTCTCACCTGATTGGTCGTCGCATAACGTCCGGATTGCCTGGTTTCTGTGCATGATTATTGCCTTGAGGTTTCGTGTGTGCGGAGCTAGTGACAAAGTTGCCGGCCTGGACGATTCCGTTGCGAGGAATGGGGGGTGCGTAGTTATTGGACGTAGGTTTCGAGTACGGCTTCGTCAAAGAACTATCACGTTTCGACGGGGGAATATGAGAATTGCGGTTGGCGCCCATTTTGACTTTTTTACCTATTCCTGGACCTCCTGGTTTGATCTCTCTTGTACTGTGAAAATAGAGAAATTATTACAATAGGTTAAATAAAATATAAATACGTTTTGTCTTAACTGGAACAGGCAATTTAACTTAATCCATGAATAAGGCAATGTAGCAAAATATAGTTGATGTTTAGTCAGATGGCAAGAAAAAAACATAACAAAATACTTGGTACTGTTTTGTTGAGTAAAAAATCGTTCTGGAGAATTGGAATTGTAATGGTCTAGTAACTTGGTGAGCAAAACACGCCAGAAGACAGCTCACCAGTTCTTTTTGCTATTCTCCTCGATGATAGCCACCCTATTTCGAGTAGCTTCGTAGATATCCTCTTTGGCTTGTATCCGCATCTTGCAGTGCATGGCTCCCAGCGAGCGGATCGAGCTGCTTCGGGCCGCCGCGTGCTTAATGCACTCGAAGCTGCCCTGTAGGCCCTCGATGTCCGCATTGGTGGACAGGCCAAAGTTGAACCTAGCATGGCCGTGGGGGGAATCCGTAGGTATCAATATACGCTGGAACAGAGAGAAAATGGAGACACATGAGCATCTTTGCTGTGTACAAAGGACGGGGGGGATTATTTCATGACATTCTCGAAAGCCATGTTTTGTTTTCACATTCATTCTATATTAGGCTATATTTTTTTGGCTATATCTAACTTTTCGTGATGATTTGAAAATATCTACATATTATTGTCAAACTTACAACATAGATATCTATGTAAATTAAGTAGGTAAGACTTTGTATAATACATAAATTAATAGTTCAGAGCTTTAAAAGTTAAAGAACTATAACAAAGGCTTTTATCAGTTGTCCACATAAAATACTAGATATATATTTTAAAAAACATATCACATGCCACTTTCAACTATCAGTTAAAAAATCACTTTTCCCTCAACAGTAAAGAATATAATGTAGAGATATCGTCATTCTACTTGAAAGCGTACTACTTGGGGAAAGCCAGGTCAAACTCGCGCCGGCGTGAGGTCAGACCTTGCCACCTCTCCCAGTGGTCAACAATGTAGTGTGCAGCCGGGAGTAACGGTCAACTGACAAGGTCAGAGCCGAGGTCACAGCTTAGCACCCTCTGACAAGGCTGGCGTTATCTCAGTAGCACATGGGGTTGAGCAACAGTGGGGCATGCATGCGGGCACCTGGCTGAGTAAGAGATGACGCAAGTTCGCCCTCGCTCTAGCATCATTCAACAGTTTGACACTTCACTACCTGTTTTAATTTTATAAGTTATATGATGCGATAATTATGTTTACAAGTGTGCAGCAGCTAATGATTGGCCATGATGAGGTTTGGGCGGCCGTCAATAAATATTTACAATGTTCAATGAAACACATTTCGAAGAAGGCAACCTTTCTTTACGTGTTTATAAATGAAATTGAAACGACGTATAATTTTACCATGGAATACGAAATTAGTAAGGTGTTAAAGAAGAAAATCTCTCCAATTTACTGGGAGTTTCGTTACAGAAGAATGATAGCAAAAGGATTAGATTTCTAAAATAAATCCAATGATATTCATCACAAATTATTTCCACATCGTTGAAATAGTTAGTACACAAGTAGGCATGTCACATAAACTGCGGCGCAGAGTAAATTGGGAGCGTAAAAATGAGTCTCACTTGGATATTAATAGAGGACCACATTATGACACACGTTACGTTTGCATGAAATTAATCGCATCCTATTTTCTAATCCTTTTTAGACGATAATCATTACTATTTCGATCTATCAACATACAGGCTTCCTGCTTAGGTTTATTAACCTGAAAACGAGATATTATTTTCACGCTGAGCTAGACTACGCGTTCTGATTGCTGTTACAAGTGTACAGGCCCGTACACAAAGTGTTCCATTTTGTGTTCAAACACAAACAACCAATTAAACTTTTCATAGGAAATAGTGGACTACGAGTAATATCATTGAAGATCCACTAACTTGACATGATCGCTGGATCAGAGCAAATCGTAAGTAATCACTTTTAATAATCCGTGGGATCTTGAATCAGTTAGAAATGTGCTCATAAAATGTAATCATTAAAATGTATTAGCACCTAGAATAATATTACAATGCTGGTGTGAGAATCGAGCACTCACAAAACGAACGAAAGCTACCAAAATGCAGAATGACAGAGTTTTGTCGTTGGTTGTAGGTGCAATTGTTAATGCAAGTCATTACTTCTGACCTCAGATAAGTCTTATCAGGGTCAGGATAACCTAATATCTGACATCATTGACATTTACAAAAGATATCAATGCAAACGTATGTGGACCACGCCTTCCAAATCGTCCACGCTTCATGGATTAGCAATGACGACTGATCTGTCAATTGTAATTGTCAATTTTAAACCCATCCTCTATGACTCAGCTAGTAATGCCCAAATGAGCTAATTGAAGAAGTTTCATAAAATATTGCAGATCAACAGTCGGCACCAAAAGCTGATCATGTTTAAGATCCGAAGAGACATATAAAGGTAAGTTGGCGAAAGACAATGGCAAGAGTCGCCCACTAGATGTGTGTGCAATCCAAATTTAGCCAATAGTCTCTGCGAAAGCCTTGCAATTGCAATACGAATGCCAACATCCTAGCGAGAATGCCAAGAAATAGACGGTTCAACACTGGGCCATGTTTTGCGCCTGCCGTGCGAAAACACGAAAACAATTCGATCATTACACTTTGTTGAACATTCCACGCATATCCAATTAAAACATTAGAAATTGTTTTCAATTGCGAGCGCACACATTTATTAATGACAGAAGGTCAAAAGCTCGTACTACCTAACGACAATATATTGTGATTAGAGAGACTCGAAATGTGCCATCATTCTCATATGGCATGGACAGTGTTGTTCAGAATTACTTCATAACATAAGAGCTGTCAAAATATTATGTTTTGACATTTTTCGAACGTACAATGGGGTAGTTCAAGTCGACATTTAGCCATCGACCTTCTCAATTCGAATCCAGTTAGACTCGTTTGGTAGACATTCACTTTTCAAAATAACCAGACGATAGTTTTTAACAAGTCCAAGTTGAAACATGTAAAAGTGCAATCCAATTATCGTGTAGCGGGTAACAAGCTTTTAAGCTAATTCTATACCTAAACAAAATTAATCAATACGCTAAAAAACACTTGTGCTGCGAATTGCAATGGTCAGTGTTAGTAGCACTCGCAAGATTGTATTCCCGGATCTATGCGCGAGGCAAGACAACCCACTTTCCCTGCACAAGACTTCTGTGCGGCTGAACAGAAGGTAGAGCTGGCAAACGTGATAAAAACTATTTCATATTGGAAAGGTAACGAAGAAAACCTCACACTATTGGTGTTGGTGTAAATTAATTTGCTGTTGTGTTACGTTTATGTCATTGTCACGTGGAAAAGTAAATTGCTGGCGAAATTCAGTTCTGTATTTGGGCTAGAAACAGGGCGCAGCCATCGCCGAACATTTAATTTTGACAACGTCAAATTAATGCAAAAAATCTACTTTGTGCTAGATCATCTTTTGTTGCGTCAGCGTTATTTTAGTACAAGGTGTACAGTCAACACCAACACTTGCGAAAGTCACATGAAAGCTTATCGACGCATTATCCAAGTGCACACTGAACTGATTACCGTGAGGTTATAGACTGACCTAGGTCAAGTAACCGCCAATTGCGGGGGAAGAGTCTCGAAAACGCTACGAAATCGCGTCGATCTCCGTGCATAATGTTGGGAGTGATTGGTTTGGGCTCTATTCTCGCTGGCGAGTTGTAGCTCGGGAGAAAGCTGATTATTCCACCGCGTCATTTACCTCGGCGAGCAACTGCTATAGAGCAAGGTATGGATTTATATGGACCGTCTGCTTCTTAGTCTTACGTGAATGCAGTCAACCGTTGAGCCGGCTTTACAACACCAGAATAGAGACAATTGCAGACCTACTGCCAGGCAAAATCGAGACGAACAATGCAACTGCAAATTGCGAACTTTACAGATTACCTACACGATGTGGGTTGAAAGAGTTTATAGTTCGACTTTGTAAATAATTGATAATAATTTGTCCAAATTAAATTTTCGATCGTGTCTAATTTTTAAGTAACAAATAATTTGGTTGCGTAAAGAATAAAAAACACTTTTACTATACCTACTTATGAAAATACAACGAACAGTTTGGCAATCCGAAACTTTTCAACTAAAGGAGTAAAAAATCCAGCAAGGCAAAAGTAATTCGTCAGACTGACGTCCTACATTTTTATGTATCTTCCAGAAACATAAAACGAAGCTGTTATCGTGCTGATATAAAAACCAGACCAACATGCATTGTCTCTTTACTGATGTGACGTATAACGTGATATCCGATCACTCGTTTTAACGACTGAATCAAGGAGCGAGTTAGGCGATATGCAGACAGGTATGCAGAGTGTGTTTAATGTATTTTCTCTGCAGACATTTCAGTCCATGAATCAAGCATGCATAACAATATTTCATAAGATCGGTATCCAAATGCCAATTTCATAATCTCTCACGGCGAAGACGCAAGCACGGCGTTGCAGACAACTAACCTTCTAATAATATAATAGGCAAGTGGAATTCAGTAATAAATTGAAAATCCTAGACATATTTTAATCTTATAAAAACTCGTTATTATTTTACAATTAAAACACACGCATATTACAACAATTGCTGGTATGGGATAATGGAAAGAAACATACTACATCTAAATAACAATAAATCAAAGATTTTCTTCCATCAAAGCAACAGCACGATGCAGATTGTTTTTCACAATTAAGGCCAATGCTAATTTACGAAGCTATTTAATTTAACTGCAGCTACGAGATTTGTGTCAGGATCCGCCTAACAATGCAATACACTGCACTGAAATGTTATCTCCACCACTACACTTTCAGAGCTGCGGATCAATCCAATTAACCCATAATTACTTTACGACGTGACGCTTGACTCTGATCTGCATTGTTAGGTAACGAGTATTCTAGTGACGGTGAAACACAGTTCACCTGAAATATGAATTCACAATGACGTTATGACGTGACGTATACAATGCGTTATCTAACCAGCCACCCTGTCCCCGTTCCCTTATCGTAACCAACAAACCCACTCTTATTAGGGGCAGGATTAGCTAACCAGACAATACTAATGAACAGGTTCGTTAGCGCCAACCACATTATGCACATTAAACAGCCAACTCATTTTACCTTTTTCGGTTCATTAAATAACAGTTATTGCGCATTTAAATTTAAGAGGACTATTACTGTGTTCTATAAAATTTAAATTGGGAAATTTCAATTTCTAGCCAATCGAGTATTGCATGAAACTGAAATCAGATTGGCTTGTGATTGAAATTGTCCAATTTGAATTGTATTGTGTGATATGAACAAACTGCACAAAAAGTACTAATTCAAAATTGAATTGATTAGTTTCTTGGCTGCCCGCTACCAAAACTGAATGTGAAACAGCATCCAGGGTCCGCTGAAACTGGGCGATGTGTTCTCGAAGCGATGGTAGCGCACCATATTCGCACATAACGTGTCATTATTCATCATTACTCATTGTCAAAGCTGCGTGACGCAAGTGCGACGCCCGTGGGACGCGACGCTCGGCGCGACGCCTATCAATTCGACGCTCACACAACGGCCACTTCAGTGATGGGAGACTTGACGGAAGTTTCACACTGTCACAGTTTTACATAATATGTGTACCTAAAGTAATACAATGATAATTATTTATGAATATTTAGAAATAACTATTAATAAAAAAAAAAAATGGGAAAATAATATCGTAACTAAAAACGAGAAGAAAGACTGCCTTAAAGTAATTTGTCGAAGTCATATACCTTAAGTCATAATTAGGGAAAGGGTAATGAAATATGAATACGCAGTTCTAAGTTTCATCAAATAATAAAAAAAGTATCCGGAATATAATTGCTAAAAGTTGTTATCTTGCATTCTGCATGGTGTAATGAAAGTCCGCGGCAACGTGACTGCAGCAACTGAACAGAACCTGTTGCACATGACGTTCCATTGCTTCCAGTTTGCCAAGGGAGTAGGTGGCACAATGCGAAACACCGGACACGCTTCAGTGGAGTGTGATCCGTCTTTCAGGTTTGTCGGGAGTCGGGACAAAACAACCAAAAGCAAAACTCAGCAACGCAGGAAAGACTGTTAGAGAAACTAGGATTTAAAATGGAAAATTATGACACCACATTTTCCTTTGATCTTGCGAAATAAATTTCATTCGATTTATACCTTTTGATCTTTCGAATATTTAAATGTCCTTTGATGTGATAAGATTTGAATATTTGTCCTTGAGTAATTGTTAGTAGCTATCCGGATCTTTTCTTTTCTTTTCAGTTACCTTTCGTTTAGATGTAAAACTTTACTAAAATATCGGAGTTTGCTTTTACTACTATAAACTTTAAATATATTTCTGGCAGTTTTTAAAGGGCAATTGTGACATAATTGGATACTGCTCTTCTTTAAACGGTGATTAACGTCGCACTCTTCTGCAACAAGGTTAACATCGACAGCCGAATGATTACGACAATTAATGTTTTAGGGGATGATAAGGATGGGCGGTGGGATAGGATAGTCGTGTTGTCCTGTTAGTAGGGCACCTGTTTTCGGCAACCTACGTACATAAAAAGGCGATGGGGCGATCACAGATTTTCCTAGCAAAACCGTTAAAATTGATCTCGCAACGCACAATAGCCGCGACAGAGCGACGTAATGTGTTACAACGTCGTCGTCTTCTAATTGGCAGTGTTCGAAGCACTCGTTAGTTCCCTCCTCGGTCACGCTCCACAAATCCCGCAGCGATGTATGGGAGATCGCTTGATCACTGACCATATTCATGTCAGACAGCTCGGTGCATGGCACTGAGCACCAACAATTCAACGCAGAAATGGAAAGTTAGGTGCTAGATTACACTGTTGTGACAGATACGCAATTAATCGTCACTGTGTTATATTACCTGTACATAATTCGTCTCAAAATAAATATAATTATTTAGGATAAGTAACAATTAGGTGATACTTCCTTCCAAAATGGACATTACGTTGTTTTAGGAATGCCAAAGATTACCGTAATAAAATCGCAGAAATTCGTAGTTTTTAGAGAAAAAAAGACAATAGCAAGTTTACTACAAATAACGAAATCTGTAGGTAACATTTATTTTATTTATATCAAGGCGTAAATCATCGCATGTTTATTCTTGTAAAATTACAAGTTTTTGTCTCCACTTTGTAGTTCTAATTACGAACGAAACGAGTGTGAATTTATTAACACACTCTCGTAAAAAAACGAACGATTTCAAAAGCATGGTTGCCAAATTCGTCAATTTCTCCTTGAAAAGTTCGTCGCATTGAAATATTGCCTCGGACGACTCCGTGTATTTTTGGCACCGCCGCATGTGTGCGACGTCGGCGTCGGTGTTTAAGCTGCGTCGCGACGCTCTGGTGACGTCACGCGATGCGTCGGTTTGCACCGGGCCGGGTGGTATTGATTGTCCCCGCCAGTGTTCACGCCGGAGCATTTACAACGAGATTTACAACGCATTCCGACCTTCGTCTTTAAACCGTGCAGATGAATGCAGCTGATAACGAGAAGTATACGCAGATTTCGGGACCGCGCGATGTAAACATTCATAAAATAACAGTAATCAAGGCAAGAAAAATACATGAAAATTAGGTGAAGACCTTGCTTAAACTCTGTTGTGTGCTAAAAACGATGTGCATGACTTCTTTAATGCCCGCAAGACATCTTATTAATATTTTCTCAATGCTATTCTATTTTATTTTGGCAATAACGTTTGCTAATTTATAGCTTTATAGTTTATAAATCAATCCTATTGATAGCATGAAAAACTTGATGAACTATGAAAGACATTATATTTTATTTGAACTGAAGCTGGTTCCAAATTTTTGGGCCAGGGGTAGACAATTCCATGCACTGTCTGCAGGTCTTGCCAGAAAACCACAGCTATTTTAAGTTTCTTAACCAAGTTAGCCGGGCCTGCGTTAAAACTGAATCTGGATTATCTTCCTCTGTTTCCTCCAAATTACGCACAGAACGTTCCCGATTGACTTCCATCCCACGAAACCGTCATTAAAAATATAAATCATAAGCTGCTAATAGACGTGGAATTATACGACAGTCAGAAAAAAGTGGGCAACAGGTTGACATAAAAAGAAACACACGCCCAAAATTACAATCGAGTAAAAATGTCCCAACATTAAAAGTTGACTAAGTATCTCGTCCGCAGCAATCAATTTTTTAGCTCCCATTTGACTCCGTCAACAATACTCAATACAATTTGACTCCACAAATTCAGTTGCTTAGCAATCTCCATAAAAAAGGGCGCAACCAATGAGAGAGAGAGAGAATTAAAAACACAATCGCGTCAGCCACCTTGATCGCTTTATCAGGACCTTCAAGAGGTCCTTTACTTCACATGATTTAGCAGGCAAGAGACCGACGGGCCTCAAGGCTGCTCGGTTCTGCTCCACTCTAGCATTCATCTCTCAGTAGCCACAGCTTCAGCACAGAGCAAATTACCATCGTTGCATTATGGAACGCCCGATTACGAAACGGTGCAACATTGAGGGACATCTTAAGATCGACATTTTTATTGAAATTTAATTTGTGATACTTCTGAACAAATATAATTGTATATGTTTACGTTACATAATAGATTTTAAGTTTTTTTTGAACTTCAATTCATTGAACCATAAGTCCACAAAGTCACCAGCAGTTTATCTGTGATCGTACACTGAAAATAATAAATATAATAGAATGTCTTCGTGCAACGGCCCTTTTCAGGGCGAACATTACCGAAGAAATCAAATATTCAAATTAATAAAACAAAGAAAAAGGTGTAACAATTACGGCAATCGCAAATATTTGGGTGCCATTCAATGATTTTTCGCACTGCATCGAAAAGAATTACAACACACATAAAATAAGTAACACAGATTATAATTAAACAAGGTAGGTAGTTGTTATCAAACACTTATTAAGTTTCATAGATTTCGTCAAATGTATGCTATGAAGTTCCCAAAAGTTCGAGGGAAAGATTGAAAATGCAAGTTTCGCAAAGGATCCGATGCCTGACTCTGGTTACCCCCAAGCCACTTGGGTTGGGGGGGGGGGGGGGGGGGGGGGGGGAGGAAATATGATAAATAAAAAGAGGTAGGAAGGAAGGTCCGAGAAAACAATGGTGTTGCCCAACATTGCAGTGCTAAGATCTGCATCCAGTCCATAGGCTGGGGCAGGAGCGACATTTGGAGAGTACATCAAGATATAAACGTAAATTGTAATCAATTTTAGATGGTGTAATGAACGAAAATTTCATCACGTAGATTTGCATTATGACATCAATATTTCACCTGTTGCGGCTGGTGTGCCCCCCCCCCCCCCAGACCACCCATTATATTATTAATTTACAGCACTTTTTCGCTAACCTATTACAAAAATTTCATCGTACACAATTCGATTGGGAAGTAAGTAACTGTATTTATAAACAAGTAGACTATCAATGAGAAAATAAGTGTACAGATGCCACTGCTCGATAACACCAATTTGTAGTTAGACGATTAATAACAAACAACACTAAGCTGTGATTCACTCTGTAAACAGACAGTCACAAATATTTAGTCCAAGCAAACCGGTGAAAGGGTGTGAAACCACAATAATTTGCAAACTTATTTTTTGAATACAAAATTCTTTCACTATAGCTGCGAATCATACCGAATAGTGATTTTATGACATTTTAAACATGACTACCCTACTGACATATCATTGATTTGTGCAGCAAGTAAAATGTAAATCTTATGACGCAACAAAGAGACAATATTGCGAAAAACATGTTTTTATGAAGATTTCATAATTATAAGGTAAACGCGGAAGGTTTATTAATGAAGAGTGCAAATGTTGACTACACCCGACCCGACCTTGGCCATGAGCCACTGTTATCATCACACAGTCTCACAATACGCAACAAATGAGGGAGTAATGAGATCGATGAGGTGCAAGAAGTCAGGTGACGGCGAACTTGGATACAAAATTTTACCCGCCCTTGAAAATCAACTTTGGTTTTAAAATAAAAATAAAAAAAGATAGACACTTCTAGGGATGGCACCCGGTAAATTTTACCGGTAAATTAAGGTAAATTTACCAATTATTAATTTACCGGTAAAAAAATTGGCAAATTTTGTTTTTTTGATCCTCTCCAATGTATGAATGGAGATATCAAATTTTAACTAATAACTATGTATGTAAACTTCAGTGTGACAACATTAGCAGTTAGGCATATTTTACGTTGATTTTTGGTTGTCCTCAATCATTCAGAATGATAACTCCATCCATATAGGATTACTTCCAATGTCGGAATCTCTCTTCAGGTTTGCTTGTTTAGCAGACACAGATTGTAACTTGATCAAATTGGTGGTCGACAATTCCTCTTATGGGAGAATAGCACAGGCAGCATGGCATAGCCTACACTAGGTTGGTCGAATCAATGCTATTCGGCTATATCATCCCTTATCAATATGGAGTATTGTCATTATTAACATTGATTATAGATGTATTGTTATTGTCCTGACTGCAGTCATCTTTGTAAATGGGTCAAATAATAAAGTAGGATCATTTTTGTATTTGGTATAGTCATGAATTGGTATCTGCCATCATTTTTCAAAATTTACCGCTGACCGGTAAATTTACCGGTAAATTTACCGATTTTTTCAGACCCGGTAAAAGTGCCATCCCTAGACACTTCGTTTTATGGTTATTTTGAAATTGAACATTAAAATACTATTACTGAGAATGTGTTTTAAAATGTGAACATTTCCACAAATAAAGCAATTAAAATTTTTCCTAAATTGACTTAAAATAGGACTTATAAAGGATAATGTTTTGAAAAATGTGTTCAAATTCCATATAAAATGGAAAGGAGCATGTTGGTTGAGGCTCTGGACTTGTATTCCGGAGGTCCCGGGTTCGATTTCCTCAGTTCTTTCTGACTGGGATTTCTTTCGTGGTTTCCCTCAGTCGAGAGGCTAGTGTTGGGAAGGTTCCCTCCTTCCCACCTTTCATCTTCAACCTAATAATAATCATTAAGTCGCCATGCCTAGCAACAGAACAGTGCAACGTTCACCACAATGAAAGTTAACATTTGTCAAACTTATCTCCTCCCCCTAACAATTCACGAAAGTTATCGGCAAGATAATTTATTTTTATTACAACGTGTCAGTTTATCTGGTAGATACTTTATCGATAGATAAAACATGGCAGGTTGTAACTTATCTGGTAAATATGTATCAGACAGCGACTCGGCTGTACACAGCACGCGTTTATCATGTCAAGGATGATAATTTAATTTACGGTCCCATTGCATATAATTTGTAAATTATTAGTTAGCTACACTCATGAAGTTAGTGTGGACTCAGGTAAGACTTGAGAGTTTTATCTCTTCCAGTTCAGTTTTCTCCAGAAGCTGCCTGGAAATAATGTCGATCATTTTCACGGAGTTACCCGACCTAATGCTAACATGTAGTGGGCGAATAGCAATAAGTCACTAACAACATTCGGTAATTCTGAGATTGTTGAAAAACTCACATAGCTTTGAAAATAAAATCAATCACTGAAGTTGACTTTGTTTCTTGTTGACGACTGCTTTTTGGTTTTTGTGGAGCCGGTAAAACTTTAAAATTAAACTGAGTTTTTTATAATATTGTTAGGAGTAGGTACCTAGCATTTTTGCCGGACCAAAGAAAGGTCTATCACGGATTCAATGGCAATTCTACTTGAATTTTCACAAAAAATGATTTAGTGACTTTTTGCTGTTAGCCCACGATTTTGTCATGAAATGAGCCGAAACCCCATTTAGCCAGGTCGTAATGAACATTTACATTCATACTTTTGTTCCGCAGTGAACATAGCTTGAAAAACATTCCAAGTTCTTTAACGCCGTCACAAAAACTCCAGAAAGTGTCTCGAACACCATTCAGTCCGAACGAAAAGGAAGATGCTGCTCAGTCACACGCGGCCGAGCTCCGAACTAGGTCCATCATCTGAATCCAATCGTCCCATAAACACCGTGCCACAAATTGAAGCCCCCCTGATCCAACAAGCTAACGGGAACACGGCACAGCCGCTCGTTACCGCGCACCATCCAGGAGTCTCGATAACCAACCCAAGCGGAGGCAACCATACATTCTATGACCCAGTGAAGCGCAAGAAGTCGGCGTTACATCGAGGACCACGGCGGCACACGCACACGGGACTGGGTTAACAGGTTGATTACAGTCTACCACGGTGTAATGCGGCCGTGTCGTATTATTACGTAGAGACACCTGTACACGCCGCCTCTCTGGTATGTCGGATAAAGATGACACGCCGAGACGTGACCTAGCTGGCGGTGTCGCCGTTATGACCTTTACGTTCTGGACAATGTCTCTCCCCTACGCGCATGCGGAGACCGCGGCAAGGTTGTTGCGAACGCCGTTGTGCAGTTGGGGTTGGCACGGAGCAAGGGTGAAGAAGTGGCAAGGTCCTGGCATTTTGGAACAGACTTGGATGTCTTTAAAAAATGAAATTTACAAAACGAAAAGCCATGAAATTATTATTTGTTTGCCCAAATATAGAAGACTTGCTATAACATAATATTCAAAATAGCAATTACAGAAAAAAGCTGGATCAAGTAAATTCAATGACAGAAGAAAAAAAAGTCGTTAAAAGTTAATAGTGACCGATTGATTGCCCTGTACAATCGAAGGCGATTTACTTTCATTAAGTTGCATAGACACCGAGTTGACGCGTCGAGAAGGAAATGAAACTCGGATTGGTTTCGCGATGAAAAGTGGCAGATCGAGCATGTGTTTCGCCCAGGGTGTTGGTACACAATGAGTGCGCCTAATCTCGGCATTGCATTGTACTAGATTGCGATCTGCCTTATGTCGGCCGCTGTTGGAAGTGGGGCGCCACCGGCGTGCGAGACGTCAACGGTGTGTGCACGCATTAGAACTCGGGAGGCAAACGCTGGTGTCCCAGTGCATTTCTATCATATCACATTCAGAAACGATTTTCTTTTGAAAATCTAAAAAATTGTTAGAACAAATTTTAAGGTGTTTGGCATGATTTCAAGGGGCAGAGACGTTACCTCCTAGTCTGCGCCCAAGGACGCCCCCCCCCCCATTGTTATCGGTAGCCACCACGATGTTATTTGTAGCCACTGTGTCTCGGACCAGATTTCAATGTTCACTGTAATGCATTTCAATTACTGTTTTGGCATAAATGACAACTGTTTACATCAAAATTAAATACGAATCAAATACTACGTGTTGGTGAACATAATATTCAAATAGATATTTACCTATGAACCATGTTTCTCTTTCGACAAAGATGCTTCAGATAATGTAGGTACTGGGTGTAAATGTTTACGTAACGAACATAAGCAATATACCCCATGGTATCATAATAATTATAATCATAATATCAAAAAAATTATACGTTATCACCACCACAATATACTTTACAGCCCACTATCACCCCCTCCCATACGACTTACTAAGGTTTTAACTTACATTTATCAACAACATTATAATAGTACCTTATGACAAACCTTTTCAATGTTAACAAGACATACAACCTGATTGTAGCAAGGACCTTCTAAACCGAATTTCAATTGTAAACATTCGATTTGTTAGAGAAGTATACTGACAGACTGAATCATAATGTCAATGAAATATATTAAAATGTTTTTTTTTCACGTGTTATTCACGGTAAGGTAACGAGGTTAAACCAAACACCGGCGGCGCCTGAGGTCCGATAATTACATATTGCAAAGCCAGCTGATGAATTACGAGCAGGTTCGCAGAAAAGCTGACGCAACCACCGCTCAATGTGTACACTCGACGATACGCGATACGCTACATATCTATCCCAGCATAGCATTCATTCATTGACGTTCACATTGAGCTATCGACGGGTATAGTATGTTGGATCACACTTTGGCCAGTGGCTAAATCCAGAAAGTGTAGATAATTATTGCGATGAGAGGGGAAATCTCCCTGTGACAATTTCTCCTATGGCAAATTGGATGCATTTTGAGAATGAAGTGTACTGGTATACAATGGTTTTTTTAAGTAGTTTTTGAAATAACAACTAAATAACCGTACAGGTATAACAGAAAATTAAGATTTTTGTGAAGATTCCATTACTCTTCTCTCTTGTCTTTATACAGAAAGTAGACCGGCGAAGGAAGGATTTGTACTTGGAATCTAGATGATCTTTCTTTGAAAACGATAACAAAAGGGCCGAGTAATGATTGCAATGCAAGTGATGGGCCAAACCTGAGCGGACGGACTATACACAACGTCCTCAACTACCTTGAAAAACAGACGTAGTAGATGCATGGAATTCTCTGGAGGTTGCTAATTAACGAAAACATTAACTAATTATTATTGACAGAGTCAACATATTCTGGCATGCTCTTGACGAGGCAATTGTTATTCCTGCCCGAACTAATTGTGATGGCTCGATGACGAATAGGTCTGATCGTCGCCACTGACACACGGGAGGCTGTGTCTTCCCCTCTCTCTCTCCCTCTTCACCGAGCCAATCATTCAATGAAACTCGACAACTTCCTCTCATTAGAACACGCGGCCAATGTAGTACAAGAGCTCGAAAAGAGTTTCTAACACGTCAGGCGCAGGACCATGATCGAAACGAGATTCAGTCACTTCATTTGTCAAAATTACGCGGCCTCCAATCAAAGAAAAACAAAATGTTAATGCCGATAATTATAATCTGTTACAAAACCTATTCAGTATTAATGTCATGACAAAATATACGATTTTCTCTATACTATAAAATCTTATTGCAATCAAAAATTATGCATCATGCACTGTATTGCAGTGTTGATCAGGGATAGTCCGATAATGCATCACCCCTCCTCCCTACCCTGATATGGAAAGATAATCCACTTCACCTTGGTATGACAGTGCAACGCTTTATGATACAACAATATCAATGAGAAGGTGCAAGAGGCGGACCTTATTGTTCCATATTTTATAAGGAGATTTCAATTATTGACTGTATTGAAAAATCAATACCTGGACATTGGAAAGTTGCAAGGAAAATTAGAAATATGGAGAAACTTTATCTTTGAATGAGTGGACCGTGTTTGGTTGGAGATGTTGCACATCTACGCATCGGTGCTCGCTTTAAGGGGTAATAAATAAAATTTCCTAGTACCTAATAAAATGTCTTGTAAACAGCAGTAATATATGCAACAATATATACAACAACTGCATATCGCATGCATTTTGACAAGGTCGGAAGAAATCGCGCGACCACTTCCTGAAACCAACTAGGACGTAACAGAAAATACCCACAGAAAGGAGACCGCAGACGTCCCAAAACACATGCATTAGTCCATCATGCAGAGAACACAAATATTACCATCATTTCCCTCGCACACTTTAAATAAACGTTAACTTTCGTTTGGTTTCATCTGACCTTTATTAAAATAATAATCTTACAAAAGTCTCTTACTTTCTATGCACATTGTGATTAACAAAAAATATATTTTCTTAACAACTCACATCCAAAAGCGCTGTGTAGGACAACGCTGTCCATTTCAAACGATTAGAATATGTTCGAAAACGCAGTTGGCATTGAAGTGTTTGAGGTGACGTTTCTACGGCAATGGGAAATGCCGAAATCGGACACATCTCGTCGGAGTGAAAGATATGGAGCATTTACACGATAGACAAAGGTCAGGAATCGCCAGAGATAATTCCTGCTCATTACAAGTGAGTGAGAGATAGAGAGAGAGAAAAAGGTAAAAGGTGCAGCACTATAATTTTATGACAGTTGTTTAATAGTTGCTTTATTGACTGGAGAACACGTTTTTAAATAGCAGGACAAGAGGTGAATGTTGCCTGAACGTGTGTAATAGATCAATCACGGAATAAAACATATTCCAAGAGAATAGACGTATTGCAAGCTATCTTTAAAAAAAAATCGGTTGTCATGTGTTCCGAAATGTGGGCCAATATGTCACTGAAAATACCTTGAACGAATAAATACTTATAGCGTAAATTTACAAACAAAATCTATAGTTGCAAGGGCACATGTGGCTACGCGACGAATGGTCCAAAATCGTGGTGTCTATAAAATAATTAATAATACCGATAATTTTCTATAGAGAAACAATTACGAATGAAAGTGGGGGAATGAATAAATTGGAAAAAGACAAATACAAACCGGATTGTAATGCATAGTTAGTATACCCAGGTGTTAAAATGTCAACTATTACACGAAAGCCTTGTGTATTTTATCCCAAACCTAAGTGAACATAAAATGACAACCAACGCAAAGGCATGAGCTCAACCTGAAAGATAAATGAATAAGATACGAAATGTGGCCACTAGACAGACTGAATCACTTCACCTTGCCGGCATTGTTCGGAAAGTACCACGGTCACGCATCTGCGCATACGTCTGATCCGGATGTGTGGCAGCGCGACCAAGTACAGCCTCCTCATCAGGTCCTGACAGATTCGCACCCTTCTAGGACCTTATCATTACAACGACCTTATGGCAATTCGATCTGACCACCACTTCCACCCTCTTATCGCGGCGGTTTTAGAGTATTTCAGTAATGAGCGAGCGTCTCCATTCTGCACTTTTGGACGCTTTTTCTGTTGTATTTTTGTGTTTGCTTGTTTTTTGTTTGTTTCTTAGTTTGACACGTGCCACAGGTCAAATTTTTTTCTCAACCGAGCTGAAATTTTGCACACATAATACTAGCTTAATCGTGTATAGTTTTTGAGCGCTGCCCTCTGATTGCAGGTTATAATATAATTTAAAAAAATATCTTCTGATTGGTCGAAAATCAAAATGGTCAGATCAACTTAAAATTTTGCAGAGCTATTTAAACCACCAATTTCTCTTATTTCAATATGAATATTCAAATTCAATATGGATGTTATGTTTTGTGTGTTCCAAAATTTCGGTTCGCGATGTTGTGCGTTCGGGTGCTCGCTCATCAACGCGTTACACCGAGCGTTTTCATCATGTTACACTATAATCGCCAGAGAAGCAGAAATCATTGTCCCGACATTGCTCTGAATAGCAATTAACAATCTGAACTCTTTACAAGAGGAGGATAAAATCCTCGGCATGGCGTAATGTAATGTCTCCCGACACGTCCATCAAGTTTACTTGACTGGAGTCAAACTGGTTCTCTCGTACTACATGCTCGCGGAGGGGAGGTCAACAAATGACCTCCGTACATTCGAAGCCTTTCTGATACAATGCACTTAGCTGTAGTGGGCGGTTTTACATTCCTTGCATACTCTTGTTCTTCAGTTGCCCGAGGTTGATTGTTTCATCTTGTACTTTACTCCCTTAAAACCCCAATGAGGTGACCTCTATAAAAAAGGGGACAATTGACAGAACTGCAGTGTAATTAAAATAAATCTTGGTTTTTGGTACATATTCATTTTTAGACTAATTTTGGTTGTAATACGGGTTAAATTTACAAATTGATATGCATCTGCAAGGTAGCGGTGCCACACACTGGAGTATACATTACGATCTCTGAATGATACGACCTCAAAGTATTGAATACGATTAAATAATCGTTTTGTTTAACTTTGAGGTCGTACCAGGGGTCGTGATGTACACTCTTGTGAGTTGCATTATTTAGTATTTGAGTTACAACGAGCTCTTTGGATTTTGAAAATTATGTTCGCATGCATAAAAATCTAAAAAAAAACACTTCGAAGAACAACGCGCGTACGGCTACCTAAAACAATCTAGGCTATCTACCTTATGCGGCCTCTTAATTAGAGGAGAAGTGCCTAATGTTATTTTACACTGATAAAATTGAAACTAGAAGAGAAGAGTGAAATCCAATCCAAGACCACCGAAGTCCTTCAGTCGTCGAACAACAATTAGAAACGCCTTCAGAGCCGCATAGAAGATATTTAGCATCGCAGGAAATCTGTCCGACTCATACTTTGCCGAGTACATTGCAATGATTTTAACAGGAAACAACATCTTATCTCTGTGATTACAATGCACACGCGGGTCTGATATTGACCACAAAACAGCTGCGTTCTCGGAAAAGCCGCTGGAATTGCCAGGCTTCATCACACTAATCAATCACTAATCAGTATTCCTCACAACACACCGATCAATGTGCAAAGCAATTGGGAATCACACATTTTCTACAACTTGAAAATCTCTTCAAAAAACAGTATTAGAAGGTACCGAAATAAAATGCTTGTTACGAAGTCACTTTCTCGTAGTTGACCTTGAGAAAATATAGTTCCTTTCTCATCGACATACTCTTATCCTATTTGTGAATTTGACAATTAAACTGAAGTGTTACCAAACCTACTGAAAAATACTACAAACAAGATTTTCCACATCGGAGAAATATTGTTGGCATACGAAGGAAATATCAAATTGAAGATTCGCGCATGCGCAAGTGACTTCTCATTGAGCTTGGCAAAGGAACAGCCAAGGCCCTAATAATTATGCCAACAATCAGTGATTTACTTGAACGATATCTTACAGGAAAATCACGAGTTTGTCAACAAGGAAAACATGGTTACCTACCTATTTATTATTTAATACAACGTAAATATAAAACAATAAAACGGAACAGGTATGGCTGAGTGGTAACGATCTGAACTTGTATTCCGGAGGCCCGGGTTCGATTCCCGCGGCCGTCCTTCCTGACTGGGGTTTCTTCGCGGTATTCCCTAAGTCGACAGGCAAATGCTGGGAAGGTACCCTACTAATAGGCCACGACCGTCTCCTTCCCACCTTCCATATTACTTGCCTACTCTTCACCATCATCTCCCAATCATCATAATCATTCATCAGTCGCCATTAGCCTCGCTGCAGAACAGTGCGACGTTAAGCCCCAGACAAAAAAAAAATAATATTAAAAATTTAATTTCTTAATAATTGAAATATTCGCATATCTAATTAATCTATGCAGGATCTTGCCACATCTCAGGGACCATCAAGTGTCATTTTGCAACCACAGATAAAGTAATCCATAAGATAGATCGATGTTTTTATGGGAACAGTGTCCATGGACTGCAATGGTTTAAATGTTCAACTCTTATTCTGAATGAAATTAACAATGATCATTCGATTGCATCGCCCTATATAGCTCATACAAAATCGGTCGGTATTGCCAAAATTATAAAATGTAGAAGGTTAATTTCAATTGAAAAAACCAGAACTGAAGTCCAACAAAGTACCTAATGAATAATGATTCGTAAGAAATAAAAATAGCACACAAACAAACAACGGAAATATACAATATTGTAATTTTTTATTCCGTAAAACAACGATTAAACAAAATCGTGACTACATTTTTATATGCAGGTAGGTATAATTACATTAAAATTGCCCAAATTGGCAATAGGTGTGCCCGCCAATTTTGACCCTTACTAACAGAACGTGCCACTATTCATTTCAATCGTCCGTCACATCTCCTTTATCCGAGACTTACGCCCATCCTTGCACCTTTCTTATCAATATCGTGGCAGAGATTACCTCCTTATCAATCTACTGTTCGTCACAAACAAAACGGTGAGCAAAAGCAGCTGCTGCGTTCACGACACTTCACGGATGCGGAAAATTTTCCTTCGACAAGACGAAATCAAAACAAACACGATCAAAAGAATTCCCCTTCTTGTTGTTGTTACTTTTACGGACGTATGAAAATTTTACTCATGTGAACTACAATCAAGTTATTTGGGAAGTAATACAATCAGTAAAAAGCTGGGGACGGACAGCTTGCAATTTACTTGGAAGCATTTGGGGGAAATTAATGAAAAAGGTATCCTGTAGGTACCCATTCCTCATCTTTCAGTTCAATAAATTATTGAAACCAAGGTAAGTAACCTTTATTAACAACAATTAAAGTTCTGTTATCCGAATATTCTCGGAAGCTTTTTGGAAAGAGCAATAAAAATAATTTTAAGATCCAAATGTTGTTCTCCTCATCTTTAAAACAAAACTAATGGCTCCCGAAACGGCAATTTTCCGTAATAAGATTCAAATTCCAGTAACCTCATGTAAATTCGCGTCCTGAAGAAAAGGCACCGCATCTCAATGACGTACGATGTAATGACGTATTCAAAATGGCCGCCTGACGTCTACTGAAAGTCGTGATAATGATAGGTCATTCCGTCTTACAAATCACTTCAATCCCGACGAAGATCTCGCCAGACATGTATGTGTGCGGTGTTCGCAATCCGCGACTGATCATCAGCTTAGGCCAGACCAACCTGACATCTCAAGGATTCGACGCCAGATTTACATTATTCAAATACGTTTCAAAAGTGTTGGCATTCTGAATAATGGTGAAACGTAAAAGACGTATCGCGAGAGTTGATTACTTATACATTCGATCACGAAAATCAATCTGCGATCGATATTATACGACAATAATTGATCGGTCCCCAAAGATCGTCTAGACCTATTGATATAGGCATCGATTAGGCAACAGAGGTGAACAATCACCGACTATGTTGAACTGTAACAAATGCACGGCAACGATTCGATACTTTCGTTCTAATTCTCTATACCGGTTTCAGTTGGTGTTCTACAGTGACGTAACCACCGTCCGCGGTTGCCTAACGCACGGCCTGTGCTGTGTACTACACCCTGCGATCGCTGACGTCACTGCCCGAGGAGGTTTACCCCGGCGTAGGCGGCGCGGTTACGTCACAAGATGCGCCGCCACTAGAACGAGCGGGAGACGTTCGGGGAAGCACCCGTTTTCCTCCATAGAGTAAATATACAGAGAGCGGGAGATAATAATTATACCGAAGAACACTATCGACTGCACATAGCATGTCTGTACGTAGCTACTTGTTGCTTGAAACAATCTGAGTTGGTAGTAGCATTCTTCCTAAACACTTTCTTAAATACATTTGAAAAGAGGACGATCACGAATTATGGTGAAATGAAGATAGAAGATACGAATTGGATTCCTGGGTAGTTATTCTACCTATAACTTGAAAATTCCGGATTCGGCCCGAATACGATTCGTTGCAATTGGGTGCAATGTTAATCAATATGACCGTGAATAAGTTATAGAATAACTACCCTGAAGACGCAAAAAATCAAAATGTGTCGGTTTCGGCTTCGGTGAGATAAAATCCCAAGATTGTAATTTTCCTAATGTATTATCTTACTGAATGCGGAAAAATGTACTAGATACTAAAGGGAATTACAATACCATGACAACAGATGAGGCTGATTAGGAAACAATTCCGAAGTCCAATCAGAGGTATTGTCTAAATTAGCCTGGAAGTGTTAGAAGAAGGGTGAATTTTGGCAGCTATTATGCACCGAGAAGACGCATGCTCATTGCACTTCCCTCGCTGATGGGATCGTAAGAGACACCAACAGAAATGCAAATGCTCCTCAGCAAGGTTGCTAATTCCGACGTAAACTACACTATTACAATAGACAAGCGTACGAGACCGGCATACGAGATAAACGCATAAGGAAAATCAACTCACCCCTTCATTTCCTAGGAACTGTATTGTGGGGCATTCACTGGTTTTACTCTGAAACAAAAGGAAATAACATTTATTATTTTCTATTATACACACAGTAAGGAACGACTGGTTTAGTATACCTGTTAGTGCGATGAAAAGTGTCAGAAAATATACTATAGGCAATTGGGTATTATCCGGGTATTATATCACAAAAAGTATTATCCGCTAATTATGTGCTATCTATTGTATTATCTTTCAGTTAACATGGTGTTTTTGGTATTTAATCAAAAGATATTACGTATTCGCATGTAATACTTTTTGTGAATCCAGCCTAAGGTATTTTTCGCTCCATTCCCCTTTTACCATTGTTCTGAATACAACCCATCCCTTCCCAAGAAAGTAATTTCTCTCAAAAAGTGGATTCCAAATAATATATTGAATATCTTTTATTAATTCTATTTTAGTACTGGATGGTATATAGAAAACACGACTGCACACGAAGCCCAAGCACATGCGGGTCCGGGCCCGCACAGGCCCTGGAACATTTTGAAACTTAAAGGACCATTTCTATGGGTTTTATACAACAGCGTTTGGCGATTTAATGTGGTCATCTACAGCATTTCTTCCCAATTACGAGAATTTGTTTAAAAAAACAATTTTTTGTATATTTACTAAGGCGCAAATCCCCTGGAGGCTGGACCTCCCCACAGTTTAGAACCACTGCACTATACAAGATACTAGACGAAAAACTCAAAATAATACCATTTCTACTTATTTCTACCAATCAGCCAAGTTCAAACATTTAGCATATTTTTCTCACAACCTCTGACGAAGGAACATATCGCTCGCCATCCTTGATAGCGATCATACATGCACATCTGCAACCTAGTACATTCCACTTGTTGCTGCAACCTTGCCGCCACACACGAAAACATACTTGGCTCATGCGAAAGGCTCAAAATTAAAAGAAAATGCTCACTCTCTTGAACGACTTCCCGAGTCTTTTAGGTCTATTAAAACTGTCACTATATACATCGAGCCGGGCTAAAATTTAGCAATAGAAAATTACATGAACCGGATTCATTATGCAACACAATTATCAATGATTAAGTATTCTACAATTATCTAAAACGGATTTTACGACGCCGATAAATGATAAACAGTGTCTCGAAAGAAAGTAATGTCTGTTTCATCGCACGGTCTCGGGAAAGTGCACATTTGTGTAGCCAATAACCAGAGTTGGCAACACTACACCAAGGAATTCGAGAAAGTTGGAAAACATCTTCATTTTTACTCAGTGGCATTTAAGTTGCATTTCGCAGTGTTATGTGTTGACAAGCCACAGTTTGAAAGTCACCCGAAAATATCCTATTTTTATTTTCATTTTGTCGAGATGAATCGACTCAATTGAAGAGGATGTCAAACTAGGCCTTATGACGAGGCAACTTAAGCATGCAGTAAATTAGGAAATAACACCTACGCCATTGCATTCTATTTCATCACCGAATGTAAATTCCCTAAACCTAATTACGATGGGAAGTTAATATCAGGTTCACATATTCAAAACTCGGATACACAATAGTGAGGTGTCTTCACTAAGTGAATACGTGCTAGGTATTTAATTAACAGTACTTCGTGCGTAAACACGCGGTATTTAAAAGACCCAATAAATAATTGCAAAACTGCAAGGTGTAAAAGAAAGTTGCAATTGGCATTATGAAAATACACTCTCGTGGCGTCTATAAAAATACTCTCGCTTTCGTTGTTGTTGGACCTCGGTGGCTGACGGAAATCAAGGCCCGAAGCGTAGAGGACATATTTACAATTTGATAGAATATTGAAATAAAACTTATTAATTCGATTTAATGACATGCAACGAGGGATAAATAAATGGCCCTCAGAATTACCTAAGCTGGGCCAAGGACATCCACATATTGAATCGATAAAAAAGAAGGAAAACCAATTAAGTTGAATTCTCAACAAAATATTATGTGGAGATATTTAGTATCATTTAAAATAATTAGTGGGCAGTTGTATTTTGCCCACAGTCATATTCAGAATTAGACAGAACGGACAAGATTACCGGTACAAACCTGCTGGATTCCCCAATGGAAATTACACATTTGAATAATAACATAAAAAACGCACACACTTCCTATAGAAATGGTTTCGCGGAAAATAATTTACCTACAAATTACGAGGGCGCGAAATTATCTCCATAAGTCTAAATTGCACATCGTAAACCAAAGATAAACAATTTATCTGTCATATAAAATTAACGACTTGACTTTAGTGGGCGGAATAATTTGCGTGTCTAAGTACTAAGTAAGTAAGTAAGTAAGCAATAAACGTGAAAACTTCCTTGCATGAAATGATTTTAATTCTGAACACTTACAACTAGAATTCACACCATTGCAACACAAATCATGCAGCTGTGGGAAATACAATTTGAAGCAATTTACACAGGGACGAGTGCACATTACTTTTTATCTGCTTACTTAAAATATATAATGAAAAATAGTGCAAGACGAACGAAATCCCACTGAAATATCTTGCCAAGCTTGCCACAATGACACAAGATAATTTTAGATGTCAAAATATTTAGGTACAATAATATCTTGGCACAATACAAGATTTTGTGATACTATTCGTCAGCCACGAGTTTAGTACAAAATAACTTGCATACACCTTGTGGAGATGAACAATAAAGTAACAATCCCCAATGATTGGCTGGCAAAAGTTGAAATGTCAAACCTCAAACTGATTTAAAACATTCTAACGCCAACTGATGATTTCTATTCAGGAAACCATAAAATACGTAAAAGCAATAGCAATGATATTTGTAGAGTAATACTGTAGGTATTTCCATGGTGTACATCTGACGGAGTACCTACTAATAATTGTCCAAATGGGAATAATTGTAGGTATCCGTAGGCAGAATTGAAGGTATAGTATCGGTATAGTCCTCTCCGTTCTGATATTTTCATGCAAGACCGCTGCTGACGATGATGTAGAAGGCTGTTCTCTGGTGTGACGTCTCATGCAGGGAAATATGGCAAAAGCCGCTACCCGGTTAATTCAGACTTTGTACAACACATCATCCGAAGGCAAATTTGACAGAGACTTTCTCGATATGGTATCGTAATGGGGTTGTTCACGCAAAACTATTGCAGATGGCGCTGCTGTTCTAATCGTCCGGGAGAGAGCCAATCAAAATGCATCTAGCGGAATGGAAGGTTTTTAAACCTTGGCGGGAGTTTGATTCAGATATCTTGGATTCAGAGACCAACCAATCAGAGAGAGACACCTCCAATGCCGCTAGCGCTGCGAGTGAGAGCAAATGGCAAAGAACAACCCCATTCAGGCAATAAATATCGAACACCTCGTTGAAGCTACAAGCAAAGCGTCCATGACAATCGTAATTGATTTCACTAGGTAGCGAATTATCTCGCTTTAAGGTAATGTCTCTTGACACCTTTACGAGAGGCGGTAAATTGTCCCAAAATACCTGAACCAAGGAGCCTGCCAAAGAGTCGAAACCAACCCGCTAGTACATTCTCTAGTCCAGAGCAAGCAGCCAAACCAGAGGCGTCGTTCACCATCGAACAGCGGTCATCCGCTGTTAGACAGCGGAGCTCAACAGTTCTGAAGACATTACTTCGGTCACTTAGGAACTCAATTTCTCAATTTCACTTATTGAGCGAGCGAAGCGAGCGACTCCATTTGGCTCTTTTAGCACGGACCTCTGTTTTTTTTTTTTTGTTTTTTTTTTTGTTTTTGTTTTTGTATGCTAAAGGAAGCAATAGAAGTCGCACCGTTTCACCGATCGACCTGAAATTTTGCACACATGTAAAGACAACCTTCTCTGTTTGCAGACCCAATTTTTTTTTGAAATCCATCCATTGGTTCATTGTTAAAATAAGTATCTCCTGATAGCCTAAAAAATGAAAATGGTCTTCGAGAAATGTGATCAAACTCATATTTAGCATGGTCAGTAAGACCAACAATGTCACTTTTTTTACCAATTTTCAGCCGAATCTGTCAAGAAAGTATGCACTTATTGACATTTTTAATAGCTGTCAGAAATGAAACATTGAAAATGAATGTCTTTCCAATGCAACTGAATCTGATTTGCTTTAGGTACAAGAGTGTTTTGATGGTATGTACACTTTTTTAGTGAAAAGCAGATATTTTTATGTGTATTGAGTTGATCAAATTTGAATAATTCAATTTGGATCATAGTTTCCAACAAATCATTTCGAGTTTTTAAGGACCTTGATTGTCTTTTCGTCAATTCGTAGTTCTGATGGCCGTGCCTCCCGTGTTTCTACTTGGCTGATTTTGCATCCAGGAGGGATTAGAAACATAAGCTCACATTTCAATAATATCATTGAGTGGCGTTTGTTCTCTTCTAGCGTTCACACGTCATTCCAAATCTCTCCTGCATTGTGCTTCTTTTCGTTGATAATTTTGGCAATTTGGTGTACTTTGTGAAGGTATTAGTAAAATTGAATCGCTTTTAAAGCATAGATATTAGGTATCTACAGTTTTTGTCCAGGGGATTGATTATTTCAAATTATTTTCTTCTTGGAAACGTTGGATTTATTCCGTTTCTGAGCTTCTGTCTAGCCTGACATTTCCTTGAAGGTTAGGTATATCTCGGATTACACATTAATGGTGGTCATACAATGACACATTGTTTTATATTGATTCAGTGGATCGTAGTTTGCTTTCAGTTTGACTTAAAATAATGTTTTCTGTGTGTTAACGAACGCATATTCGGTTAATGTTTGCGCACGTGTCGTGCTCGCTCATTCAACGCGTTACACAGAGCGTTTTCCTAGTTATTACCATATTACTCATCTAGGTAATAACTCATTCTTGATTAGAATCTCACAGTAGTACCGAATACACTTCCGATTCAGTTCATATTTGTTACAGCTTGGTAAAAATTTAGTATATTTTGTATTGGCAATGGTAGGTAATTTTTTAACTCTTCAATATACTTCAAAAACTTGCAAAAGCTGAATGCAAGGTTATGCTTCCGAAGTTGCCAGTTTCTGAACGAAACTTATAGTGGCTGACTTTTTTGTAAGTATCAAACAATGATATTAAGATTAACTGCCATTTTCTTGGCAAGATCTTAAGTACAAATATCTTGAATTTAAATCACGACTTTGCATTTGAAATAATCAGTAGCAATCAATAATTTGTTAGTGCTACCTAATCATGTCTCGTCTTGCCATAAACTTGACAAGAATCTTATCAAAATCTTGTTTTAAGATTTTATCAAAATTGTAGCGATATTTTTTAGATGTTCAAGTGCAAACAAAATAGGTACTAGGTTCCTACTGGTTTTTAAGTAATTTTGGCAAGAACTTGTTATATCTTGTTATCCTAATATACTTGATTCCTGAATATATCTTGGATTTATTGAAGAACTTAGTAAGAATTTTCAGCAGGGCTGGCAGGTAAGTAGGGTCACCCGGGGGAAGTGTGATTCGGGGGAAGTGTGACACCCGCCTATAACTAACCTGATTTTAAATTTAAATTAAAAAAAAAATTGCTTCCTATTAGGACATCTATTGAGCCTCCTAAAACATAAAATCTAGTATAAATCTGTGTGCTCCATTAGTTGTATGATGACCAGAATATCAACTTGCAAAAGAACTGTAAATCATAATTCTATGACTTTCTAGAAAGTTGGCATTATTTATGATATGTTTGCTAAATATATGATTTTTTTAAATGCATTCTGTCACTTATAAACATATTAATGACAAAATATGCAAAGAAAGTGAAAAATCATAAAATGCAATCTTTTAATTAGGGTGTCACACTTACCCCAGGATTTTTTAGTGTTGGGGGAAGTGTGATTTGTTATGTTGGGGGAACTGTGACAACTTTAGAAGGCAGTGAAATACATGATTTTGGCGCAAAAAAGTGGCTTTTTTTTCTTCATTGAAACTACTCTCTTGGATGAAAGGTAAGTGTGATCATATAAATCTGTTTAGTAAAATTACAAAGGCCTAATCAAAGTTTTGTGTTATACATCACTTATATTTACTAAAATGTGCATGCTTTTGATCAGCTAGTGTAAATTACTGATAGTTTTTACAATCATTTAGGTTAGTAGGGTGGCAATTGGTTCTCATCAATGACCATGTGTTTTTGTTCATGCCTATAGACTGACGGCAAAATGCCTCGAAATCGAATTCGAACAACCAATAGAGGGGAAGGGGGACGATGGTCTCTAGAAGACATGGATAAAGCTTGTGACCATGTTAAAAGGAATTTGATGTCTCTTGGTAAAGCGGCCAAATATTTCAATATCCCTCGATCAACGCTTCATCTCAAAATTATTGGGTGGAAAGGGAAGAGCCAAAGACAGCCTACTGCTTCATTAGTTACCTTACTCACACATTAGAATGCAGTACTTACTCTTCATAACAGTACATGTCACACTTCCCCCAGTCCGTGTCACACTTCCCCCATTTTGATGGGGGAAGTGTGACACGGAGGTATGTCTACATTTTCTTAAAGCCTGCTCATTGACAACACTATTCTGACTTTTTCAATTTTTTTATATGATAACAAGAATACGTTTAAGACTTCCTAAAATTTTGAATTGATTTGCTCAAGGACTTGTGCCCTTTTCAGCATGTTGAACTCCAACTACTGAAAAAGTGTCCACACTTCCCCCGGGTGACCCTACCTATGGTAATTCAAATTAACACTAATTACAGTCTTCAAAATGAACTTGATTCGGAAGTGTACAATTGCCACTTGAAATCATGAAGGTGGTATGGAAGAAGGGAGCTCAGCAACTAGTTTAGCAGACAATTGTCACTAGCAGCGGCCAGTGCGTGGATCAAGGCGAACTAGTCAAGTTAATGCCAATCAACAGGCTTTGGTTCAGACTTTTTCACAGGGGGAGGATGGGAGAGCAATCGAGTTCAGCGCAGAGGCAAATTACACAGCATGATGTTCGCGGACGAAAAGTTATATCGTTGCTTTTTTTATTGTGAATTAGCTTGAGATATCATACAAAAATAGGAGTTTGACCCCTACATATGTGCCATGTTTTATCACATAAATGGGTCTCATCAGTTGTAATCAATTAATACCATCGAGTAGACATGGTAAAGGTCGATCAACTCGAACGATTCAGACAGTGGCTACGTCTGTTCTTGACGCTTTCTGTACTTTTTACCTCACCTGATTTAATAAAATGTTCAATTAACTTGTTATTTCTTTTTATTGGCGAGCTAAATTGATATGTCAGGCCGGATGCTTTCCTGTCTTTATCGAATCCCAGAAGATATTAGAATGATTTTTTGAAAAATCCAAATCGGTAACGGTTTCTTGCCGATAGTGGAGAAACTAATTTGTCTACAAACATGAGTGTGCGTTCGCAATGTTACAACTGGTACTGGATGGGGTCATATAGGGTAATATCAATGACGTAGGTAACTATCTAAATTAATAGTTCCTTGAGCAAGAGTAAGTCGCATTTCAAGAGAACACAATTCAAGTGCATTTCCACTCGGCGTAGTGTCAACCGATTTGTTAATCAATTGAAACTCAGAAACAACTCTTAGCCCTGAAGACATAGTTTGGATTGGGCCTTGATTGGGTTGGGCGTAGCTACCATCGAGTTCACAGCTACCAGAACAAGTCCGCACCAAGAAACCACACTCAACAGCAATACTAAACCTGTTTCTAGCGGCTATAATACCAACAGACTCCGGCCTATTCACCGTTAACAATTTTTTAATAATCCCAAAGCGACAGCAAATCTAGTATTATTACTGAAATCACTCGTCAGTGTCATGTGCATATATATGTAAAATGCAGTTTTACACAATGCACTATCAGAAACGAAAGGTGTTCTTGCACGGATTTCATCCGCAAAGGAATATGAAGTTCGACTATCATATTGACCTTGACATTTGAATGACGAGATGATGTTTTCAAGGCCGCTATCACGCAGCTGCGATATTCAGATACTACATCCAAGTGGATTGAAACTTTATGCCAACAACATTGTGAACGGACTCCAGTTTTAATAATACGATTCCAATTCTCTCTAGATATCTCATTAGCACCTAAGCCACACCACATTTTATCAAGAATGACTGGTGTTACATGTTCGACTGTCATTTTAGACATCTCGTAACACTATCTTGACGGTTTCCTTATTGAAATTGGAACGAAACTTGAATTCACGTCGAATGTTGACAGTTAGAAACTGTTCGATTGTTGCAACAATGGTAAAAGTAGCAGGTCCCTGTGGTTGCAACATAATATTGTGTGCGCGTGAATTTCAGTCCTACTTGGCAGTGGCCAGCGCATACTGAATTAATTGAGTCTGGCCCACTCGCCAAAGCAAACAATTGGCCAGGTATCTACCGAAATTATAATTAGCCAAAATTAGACTATTCTTAGTGTTAAACAAAGTGGAAAATGAATCTAGAACTAATAGTCTCGCAATGTATTTTAATTTATGTCTGTATCAAGTCTACACCTTTTCAAAAAAAATTGTTTCTTGTACATCTCTAAATATTCTTATTTCTGCCACGATTAGATTAATGGGGGGATGTAATGTAGAGGACGGGGAGGATTTTGGGAAGAAGGTGGACAAGCGAAAAAACTTTCCTAACACATTACCATTCGACTAAAATAAAATGACGGCAACGACTCGGTCAGGGGGACAGGGAGGTCGGCCTCGGGAATTAAACCCCGGCCTCCCGCTGTGATGTACGCACATTTAGCCTCCTACCACGTCTATCATTAGGAGAACACGATACAATATGAATGTTCATGGAGCTACAACGGAATCGAAAGAGTAATCGACGTCATTTCAACCATCGATCCTCTAGTTTAATGTATTGAGTATTGTCGACTGAACTCGTTTTCTGTCTTCAGCAAGAGAGCGTAGCAAGATTTAGTACAAGCATGGGAATTGTCAGGGGTATACTCATTCGCCGTTTCGCATGCACGGGTAGTTGACTCCAGACCTCCCCACAAAATGTGGGTAGGATTTATAGGATTGTAGGTGGGGGGGTTGCAATGAAATTGTGGCAACAGAAAATGTAGACTTCTAAGGTGTGTAGGTGTGCAACAATTGACCAATGTTCAGGGGAGGTCAATATTGAATACACATTTTATTTTTTGCGGAGTCGTAAAACCCCAAGCGATAAAGAGAGGTAGTTCGATTTAATCACCGGCCATAATCTCCGGCGCCTGCAAATGAATACTTTATCTTATCGCCATGCAGCAGAGCAGAAAAGCTTTGTCTCATTTTACTCGAGAGATAATAACAGAATCAACAAGCTAATTAATAGCATTATGGCACACAAGCGTGATATTACAATTAGGCTGGCGTTTCTTCGACTGCACAATTGCAGATGTTTCCTACCCATGCATAGAGGTCACCAGGCTTTGGTAAATCATCAGAACAACAACGTGACTATGGTCTCAGTTTTGGTCCTTGAGATGAATTGAAGCCAAATCAGGTCTTTGGATTTCTATTTCTGTCAGAAAAACATGGGTTTGAAGCTCGAAGAAAATAATAAATGCTAATGCATCAGCCCAGGTATTTCCCCACGTGCATTCTTCCTCATTATTGTTTGAATAACTGAAGAATAAAAATTCACAAAATAAAATGAAGGTCACAGTTTTGTGTTTTATCACGAATTGACTGACAATGATAGTCTACCCCAGGGCTGGATTCACAAAGTATTATCTACTAATACGTATTATCTTTTGATTTGATACCAAACAGTAAAACACCATGTCAATTGAAAGATAATACAAAAGTAGGAGAAAATCAGACCAAGGGGATTATTTGGGGTACTAACAGAACAAGCACTTGAGAAGTCACGCGTAGAAAAACACGGTGGCGTGACTTACACATTACATCCTATTGATGATAATGTAACACCGATCAGAATGTTGTGATGTAACTGCAAGTCTAGTTTCACATATCACGACTCACGACCCAAGTAAAGTTCATCAGGCTGTCAATGAAAGAAGGAGAACACCCATCAAAACAGTAGCTATTCCTCCGATTCATACCAATTACTAATTAATAACGTGAATGAGACGTACAAGAGTTCGTTCGATTCATCTGCGAGTGAAGGGGAGAGAAGTTGCTTTGCCAGCACAGGAGAAAGTTGGTATTGGTACTTGGACCAGTTTTATGCCAAGTCTAAAAACCTTCTTGTATTGAGGAGAGAAGCTAGCCAACCGTGGTATTCATAAGGGTGTCTCGAGGATCACTAACATCACAAGAACACACCTGCTTTTATAAAACGCTAACGACAGAGAGAGGGGGAGCTTGAGGCAGCAAACAACAACGGTTACTGACTGGTCATCAAGCTCTCAAATACACGGAAGCAAATGTACGATGCGACCTTCACAGTCATAAATCACAAAACGATTCATTGTTTGTTACAATTACATCATAACGACGATTCCTAACCACACTTTGTCTTGGACGGAAGGTATCGAGCCACATCTTACGATAATAATTAAACTGGCTAGGTTGGTACCTACCTACACCGTTGCGTTGCCTACACCTTAAATTAAATTAAATAAAGTACAGGCAACTGCTTTAAAAATGTGAAAAAATGGTTACCTAGTGGTCCTTGGCTAGTTTGTTTGGGTAACAAATTTAAAAGAAACCCCCAACACAATTGTATTCACCGTACTATATGAAAATTAGATTGTAATACGTTTTTGGATGAAATCACAGCAAAAGCAGTACACCTAGGTAGGTTACTACTATGAAAAGAACATTCTGAAAACCACTTATACTAGGATAGGTACCTAATGTAATGTGGAAGTAAAATAACAGCCATAATGTAAGCCGTAGTAACTCAAATAACGCACGCAAAGTATGTAAGCATAATGCAAATTGAATTACGGACCTGCAGGCTGCAACTTACATAATCCTGTCTGTATCCTACTTGTTTTCACAGAAAAGGATTCACACTATTTCTTATGACCTACCCCTAATTAACAAGCTAGCTAAAATCGTGAGACAAGTCGAGACAAGTCATAGAGAGAGAAGTGTACCTAATCAAGTACCTAGCCTTGTACTATATTCAAATCTGTCCGTTAGGAAAACGCAAACGTGTGCTACAAATCGAATTAAAATGCAAGAACATTGTAAAGTAGGTAAGAACAAGAGTGTTGCCCCATATTAAAACAGAAGATTCTAAAGAATTCGAGGACTATCGCATTTTAATAATATCTACAAGATTGATTAATGATCCTTGAAAGACACTGTGTAGATGTATCTGGACCGTAAGTAGGTACGAGCTACATAGAAAATTCGTTTCCTGTTTTGTACATTCCTTCCCAAGTTGAAGTAGGTCCCTTTTGAAGTAGGCATTGAGCCTACTTTTTCTCACTTCTCTTTGAAGGTAGGTACTACTACCTAAATGGCAATTTAGAGAATGTAATAGGTACAATCTGTAAGATTTATTCCCAAAGCAACTTGTTGACGTGGCGTCGGGTCAACAAGTTATTACATTTATTTTTATTTAATGGAATAAAATATTAAGCTAGTCAAAATATTACCCCAAGATCATCAATAAAACTGGGAGGCTTGAAGATCAATTTCTAAAACTTCGGACTAGGGCCAAATCGACTTCAAAATATGGCGACTGAGCTTGCTAAATCAGGGAACCCAACTGTTGATTGAATCTACATGAAATTCTTTAGATATGTAAATCAATTGATATATTCACCTTATTCCTCTGATATTCTTCAATAGCACGACACGCTGAATCCGTCAATTTCACAAATATTAAGTCATTTTCTTCATTTAAACGTCCCTCTGATGACAAACCATACTGTATTCCTTGCACCAGCGCCGCCATTTCTGTCTTTCGATCCGCTGATCTTGAACACCAGCTGACGTCGGGGGGTCAAGCCAGAAACTACTATAGATCATGTTTGCGTATTAATATTAAAACACATAAATTTAATTATATCATTAATATAAAATTACAGAGGTGTAATAATAATATAAAATATAAAATAACATTATGAATTACAAAGAGAAAACAATACTATATTTGACTCCAGAAGTTACATGTATATGGTAGAGGGCAGCACATACAGTGCTCAAAATTGTAAAACGATCAACCTGCCGCCCCGCGGAATCAATGTACAACTATTTACGTATAAAACAGCTGTGCTTGTGCTCTGCGCGTCACGTTGTTGTGAATGTCAATTTCTGAATTTATGTTGAAACATAATTTTAAAATATTATATAAAATTGCTTTAAGTTAATCTATTAGCGATCATTAAATATAAAACATTGGTTTCCAAAAATAGTATTCAACGTCACCATGAATAATCTTTTTTGTAGTAGTGCTACTGTGTTAAACAAATATGCAATCAACAACTTACGTAGGTTATCAACAGGCCTATGGAATTTCAAGCAAAATAGGATATTCAAACAAAAAAATCCTGGCTTGGATAATAGGTTGTCAATATTAACAGAAAGTTCCCATGATGAAATAGAGATGGAGGATTTGGAGACGGACTTCACAAATGCTGGAAATATGTACACTAGTCACATGTCGTAAGTACAAAAGTTTAATTTAATAAGAATACAATAGTACCTAGATTTGATGAACACTATCAACGATTGAATCTATGCCTTGGGTAGTGCATCCAAATGCATCTGTTGGCCAGTGTTTTAGTAAGTAAACTATTTAGTACTACTACTGACGAATCGTAAAGCTATACCTATACCTAGCAGCAAATTCTTGGAAGTTTCGCAGAGATTGGATTTACATCTTCAGTCAAAGCAATTATTTGTAAAGCTCACAAGACAAAATCTAGTTTAAAACTAAATATGTCAGAGTGTAGCTACCTACTTTATTTTATTACAAAAGATTGCATCTTGACATTTTGGCAATTAAAATACCTACCAATCTGCTTGGTGTTCTTGCAATTTTTTAAAAAATTTAAAAATTAGCATTAAATGTCTAGTATTTGCTAGTCACTTGATTAATTTATTATTACTTCTTAAGAAATAACTGATTTATAACTGATTTTAATATGATTTTCTTCTCAATTACTGAAGAGGTCTTAAGACCTCGGTAACCGGATACCTCGGTCCTCGGTCTCGGGATGCTCATGGTTGTTTACAGTGTTTCTTGAAGATTTTTCCTCATACAAACAGAATTTTACAAAATCAAGGAGTATGTAACATATTACATTTCTTCAAGTTCACAGTTAAATAATGCCAAAAACTGCAGTTAATTGGAGGTATGCTATACACAACCTTGTACCACTCATTCTGAATGTGTTAAATTTACTAGGAAAACGCTCTGTGTAACGCGTTGAATGAGCGAGCACGACACGTGCGCAAACATTAACCGAATATGCGTTCGTTAACACACAGAAAACATTATTTTAAGTCAAACTGAAAGCAAACTACGATCCACTGAATCAATATAAAACAATGTGTCATTGTATGACCACCATTAATGTGTAATCCGAGATATACCTAACCTTCAAGGAAATGTCAGGCTAGACAGAAGCTCAGAAACGGAATAAATCCAACGTTTCCAAGAATAAAATAATTTGAAATAATCAATCCCCTGGACAAAAACTGTAGATACTACCTAATATCTATGCTTTAAAAGCGATTCAATTTTACTAATACCTTCACAAAGTACACCAAATTGCCAAAATTATCAACGAAAAGAAGCACAATGCAGGAGAGATTTGGAATGACGTGTGAACGCTAGAAGAGAACAAACGCCACTCAATGATATTATTGAAATGTGAGCTTATGTTTCTAATCCCTCCTGGATGCAAAATCAGCCAAGTAGAAACACGGGAGGCACGGCCATCAGAACTACGAATTGACGAAAAGACAATCAAGGTCCTTAAAAACTCGAAATGATTTGTTGGAAACTATGATCCAAATTGAATTATTCAAATTTGATCAACTCAATACACATAAAAATATCTGCTTTTCACTAAAAAAGTGTACATACCAACAAAACACTCTTGTACCTAAAGCAAATCAGATTCAGTTGCATTGGAAAGACATTCATTTTCAATGTTTCAATTCTGACAGCTATTAAAAATGTCAATAAGTGCATACTTTCTTGACAGATTCGGCTGAAAATTGGTAAAATAAGTGACATTGTTGGTCTTACTGACCATGCTAAATATGAGTTTGATCACATTTCTCGAAGACCATTTTCATTTTTTAGGCTATCAGGAGATACTTATTTTAACAATGAACCAATGGATGGATTTCAAAAAAAAATTGGGTCTGCAAACAGAGAAGGTTGTCTTTACATGTGTGCAAAATTTCAGGTCGATCGGTGAAACGGTGCGACTTCTATTGCTTCCTTTAGCATACAAAAACAAAAACAAAAAAAAAAACAAAAAAAAAAACAGAGGTCCGTGCTAAAAGAGCCAAATGGAGTCGCTCGCTTCGCTCGCTCAATCAAATTAATTGTATGTTATCAGGACGTATAAGAGGTCGTAATGTACTCCTATGGCATTATTAATCTTTTAAACTTGAAATGTGCATTAAAACTCCATGATTTTTTAAAATTCTGTTTGAATGAAGAAAATTCTTTAAAGAAATGAGTGCGTTCTTTTAAATGCCAACTTCTAAACATAGGTACCTACTTACACTATTAAATTATATCTTTTCCACACAGTGAAAGAAAATCAAGCAAAGAAATGCAGAAACTGAACATTGTAAAAAGAAAGTATTTCAAACCGACACACGAGCCAAATTTCTTGTCATGGGCAGAGAAGGAACAAATCCGGCATCTGCACAGGAGCGACCCAGCTGAATGGACAACCGAAAAACTGAGCCAAAGTTTTCCAGCATCTGAAATGGTTATTAAAAAGATTATTAAATCTCAGTGGAAACCAGAAAATGACAAGAAAGTGACAGCACACGACAATTCAGTGGAAAGGAACTGGTCTGCCTTAGAACGTAATAAGTTTCAAATAGATGACTGCAATAGAAATCACATTTTAAAGTTTGCTAAGAGAGTTCATGTGTCAAATGCCAATTTTGAAGGACAAGTGCCATTGAAAGTCATAGATTCTTCTTCTACAAACTTAAAAGGTGATTTTTTGGACATAGTGAAATCGTATGATAATGGTAACCAAGATACTAATTCTGAATTGATAGCAGTGCCACGTAAATCAATTGGCAACAGTGTAAAAACGAGATTTGACAAATCTTCCCCACGAGGCGATTCATACGTCTTAGATGACGAGGTGGAACATATTGTTTTGAAAAATTCATCACTCTCAACATTAGAAAAATATAGGGAAACTTTCCACCTGAGTACAAGCAATAATGGAAGTAAGACTTCAACAGGTTTAACCCCAGAAAAAAACAACCCAGTTTCTGAGAAGTCACCAGAGCAATTACATTTGGATCATCCAAATAAAACCAAAATCAATGTTAACCTCATTCAGTCCAATAAAAGTGACCGAAAGAATAGTTACGACGAACATATATCAATTCCTAAGAATAAGTGGAAAGAAGGTGGAACATATCGAGTTGGTGAATGCTATTACGATGATGATGGAGAGTTTTTGTACAGAGTACCTGGAATGAAGTGACCACAACACTGATGTGTCACACATCACTTCACAGTGATGAAACACAGCCAGTGATTTTAAAATTTCATTCCGTAAAACTCATTTTGTAGTAGGTACACTCCCCCAAATAATAAACGGTACTCGAAAGAAAATGAATTGATTGATGTTTGATGTCATCATCTCATGAAGTCAGTGCTAACGCATTAATATCTAACTCTTTTAGGTGAGCTCTGCTTTCATTGATAATAACATGGATTGATTGTCAAGGAACCGGCCCAGCAGCCAATACGTTTTGTACCAAGTACCGTTTATTATTTGGGGGAGTGTACCTAATTGTATAGGTATCGCTACATAGGTACCTACATAATTTTTGGTAACTAATATACCTGTCCAAATTGCAGTCACAGTGTACCAACTTTACAGATCAGCTAAAGTAATTGGTTTGCGGCAGTCACAGATGAGTTTCACCATTCTTCTATTGGTTTGTAGATTGATCTTGCTCGCAGCCAATATATTAACCAAAATCGTTCTTGTGAGATTAGCCTTCTCAATCAGCGAACTAAGTTGTTTTTTTCTAAACAATATACATTTTCAAGATTGTAAATACATACCTTAATAATTGTAAGTTCAAGGCTTTTCACCTGTCACCACTGTTCAGCACTTTCCCCACCAAAATGGTAAACACTGCAATGATGTTGTGAACTGCTTGACCATTTGGGTTGGAGATAACTTGGTGAAAAGTGGAGACAAACAAAAAGTAGGTAGGTACTACTACAAAAATGTACAAAGTACACAAATATACTGCATACCTGGAATCATCTTTTTGCCTTACACCTTTATTTGCTAGTTCCCTTCGTTGCAAAGACAATGCGTAGTCATAAGAATTTAATTCTTTTAGTAGATCCTTCCGTTTCTCCATTACTGTGCTTCTGCTCTCTTGCAACTTTTTGGTAATCTTCATTAACTCTTGATTCATCTTTGATCGATTAACTATGATGTTCACAAGAACACTTTCCATATCAGTTAGTGCTGACTTTTCAAAATCCAATCGTTGAATCAAGGAACTACCAACTGAAGTTTTGTAAGTCAATTCAGTTAATAAACGTAAATCTATCTTCTCATTCAAACTTCTTGTGCTGTCTTGAAAGTCTGAAATGGGTGCGCCTGAAATGATTTGCTCTCCATGACTTTTTGCCTTCAGCATGACTAAGTTTGAGTTTAAAAGCTTGACTGCAGTAAACATATTCTGGGTATTGATCTCTTCGCTAACAGCATCATCCACCGACAGTGCTCCTAAGGTGAAGGAGTCGATTTTTCTTCCCAAATGTTCAAATTGCCGGCGTCCTTCCAATGCATCTCTTCGGTGAAACATTGTTATACCCTGAGAGATACCAAAGATGCCCTAAAAAAGAGATACCAAAATAAAAACGCCCCATATGGCCCGTGTTATATATTTCAATTAATGTCTACATGCTTTTCTTGATATAGGTACCTACTTAATAATGTTGTTCTGATCGCCTAGATCACTAGCCAGCTATTATACACTAACTACTAGGAAAACGCTTGAGCAGTGTAACGCGTTGATAAGCGAGCACACAACATGCAACATCCCCAGTCACAATTCACGACACGGCACAAGACGATTTTCTCTGCAACTTTCCAATCTCCATATAAATACTCTGGTTGAATAACAGATCCATTGCGTCGTGACTTACTGATTACTGACTTTTTGATTGTCGACCAATCAGAAGATATTAGGTATTTAAACTTAAACCAATTGGAGGATTTGGCCTTCGTACTGCATCCGATTTGATATGCGCTAGCTCAAAAATGCTTTCATTTTACTGTAAATTGTGGACTGCTCTACAGGCCTTGGAAAATGTAGTACCGATAAAGTCAAGGCCGATGCACAATTGACGCACACGGATGACGGAGACGGATACGATGTTCAGGTGTGACATATTCACTCTGGCTGTTCACAATCGGACGCGGACGGACGACGACTTTAACATTGTATCCGTCACCGTCGTCCGTCCGCTTCGTCCGTCTGCGTCAATTGTGCATCGGCCTTTAGCGGTAGGATTTATCGGCTGAAACCATGGTAACAGCCAATGAAACTCAGCCATCTAGATTCTAGACGGCTAAAGTGAACTTTATCTTACTTATCGGGACATCGTACAACCGGGCCTAAGATTGGGGACAATTATGAAAGTTGATTGAAATACTGTTCTTGACTAAATATTAAATTAGAAGATTAAATAATGAACCCACCTAATTTACCAATAAATTTGTTGGATGAAATAGGTAAATCACCTTCACACAGTTTCTTATTCCAGCCGTCCTAACTCCATTTTTATTCTGTAGGTTTCTTTGTTTATGATGCCAAAATCTCCCACAACTTATACCTTATCAGGAGGGCTATTCTAAATTTCCTTGTCGTCTCGTATCAATTGATACGGCGTCACTACCGTGTTAAAAAGATAGCACTCCAGTGTGCAGTGAGCCCGTATCACGTGAAACGAGACGACAAGGGAATTTAGAATAACCCCCCTGGTCCAGGATGATGTGGAGAAAGAAGCAGTTTGTGGCAGGGTTTTGCAGGATAACCAAACATTTTTTAGCACCAACAGCCATAGAGGCCCCGAAAAAATGTAGGTACCCTACCTATACCATTTCTATGTGGTTTGGACAAGAATTTTTAACAATTTTTAATATTGTTTAAATTTAAAGTTTTATTTTATGACAAGTTTTAAAGGTTCATGCGAACCTTCTCCAGCTCGCCTCTGATCATAGAGAGTTGTGTGTTATGTTGCCTTTATTTCAATTTCGTTAGTAAGCTCTTGTATATAAATTGGTAGGTAGTGTAAATATGGTATTGTACCTACCTAGTACCAAGTGTCAAATTTTGAGAGCAGAGTGGGGCCTATTGGTCGGCTTTAACCCAACTAATATGTAAAATACGTAACAAATGCGAACACCAATATCGTTCTCTGACTTACGTGGATGGGTTCTGCCTTTTGACAAGCCTTTCTAAATGTAGCAGCTCAAAAATATTGTAGTAAGTTAAAATAAACTAAAAATCTAAATGAGTGAGTTTACAGATTAAAAACTACCTTCTCGGTTGCCTCCCGAGTGACGAGTCCCGCCAAAACTGCTAGCAGGCAGTGCTGCCAACATTAAAATAAAGCAGGCGGCAAATTTTCAAAGTTAATTTTTTAACTTTTATTATTTTGTAGCGCAAGAATGTGTGAATAATAATAAAATCAGAAAAATATTGAGCCGGTTTGCAAAGGCCGAATTTTAAAGATAACAAATATTATGAGTTGTAATTTATATTCACTAAAATGATCTCAGAGGTGACTGCTATATATTATTTTCATTAGCAAAATGGCTTATTGTACAGAGTCCTCCCTGGCATTTTTGAAAAATTCAAAATTTATAGCATACACATTAGAAGATTTGTTTGTTGCTTGATCAACAAAAAGTGTGCATTGGTGTATAGCTTTTCACACTCGGTAATAGAGCGAGTGGCGGCTGGTGGAATTAAATGTAAATTCTAGTTTAAGTCTATCAAACAAACCTATTTTTAAAATGCTAATAATAACTACCTAATTAGCAGTTAATTAATACATTATTTATTAATGTAAAATTTACGTCTAAAATTATGAATTTATTATTTATTTATTATTACACATATTATGTTGATTGTACAACCCATTTCCGGAAAATATTCAAATAGTTTTACACAATCTCATTATCAATATGTAGTACCTAAGGATTAATAAAAATAAACAATTAATTATCTAATATTACAACTGGGATGACCTCTGGAAAATATTATAATGAAAGGTTTGGGCTTATGAAGAAGAGGTCAGAGAGGTACCTAAATTTTTCAAAGTGCCGAAATTTATTACAAGAGATAGTACATTTCATTGAAACCTCTAATTGATGAACATTTGTGGAAAACATAGTTTAGTAAAAAAAAAAATTGTATATTTCTGGGAAAATAATGAAGTAAGTAGGTAAAGTCCATAGCGCTAACCTTCCAAGATAAATATGGTTTATCTACGAATCTTTGGTTTATCCATATATCCATGGTAACTCCATGGTTTATTGTTGACCTTGAACGCCCAGCACTCTGGCACTCGGTGGTGAGCAATCTGATTATCCACCACTTAAGCACTGGACATCTGTTGTCTAACTGTAATCGAAGCTTTAACTACCAAACCACATTAAACCAATGAGGAAAATCATAGCAAGGACATTGTTTTGTTGTGTGAAGTCCATTATTTTTAACGGAATAGGACCTAACCTAAAAAAAATAATAGAAAGATAATAAAAATTTTGCAGCTAGGAGTTTTATTAAGCAGTTTTAATTTTGACATGAAATGTAATAGGTACACAATAGAAAACCCTAACAAGGACATTGCATTGTAAGAAGTCCATTTAGTCTCTTACATAAAAATTTAAAATTCCACAACAAGAATTTACAGTACCTAGGTATGTCTTTTTACTGTTACTAGGGGTGCATTCATATCATATTTATCGTATTATGTTTTTTTTTTATCTCTTTAGGATGGCACCCCCCTCAAGCCTGCATCCATCCCCTGGGGAGACACACTTCGCACACCCTTAGGCTGGTCCTGAATTTGGCCAAGTGTTGCTAAAAATTAATCAATGTCAATATTTAACACACCTTTATGATAAATAAATTTTAATGCAGACATAACAGAACGGAATATATGGCAGTGTGATTGTGATGCTTATAGAAGAGTCCGACTAAAATAAAAGTTGGCGGTTTACAAACTTTAGTTGGATTTGGACTTCCATTTCTTGGGACCCAGCTTTTGGACTCGAGTCCGATACATATGCGTCATCATCACGTACATAGCTGGGAAGAAGAGAATTAGCAAGTACACTCGCATTGCTGTTGGAAAGTGGAATGCGAAATTCCATGAGTTGGGAAGTGTCAGCGTAAAACGATCAGTTTCCTCAAAATATGGTATGTTTCTGAAAATGGAAAAATACTTTCAGTAATGACACTTGACAGAATAGGGAAGTCTCCTCACATTTTTTTATTGTAAATTTGTAAGCATCAACACAAATAATTATGAGTACCTATAACAAGTACTAATCAGTAATCACTAGAGCCAGTTTTAAATGGTGATTTTATTTCTTAAAATTCGTTTTTAAAATCATCAATTTCGTTTTTTGTGTTTTTTCTGGAAGAGGGATTTCGCGATTTTGTGGTGATATTAAATTGGTTATAAAACACATTGTAATAGCCCCCAGAAACAATAATTTGATGAAAAACATGTATGCCACTTTGGAGGAGGGATTGGAATGGATTGGTCATGCACTATAAGCACTGAAATAGGCTTGTCTAGAATGGCGTCTTTAATGCTCTGTACTGTCTTTTCCCCAACCCACATTTTCTCTGTATAGATGATACATATTTAAAATTTCATGACGCAAAATGTATAGTTTAACAAGATATTTTCTTTCCAATCCAACAATTTTCAGTGCAGTAATTGTTCCAAAATATCCTTCTGTGTAAGTAGACTATTGATAAATAGTTGCAACTGGTTGAGGGTGGAAGGGGGGTTGGGAAAACCGGTCGACCTTGAACAGATGGGGGCGCAAAACAAAGCAGTCTGGAGGCATCATCAACTGGTTAGACTGGTCTGGTTCACTTTGAGGGTGGGTAGCAAAGTGTCTGGCGAGGGGGAGGGGGTCGAGTGAGTAGCACATGGAAAACTGGTTTCATTTGTTGTTGTGTGACCTGTTAGGGAGATAAAAGCAGTAATTTTAATAGAAAACCTTTATTTCGTGGTCATTTCGCGGAAAATGTTGAATATCGCGATCAGGGTTGGATTTCGTTTTTTTTCGCGATGTAAAAATGGTAGATTTGGGATCTATACACAATGAAATGGATTTTAGTAGAAGAAAATAGTGCAATCAGAACAATTCGCGAATTCGCGCATCACCATTTAAAACTGGCTCTAGTAATCACCTAAAGAATTTACAATTTTATTGATAAAATATAAAATTTAAATTTCACGTGACATTTTGGCAGTAAAAAACTATCTGTGAGGTTTGCCAGGGCCCTGATTCTATAACTCCATTGCGACCGCTTAGCAATTATTTCAATGTTAGTCCTTATGGAAGAAATTGCTAAGCGGTCGCAATGGAATTATAGAATCCTACCTCAGGTTGGTGATGTCATTTCTAAGTTCACAAAAATGTGTTACCTGGTAAAGACTTTGTGCCATGACAATCGCTGTCGGATGACGACAATGTCAATATTACTGTTTTAAAACAAGCTTAATTATTTTAAAATTTGGAAATTTCTATCAATCTTTCTAAGTCAATTATCTACTTGAAAATTGTTCAACCCACAACAAAAATAACAGTTTTACTGTGTTCAGGCATATGATAACTATTTTGAAATATATAGTTTTAGGAGACTTCCCTATTATTGGTGCATGGAAGAAAAATTATAATTATACTTGCCTTAAAACAATGATGCCTTCACACAGAAATCCAAGTGGATAGAGTGGTATCCAGATGGTATATCGCAACCATGTAAGTACACCAACATGTTTATTGTAGATTTGTGAGATATAGTACGGATATCGTACAATTTCTACTAAGCTCCAAATGAAGAAGAGATAGAAGACTACTGGTTTAGTCTGCATTCGTACTTCAGACTCAATCATCAAAAATAAAATTATTGCCCGTCCGCCAACCTAGAAAATAAATATTATCATTGTTTTATTTACAAGTATCCTTCGATGGTTTGTTACCACCCAGAAACACACGCATGTCACATTTGATTTCCTTGCAACTTTCCAATTTCCATACACTCTGGTTCTGGAAGAACTGATGAATAACAGATCCACTGTGTCATGACTTCGGTACTACTATTCCAAACATTGCTTCTGACAACTCAAAAGTTTAGAAATACTTGACCGATTGGGTTGAATGTGTAAAATATGAGATAACGTTCGTCTTGATATCATGCCAAATTTAAACTTAAGCGGAGCATTTTGGTTTTCAACCAATCGGAATAGATATTATTTTCTTAAACCAATTGGAGGATTTGACTGAAATTTTGTAATAATTGGTGATAAAAAATGTCTTAATTTAATATCTTAATGACATTGCAAAATTTTGATTTTTTTCGGATTAATTAATCAATTAAGAATATCATTTTTTCTAAATTTGAACAAATCAATGGATCTCAAAAAAAAAATCAGCCTGCAAACCATTAAAATTTCAACTCAATAGGCAACATCATAAATTATCTAGTTAGCTCTGCTTTTCAAAAAATTTCATATGCAGTACCGTGATCCAAGTATCTATTATGGTTTTTCAACAATGGTGGATCATAACCATAATAGATACTTGGATCACGGTACTGCATATGAAAATTTTTGAAAAGCAGAGCTAACTAGATAATTTATGATGTTGTCTATTGGAAAATTGGTGCAACATCTATTCGAACAATAAGCGATTTGTGAGAGCCACTTCTGGCAGGAAACTTTTTAGATGCACTTTTTTATTTTGATCTTCGTGTTTCCATAGGGCAGTGAAAAAGGAGAAACAAATGAAATCAGAAATATAGATTTATAGTAACAAATTTACTTCTTCAGCCATAACGAACAACTAAAGCAAATTTTATATAATTACATAAATAAACCCTTTATATCCTCCATTATCCCGCTTATGGATAGTATCAAAGAATCCACAAGCAAGTTCCTTATTTTCTCAAATAACCAGTAGGTAACAGAATTAAAAAAAAAATCCATGCCAAAAAAGTGAAAAAAACCTGGCTCACAATTAAATTAATTTGATTATAATGTGTGGTATGGTAAGTACCTAGGTACTACCTATTGTTTTATGTTGTATTATTTTAGTATTTTATTTTAATTTTTTATAATCTGCTTGCAACATGAAAATTAATTAATTTATAATTTCCTACCTGCAAAAATGGTGTCATAACTGATCCTTTAGTATATCCAAACATCGGATGCATGATTTCAAGGATCTGCATCAACTGACAAAATTTTAATGCATTTCCAACAGCTTCGTATGTTCCTTCCATAGAATCTGCAAAAAATCAATTTTATGTAGGTACCTAGGTAGGTATAATATCATAATATGTATTTTATTATTATATTTTATATGTAGGTACTACATTACCTCATTAAATTCTAAAATCTTAACTTTTGGGGCAAGAAAGAATTAAGACTCTCAGTCTCAATTATCGACAAAATTTGTTTACAAACAACTAGAGGAGCTAGGTACGTTTCGAATATCTTTGTACTTTCTACCTAATCAATTTTTGTAGGTACCTATAGTTTCTCAGGGTTGGTACATACATACAAACAAAAAGCCTTTATTGTATGAATTTAGTATGAATTCATTCTAGGTAGGTAGGTATGTATTATTTTTTTGTAGTATGAATTTTTTCAACAAATTATAATTCATGAGAATAGAAACTTTAATTTGTAGGTAGCTTTATATGAGTCATTGAGCTAAACTTTAAAAAAAATGTACCTATGTTGAAAGAGATATTACAATTTTTATTATTGCATATTGGGTGGGTGCTTTTTGCTTTCTGCCTTCCATAAAAGATTTAAAATTTTTATTTGAAAAGAACATTTTCAAAGAAACCTAAATTTCAAATCACAGTAGAGTTACAGTTACAGTTCCACAACACAGTTACAATCACAGTTACTAACCTGGGCCGTCACGTGAATAGCGTATTGTCATGACGGTGAGGATGTAGGTGAAACCAATAAACTGCAGTAAATTATAGATGATAAGATACGCCTTTTTAAAATCCTCACGGCGATATCCGAGCTCCTCCTTTTCTAGCTTTCCATAGAGGTCCGGATAATCGCCCATTACGTCTCGAGGCTCCTCGTCGTCGACATCTTCTTCCGATTTCCAACGATCAAAATCGATTTTCAGCCATGCTGGTTTTTGAGGTGTTGCAGTAAGACGAGGCCAAAATCCACTTATATTTTTTTTCAATGTGAAATCGACTTGACGTTCCGACACTTTATATTGACTTTCATCAGTGTTGATCGCAGAATGAAAACTCAATGAAAAAGTATAATTGTTTCTCCCTCTTGCTCCCTGGCCGGCCCCAGAGAATTCTAACTTCTTGCTGTTGAAAGATATGTTTGGATTCTGTGAACGGAAATGCAAGTGAATAGAGTAAGTAGGTAGGTACTAGCTACCTATAGGGAGACTACCCCAAAAAATTCTAATACTAAGTCTGAAGTCAGAAAGATCATCATGAGGAAATGAAATGAGGAAAAAAAATTGTATATATTTTTTAGCGAGTGGTTACAATCTCTTGTGTCCCGCACCCCAACTGCAATGCCTCTCTGCCCGGCCATTGGTCCTCCAGCTCTTACTCATCGCCTCATTTAATTTGTCAGTAGGTAACCGAAAAAAAAGGGCGGTGCCAAAAGAGTGAAAGGAGACGCTTGATCAAATAACTTCCCTATGGATAACATTGCTCCAAAATTAATTCGGAACGAGTCCCGAATCTTTTCAGTTACGCTGTATCCATACAGACATTTCCTGCATTTTTTTTCTCTAACCAATAGAAAGCGAGCGGTGAAGAATACCAAGTAGGTAACGGTTTCTGGACTTGTGATGATAGAAGACAGCCACAGGTCTGTGTGTCAGGGTTACAGTCGTCTGTACACTTGTCGTTCGTTCCTCCTCATCCTGTGAGCTACCTGTTACAGTCGGGGCGCCGAGTGTTTAAACTCCTAACAGAATGCCGCTGTTAGGCAGTTTTTCTGTTAGGTACCGAGAAAGACGTCATTGCAAGGTGAGCGCGAATTGAAGTCTTTCTCTGCCTAACAGAGCAAATGACGGTGGCTCCATCTGGTGAGAGTTCAGACATTCGGCGCCCCGACTGTATCTGAGTAAAAATTATAGTTCCTCACTTGCCGTTCTGGGAAGGGGCCGCCACCGTCGCGCATTTGAATAGCCAAGGCGACGGTGGCTGACCCTTCCGGGGACAGCTAGTGAGGAACTATAATTTTTACCCAGATACAGGCAGTTAACAAGAGGAGGAGGAACGAACGACGAGTGTACAGACGGCCGAGGTCAGGACATACTGTCAGGTCGCCGACTGTAGCTCACGCATTATCACAACCAGTTGTAGGTACAGTTGTTCTGATACAGTGACGTGAAAAATTATAGAGAATTCGGCATTTAAGTTAGAGGTAGGTACCTACTACCTAGGTAGGTAGGGTTGTTTAAATATCAATTAAATGTTACCTACACATTTGACTTTTAGTTCCTAGGTACGAGTTACGACCTATGTTTTGAATAATTAGTCCAAGGTATTAGTGACCCAGAACTTTCGGAGAAGGGTTCATGACCACAACCAGACAGGTAGTAGTCTCTGACTGGAGATACATACCTTCACATCTTTCAAATCGACTTTCAATGTTATGAAACCTTCTGTTTGAGCCCAGTAAACAAAAGGACTTAAAGTACTATCAGCCATACTTTTTAATTTGTACCTTATCTTCTATTTTATAGCAGACCTTTGAACCAACTTCACTATCAATCAAATAAGATGACTAAACAATAACCCAAATCTTAATATCATTTGAAACTTTTAAATTTCTAGCATTGCATTTGTGAAACATGACTTGACAGCTGAGCCAACTTGAGACTACTCAAGAGTAAAGACTAAAGTGAGCTGTAGGTAGCGCTGGCCGCGCTGGACAGCGAATGGCGCTACTTTTAAATCTCAAAAAATGTTCGGTCACAAACTGGCTTCTTTAGATAAGAATAGAATGACCACAAATTCTTAATCTTGGCATACCTATGCGTTTTAACTGCTTATGTCAAGTATGTTGAACGGATGAACTAGCTGTTTAATTAAATGTATAACAAGAAATGGTTCCTTTTTGTGTGAATTCTGCACATCTTATCATTCTTTCTATCTTTCGGCCCAGATTCTACAACTGCATTGCTGGTCAGCTAGCAATTATTTCAATGTTATTCTTATGGAAGAAATTGCTAGTGGACCAGCAGTTGTAGAATCTGGGCCCTGATAGACTACAACATATAAGTTAATATAACTTATATATTAATTTATACAAATTTCCAGATAAGGAAACAACAGTCACAAGAAATCTTATAATTTGAGTTTCGTAATAAATTCACTTTCTGTAAGTGTAAAATAAGTGACACTGGGAGCAGTTTCAAATCGCAATCATGTCAATGAACATCGATCCGAGATACAGTCTGTTTTTTTACTGTATATATGGAGCCACAGTCAGTTGTTCTGCTAGGACGAGAAAGACTTCATTGCGCGCTCAGGGGTGTAGTCCTAAAAATAATAGTACCAGGGCGGTCTATCTATGCCAGGTTTGAAAATTGATTTTGTCTCGGAGGGGGGGTCTGGGGGCTTGCCCCCCAGAAAAATGCTGCGCAGCAAATTTTTTGAAAGTAGCACTCAATGAGTGGCTTAAAATGATTTTGGAGTATAAAAATAATTGAAGGAAAACAGAAAATGAATAGTTTAATTTCGCATTAACATACAAATGTTAGAGCGAAGTATAGCCCTCAATGAAAGGTATAAAATGGTTTTGATGCATAATAATATGAAGAATAATAGAGCGAAATATTTAATTTTCATCTTCCTACCGAATGATTAAAATGACCTAAGTGATTAATATTTTATTGAAGGAACACAGTAGACTTAATCATTCAATTTTGTCAGAAGTTTACCTGAAAAAAGCTGCGCAGCGAATTTTTTAATCTTTTTTTAATCTTCGACTTGGATTAATATTTATTGAAGGGGCACAGAGGAGTTAATCGTCGCGTTTGGTAAAAAATTTACCTGGAAAATGACGCGCAGCGAATTTTTTGATTTTCTTCTGTAGTGTAAATCATGCTTTTTTTCAGAAGCGCAGCGCAGCGGCATTATTGAAAAGAAAATTCAGAAAGTAATTCAAAAAGTGATTTTTCTTTTTAATCTCATGAAGATTTAATATAATCTGAGCATAAAAACGGAGGAGTGCATCATTTAATTTCGTCAAAAAATTACGTCACAGAAATTGACGTACAATTTCTTTATCCAAATGATTTTTTTACTAAAAGAATTTGCTTCGCCCTGGCTTATTAGTAAACTGAGAGCCAGGGCGGCGCCCTGGCTCAAAAAGTAGTACCGGGGCGTCGCCCTGGCCCGACTACACCCCTGTGAGCGCTCACCTTGCAATGTTGTCTTTCTCGGCCTAACAGAACAACTGACGGTGTCTCGGTCTGTATAGAGTTCAAACATAAGAAAAACGAACTGTAAACGCAATTTTCTATAAAATTAGCATGGGAGATAGATCCCGAGAGACACCTCTGATTTTAATGTTCATACATAATTATCCATTAACATATTGCATTTTTAAGCTATATGCTACTCTCTTAGTCAGCTACCAAAATGCTCTGGGTACTACTCTCTAGGTACTATCTGTTGGTGTGCCAGCCAAAATACAATGTTTAAAAAATATTGTGGACATTTTAATTTGAAGCGAATAAATTAGAAAAATATCCGTATGCATACATACGGGTCCCGCAAGAACCTACGCATGAAAAATTGCTGGAATTTATTTTATAATTAATTCTAATCTTCGTATGAAAAAATGCACTCGTAAGAATTAAATATTCAAAGGTAGTTCAATCTTGGAACAATTTAACCATTTATATACAGATTCTTCTGAAAGGAACATAAAAACCAATTTCAATATTATTATCTCACATTCCTTTTATTTACTATTATTTTACAATATGTAGTATGATTTACAATATTAAGTCATGATTTTACAGATACTATCATTTTGGTATCATATTTCATTAAATAATATCTGTCAATAAGATAAAGATACAAAGTTAGACAAAGTTTTGGCATAAAAACTAATCATAATAGGTAGATAAACATAATACAACATTTTGAAAAAAATACAAGAAATTCCATTCACGCATGTATACAGTTTGTTTTTCCTTTGTTTGAACTCTCAACAGACAGAGCCACCGTCAGTTGTTCTGTTAGGCTGAGAACATGGGCGCCCACAGGATTTCTGCCAGGTGGGGGCAGGTCAAGGAAAACAATACTTTACAAGTTTAAGGGGGGTGTGGGGGGCGCGCCCCCCACCCTGCCCCGCAGGGCGTTTTTTGGTTTTTGGACACTTTGAAATCAATTTTGAGACGTTTTGAGGTGTATTTTGTTGAAATATTCAATATTTTTTAATTATTGCACTTTGGGGTGGTGGGGGACATGTTCAAAACTGCCCCGCAGGGCATTTTTTGGATTTTTTACACTATGAAATCAATTTTTTTTAGTTCTTTTGATTACAAAATGATACTTTATGTTTTCCTGACATCCAGGGGGGGGGCAAGCGCCCCCCCTTGCCCCCCCCTGCGGGCGCCCATGGCTGAGAATACATTGCAAGGTGAGCGCGCAATGACGGCCTAGCAGAACAACTGACTGTGGCTCCATCTGGTGAGAGTTCAAACATAGGAAAAACGAACTGTACATAGAGATGGGCACAAAAAGTCATTGAATCGATTCTTCGATCTAGATCGATTTTTCATGATTCGATTTTTTGATATCGATATTTGGAGGGCTGTGAATCGATTCGAAAAATCGATTTTTGTGAACCTCTTGAATCGATTTTTCAAAAGATCGATTCAAAAGATCGTATTATTTTAAGAAAAAATCAGATAATAGTAGGAAAATGGTCGAAAATCGATGGTCAGGGAGACATTGCGTCATTTTTTTAAAGTAGTTACAAAATTCAAAAGATCGAATCAAGTGAATCGATTCTTATGATAAATCGAATGCTCCAGAATCGATTCAAAAAAATCGATATATCGGATCCATTGAATCGATTTTTCAAAAAATCGATTCTTTTTGCCCATCTCTAACTGTACATTACATAGCATTTTCCAATACTTTCTTAACAATGGAAAATGTTGAGTCGAGTAGTTCGGTACCATTTACTTCGATCTTAGTGTAAAACGCATACTACAGTTATACTGCGAAGTGCTTGGACTTAAATGCCGATGCCCGTTTAATAATATTAATAAATAATTACAATGAAATAGGTAGTCGTAGTATCACATTCAAATTATCAAAAACTAATCTATAGTACCACATTATCGATGTTACACAAAAACATTCCAATTTTCTGATTGACGATGAGACTAAAGGATCTGATTTTCAGGACTGGGCAATATTCCCAGCCCAGACAATAAAACCTTTATGGGCGATCCAATTTCAGGTTCAAAAATTACAAATTGTTGGAAATTACCTGCAGAGACCGGACGAAAATATACTTTGAATGTTAAGAATGCTTTCTCTTTAATTATGTACAATGTAGATGGGATGTAGAATGGTGTATTGCAGTCCCTGATGTTTACCTGAAAAGCAAAGAAAGTCCTATAATCAAAACTGAAGAAATAAGACGTCAACGTCGTAATAAATATAACAATGCAATTAATAATACATCTAGTGGAGCAATCCTCCACTCTGCTAAGTCGTACGGAGCGCACACTTTCACACAACATACGGTTAAAATGACTAACTCAAAAATGAAAAGGCTGAGAAGCTGACCAAGATTCATGGACATCTTTACTACATTCATACTAGTAGAGACGGTTGTCTCACTCCTATACTGATAACATTGACCGCAGTGAAGCCTTTTTAGACCCTGTGATTGGGGAAATCTGGTAGGACCCCGTGATTTGAGCGTCGTTTATAGCGTGACGAGTGAACTACTTGATGACCAATCTCTGACGATGGCTCAACCGCTAATTCATAGTTTACACTTGATGTGCCTGCTAGCACGTAGAATAGCTGTTATTTGAAGATATTTAATGGTTTTATAGTTCATTTTTTAGTTTAATTGTAAATATCTGATATAAAACGAAAGAACATCGTGCATAACATATAAATGCAACGACGGCTCAATGGGTAAATTTAGCAGTTAGTTCATATTTTTACCACTAGTAGCTGATTATGCGCTAACGATGCCGGGATACTCCAACATTTCTCATGTCAAAAAGGCTTCACGTTCATTGGTGGAGTGAGAATACCTCTGCTATAGTGTAGTGTATATCAATATATATCTCTCTGCCGTGAACTGACCAAACACTTTTATACAAAGCATCCAAATGTCATTTTCGGCCTGCTGGATCTAGGTAAAATGGAAAATCTCACATTGTTGTAAATATCTTTTTGCACTATGGATTGTCATTTTTAATCATTTGAAAAATTATGGTTGTAAACAGGAGGGTTCGGGGTCACTGCCCCCGAAAAATAAGTATATCAAGGTCATTCGATTTGGTGCAATTTTGAATTACAGTAATTTTTGGGAAATATTCAAGAAAACAAGGAACACAACTGCACTCTTGGTGGCTATTGTGGTACTAGGTAAATGACTGCTATCAAGGGCGCATTTGCATAAATATAAATATTTGCTACAGTTGTTTGTTATGGCTAAAAAAGTAAATTTATAGCTCAATTTCAATTGTTTCTCCTTTATCACTGCAATATGGAAACACAAAATAAAAAAACAAATAAATTAATCTGTAGACTGATAGCCATCTTGCCATTCAAGTACTCCATCACGTATCGCTTAATTGCAGGAATAAATTACCAATGTCCACAAATTGCCAATAGTGTTTGCAAATGCAGGTCTGGGGTGCATAGCCAAAGAAATTTTTAGAATTTTAACTAATTTCAATAATTTTCTGTAAGTTATCGACATGGTCTCCCTCTTTTTTTAATTTTTGTGATCACATTTTATTTTAAATGTGCTGATTTCTTAGATGATTTTCTTACCCCCCCCCCCCCCCCCCCCCCCCCCCCCCCCTCGGTTGCACACTATGAACAAAAAGTTTGTATGCCTTTACTTACCTTATATTGCTGAGCCAAGGAATTCTTGAGAGTTATTTTGGACCGAGAGTATTCATTCACAGTCGTTGACGGGAACAATATTTCATAGCTTGTCGTGGAAATGCTAATTGGCACCTCCTTGCTCAAGTTAAAAGGCCCTAGTTTCAGGCTTGGGATAGATTTTCCTGTGTCATTACGCAGCTTAATCGTATGAGATTGTGCCATGGACCCGTGTTGAGCAAGTCCTGGGGTTACTTTACTGGTCAAACAAGCATCTTCAACCTTATCTCGTTGCATTGCAGCATTCGTGGCGGTACCCGGATGCAACGGAGTCTCAACACCATCATCGTGACCTGAAAGTTCTTCATGTGATGATTTCTTAGCCTGCTGATTTCGATTGATGTGTAAGCTCTCCAAAAATCGTTTCTTGAGATCACATCTCAATTCTTCCAGAGAGTCAGATGTATGCTTCTCGATACTTGAAACAGTGGAGCCTGTTATCACAGATTCGGGCGAGTGGTTGCCTGGCTTATTTAATTGGCTTGTAGATTTTGGAAGAGAAGGAGTGCTGGTTTCAAAACGCTGATACTTTGCATTACCCTGGAATTGCTTCTCACCATGCTCCGAGCTCCTATTTTGTACTATTGGTCTTTTACCAAGTTCAGTTAAAACTCTCACTACCTTCATGTCATTTTTCATTAGAATCTGAAATTAAAAAGATTTTATCTTATAAGATTGAAGAGAAAGATTTATGATAACTATGATCATTGCCATTACATTTCAATTAATCAGTTGATAATTTTGTGGGCAAGCAGGGAGTGGGGCCAGGGCAACGACCTGCATCTTTTTGGGAAACGGACGTAGAGGAGGAAGAAGAAGAAGAGTGTGATGTGTTAGGACCGGCCACCCGACATCACTGAAGCGAAGGCCCAAGATTGATGGTGGAATTCCACCCCCGGGCCCAACATTGTGTTGGAAACAGGCAACAGATATTTATTATTTATTATTTTTTTTTCACAGAGCATTGCACCCTTCCTGGAATATTTCCAAAAATTCCTGCCGGAGCTTCATTAGGCTCTAAACCCCCAGAGTTCCTGAACACTACAGATTATGTTTATTTTGACGCTCTGGCACTTATTTTACTAGGACTGCACCCCTGTGGCCAAGATATAGTACAGAAGCTTAATCAGTAATCACGGATTATTTTTGTAGGGACTGAGTAAGCTCATTAGTGTATAAACAAACCCTTTTTGTGTAAAATCCTTAATCTGAATGTTAATTAACTAATTTAGTTATTTGGTAGAGTACTGAGTGCTGAGCGATTGAGCTGGTAAATTACCCATTTGTCTGAAATCCTGAGAATTGTGAATCCTCACCAAACTACACATACTATACAGGTAACATCGTCATCAACGGAGTAACAGGTATTTGAGGAGACAGTAGGACCCGTGCCCTGTAACGTCATTAATAAAAAAAGAAACACAAAAGAGTTGTACTATCTGTAAGCTAAATGTTGATTTTTTGTGGCATCTTATAAATTTTCCCTCAGCACTTTTTATATATTTTATTTCATCAATTTTATTAAGTACCTTAATCTCTGCTGGCAGTTGACCACCTGTAGGCAGTGCCGTGCTGAAAACCTTTAGGACTGTTTTCCCCTCTGCCGGGACGGCGCCTCCGCTGGGATGTACCTTCACTTTCTCGCCAACAACTTCAACTTCAAATAGCTGTTCTTTGGTAGAGAAGTTTTCAATCCAGATGTCTTGACACTTGTTTGTAGGCAGCAAGAAGGTAAGTTCCAGTGGATGTACAGACCAAGACGATGCACCACTTGACAACTCGTTGACCCTGTAAACAATAATTGTATGAAACAAAACTACACCTTTCTACTTTTAATTTAACCTTTAAAAATTCAAAATTGTAATCAATTAACCTGGTATAGTTAGCGTTTTCGGCATCACAATCCCCGTACAATGTTTGGAAAAACCGAGAAGTCGAGTCCAAACAAGACATGGACATATTGACATGAAGAGTTTCGTTGATATCTCTCTCCACAATCACCGGCACTTCTTTAAGAATCAACGAACGGCAAAATGATCGACCAACTGCCTGCAAGAGTGAACAACAATACATTTAATCACAAATATTGTCACGTACTTGGGAGTCCTGTTTAGCAACAGCAGTTCAGTTCAGTTCATTCCATTTCACAAGGTGATACAGTTACACAATATGCACCATAAAGTGCTTGAAAAAGTAGTCTGCAAACAACTGACCACTTACATAGAACAATTACATTTACTTCCTCAAACGCAATCCGGATTCAGGAAGAATAGAGGCACTGAATCAGCTTTACTTGACATCACAGATGATGCTATCAGAGGAATTGACAATAAACAGGTGACTAGTTTAGTCCTGTTGGATTTCTCTAAGGCTTTCGACACAGTCAATCATGAACTTCTTTTGGCTAAGCTATCTTATCTCGGAATTAGTGAAAACTCATTAAAATGGTTTGGAAGTTACCTAATTTGTCGCCAACAACGAGTCAAGTTATCCGCAGAAAATATTTCTTGTCCACTTCAAATACAAACCGGTGTACCCCAAGGCTCAAGCATTGCACCGATACTCTTCATCATTTATACTGCGGACATCGGAGACTGCATTAAAAATTGCAGAATACATAGTTATGCTGACGATACTCAGCTTTTGTACACCTTTGACCCTAAGGACTTCGACGATGCACAGGAAAAAATTAATGAGGATCTAAATAGCATTGCATCGTGGTGCAATAGTAGAGGCTTGATGCTTAATCCTCATAAGTCGGTTGCAATGATTTTAGGTACCAATCAACAGAGAACAAAAGTTATCAATAGTACATTTCAATTGACCATCAATGGTTGTATTATACCAATGTCGAACTCAGCAAAAAACCTTGGACTCACATTAGACAGCCACTTGAACTTTTCTGACCATGTGAACAGAATGTGTGGGAAAGCTTATGGCAAATTGAAAACACTCCAGAGAGTAAAGCAGATTTTGCCGAGTGGGACTAAATCCAGATTGGCAGATGCACTCGTCCTATCTCAGCTGAACTATGGGGATGTTATATATGGTTCTTGTATATCCAATCAAGATAGTAATAAAGTACAAAAAGTGCAGAATGCCTGTGTCAGATTTGCTTTAAATGTACAGTTGAGACAACGTATTACCCCATTTCTGAGAAAGCTAAACTGGCTTGATATGAAATCCCGACGATTATTGCATTTAAGTTGCGTTACGCACAAAATTCTCTCCACTGGACAGCCAGAATACCTCAAGAAGAAACTCATCCAACGGAAGGACTGCCATACACGGACAATAAGAAATTTGAATCAGCTCAACATCCACGCTCATCACAGTCAGAAATTTAAATCATCTTTTACTTACTCTGCCGCTTTAACATACAATAAAATATCAGAAAAATTCCAAGAACTTAATTTGCCATCGTTTAAACACAACCTAAAGAATTTTCTACTTCAAGATAATTAATAACATCAAAATAGCCACACCACAGAAGAAATACAAGTTCACCTACGACTTTAAATATTATGCTTTTATTATGTATTAGTAATTTTCTATCTATCCGTTATAATATTTAGATTTAGTTAAGATTTAGATACTAGTTGGTTACATGGAAGATCAACAGACACAATAGTGTATTTTCCTGTTGAATGTTCGCCATTTTGTATATCATGCAAATAAAGATAATTGAATTGAATTGAATTGAATAAGACTATTCATTGGAATCTGCTGCGAGTTGCGAAAGGTTTAACACTTTGTCTACACAAGGGTACAGTGATGGGCGGTGTTGGGGAAGGAACTTAAACGCGTTCCTAGGAATGTGGTTCATTTTTGGGGAACTTTTGAGTGAAAACGTTCACTTTTACATGTTTGTTTATTTTGAATGTGAACTTTAAACGTTTGTTTTATTCACACACTTTTCTATGAAGTTTGCTTCTCAGTAATCGTAGATTTTTTACTATAAATAATCTCTATCTTCCTCAACCTGGAAAATTTCAATCTCGTACAGCCCTATACTAAAATCTTTCACATAGAGATCACCACGGACCTCGAAACGTCGGCACAAATAAAGTTGTTTCATACACGATAATAACCCATTTCATTTCAATAATACATAAATTATATTATGTAGGTACTCAAATAAAATGGTGAAATGTAAGTAAAATAATGACGCATCAATCATGTTATTATTGTCCTTGTTATGGTAGTACCTACCTACCTATTAATTTAACCATTGAATTGTCATTAACTTTTAAATTGTTTCAAAAAAGAAAATGTATTATTATTAACTAGGAAAACGCTCAGTGTAACGCGTTGATGAGCGAGCACGGGTACGTGCAAATTCTCGAACCGGAAATGCGTACATAACGCACAGAAAACATATACATCCATATTGAATTGATTATGATATCAAAGTGTATGCTTTTCATGGAAACTTTAAAATAGCATCTAAGCACCTGGTTCATAAAGCAAATCAGAATCAATTTTCAATTGGCACTGGAAAACATTCATTTCGATACTTCATTACTGACAGATATTAAAAATGTAAATAACTTCATACGTTCTTAACTGATTGGGATGAAATTTTGTAAAATAAGAGACAATATTGGTCTTAATGATCATGCAAAATATGAGTTTGATCAGAATTATCGAAGACCGTTTTCATTTTTCAGCCTATCAGGAGATATTTATTTAAATTTTAACCAATGAATGGATTTCAAAAAAAAATATGGTATGCAAACAGAGAAGGTTGGTTTTACATGTGTACAACATTTCAGCTCGATCAAAGAAAAACTCTGACCTGTATAGCCAAAATATGAGTTTGATCAGATTTATCGAAGACCAGTTCCATTTTTCAACCTACCATCAGGAGATGTTTATTTAAATTTTAACCAATCAATTTTTTTCAAAAAAATTAGGGGTCAGCATACAGAAAAGGTTGTCTCCACATGTGTGCAAAATTTCAGCTCGATCGAAGAAAAACTCTGACCTGTATAGCGTCAGTAAACGGAAAAAAAAACAGAGGTCCGTGCCAAAAGAGCCAAAAGGAGACGCTCGCTTCGCTCGCTCAATTATTATAACTTTTATTTGCTTTTTAAGGAATATGAAGTTTCATTAAACATGTCTAAAAATAAGAACATGAACTTTTAAAAAGTTCATATATTTGGATGCAAACTGAACTTTTAAAAAGGAACTTCCCCAACACTGGTGAGGGGCATGTTAAGGATGATCTAGACCACGTGACCACCTACGTCATGCCCTGCAATCTTCAAAACGAATCAGGCCGCCATTACATTTTTAAGAAGAAAAGATGGGTTCACTTTCGTTCGAATAACTTCATAATTACCCTAGCTACAATAATTCGGTCAAGGACTGGGGTGTTAATAAAAGATCGCTCTCAATGTTTCATATGACACTTTAATAATGAAAATGCTTTACTGAACTAAAAAGTGGGTTTTCACTACGGCAAAACGTCGGCAAAACGTCGACCACGACACGCAAATCAAGTCTCATTAAACTGGACAATACGAAAATATTAAACACATACCTGCAGTTATGATCTATACGATATTCCTTATTTTTCAAGACGATATTTTCATATCTTTTACAAGCACAACACATCTCCAAATTACTTCAACGAGCCTATATATTACACCGTCTTGCTCCTCGTATTTAAGTTTTGTCTACTGTCAGGTTAGAACCACTGCCTTCTTTATTATGACTTTTCGAAGCAAGGTCAGAAGTTTCTAAGGTTGTTTCTTTGGCGTGACAGTAAAACAAAACTTAAATACGAGGAGCAAGACTGTGTAATATATAGGCTCGTTGAAGTAATTTGGAGATGTGTTGTGCTTGTAAAAGATATGAAAATATCGTCGTGAAAAATAAGGAATATCGTATAGATCATAACTGCAGGTATGTGTTTAATATTTTCGTATTGTCCAGTTTAATGAGACTTGATTTGCGTGTCGTGGTCGACGTTTTTCCGACGTTTTGCCGTAGTGAAAACCCACTTTTTAGTTCAGTAAAGCATTTTCATTATTAAAGTGTCATATGAAACATTGAGAGCGATCTTTTATTAACACCTCAGTCCTTGACCGAATTATTGTAGCTAGGGTAATTATGAAGTTATTCGAACGAAAGTGAACCCATCTTTTCTTCTTAAAAATGTAATGGCGGTCTGATTCGTTTTGAAGATTGCAGGGCATGACGTAGGTGGTCACGTGGTCTAGATCATCCTTAAGGTAATACATACCAATTTTTAATTAAATAATTAATAATTAAATACTTCAATTCTGTCACCTACCTCTGGGTCACACAAGATGTTAACATCAGTGATCGCTTCCTCTCCAAAAATGTCCCCAGCAAGCTCCTCAAGGTTGATGCCGAAAGTCTGGCTAAGCGAATCTCTGGAATAAGGGAATCGGCGAAGGTGCTCCCTCAGCCGGAACCGTGTTGGTTCATCGCCAGTGATGATCTGCAGGGTAGCCAACTCGGCAACATCTCGATTGTTCCACATATGGTGACCTTGTTGAGGCTGTGGCATAAGGATGCAGGTCATAGATGGAACTACACATTTACATAAAATGAAGCCGCACGCTATTAAATTCAGTAAGATTTGTCAAAAACAAAATATAGGAATATCAAACAAGGAGATGAGACCATTGAGGTAACTACCCTTTAAATATGAAATGTATGATAAAAATAATTTTAGGTAGTACATAATTTAACACAAAGGTCATACCAGTTGTCATACTCCAGTCATTAAGTCCAGTAAGCTTGAAATGTATGCTCATATCCGATTCTTTTAAATTAGGTATTAGGGTCATTCCAGGGAATTTCACTCAAATAAAATACATTTTGACCTCGACCGACCCAGATTTTGATGAAACTTGGTACACTTGTTTAGATTAGTGATGTACCTAAGTAATCAAATTTTTTTTTGTTTTTTTTACTCAAAGGGTTCAAAAGTTATTCGACACTAAAAGTACCTAGAGAGTGCGCTAGTAAATATAAGATGGACGCTCCCGCGAGTACAATCCCAGCGCGTGCGTACTTTTACATACAAGTCACTTAGATGTCAATCGTAACGAGTTCAGTAAAAAGTTATAAATACATCGCGAAATAACAGAAATTGATGCTTACCTCAGTGTCAACAATCAAATACAATTGGCATATTTCATTACAGCACACATTCATTCAAATTCTTGTGAAAACGAGTTGCCTATTCACCAAAAGCAGCATTTGACAGATTGCAATTGTTTGAACGAGGCGTCAAGAAAAATGTGTGTTCAGAATGCCGTGAGATAAACAATTTGCATCTGTCAAACGGTGGTTTTTGGTGAATTGACAACTCGTTTTCACAAGAATTTGAATGAATGTGTGCTGTAATGAAATATGCCAATTGTATTTGATTGTTGACACTGAGGTAAGCATCAATTTCTGTTATTTCGCGATGTAATTATAACTTTTACTGAACTCGTTACGATTGACATCTAAGTGACTTGCCTGAACGCGCCCTGTGCGCATGTGCACAAGTACTCGTGGTATAGATGTTCACTTTTTCCGCTAGGTGGCGTTTTGCAACTTTTAGTGTCGAATAGAGGGTTGAAATTTGGGGCTTTTTCACCCCCGCGCGGCTGGTCGCTATCATTTTAATTAATTTTGAGGGTTGTATGAGAGCTACAGAGCTCCAAAAAAATGCATTTGAAAGGTAAGAACATGATCTGCATGAATATGTATTTTAGCTTGACACTTTGTTGACTGGTATTTAATTATGATTTTTCCCATCTACATTTTCAAAAACGACCCTAGGGAAAAAACTTATTTTTTTGGGGGGTTGATTTTTTTTTTGAAATTACAAAACCTATGCATGACTATGTGTGCTAAATTTCAGGACTGGCCCTCCAGAACTTTTTTTTATATATGTATATTTAGTGAGAATCATCAGTTTCGAAGCATCGTTCACCTGCAATATGACAAACTTATAGGTTACTTTCTTCCTGTTAAATTAATTAAAATGGTTCTAGGTGACTTCTAGTTCTTTACCTTACTGCAGCAAATAATTTCTAAGCCCTGTAGTTGCATTGCTTGTGTCTGCAGCTGACAATACGTATGTTCGGCCGGTTGCAGTAGTTGGGTCAGCCAATGATAAAACTTCATCGAGATGCACTTTGTAGCTGGTCTGGTTTAGTTGGGTAGAAGTAAGAAGGTGCTGGTCCATGGGGGTGGAGGAAACTAACTTTCAGTTCACTTGTGCTTGATAGTTTTTCAAAACACATGCAAGCCACCAGTCACCGTCACAAAACTATGTACATAGTCAAAGGCAAATGTGTGGGTTTGAATGTCAATCACGCAATCTTCATCACTATCCTCACTGGCATTTACTTGATCTTCTTCCTCAGCAACATATACAGTGTTTGATTCATCAGACAGAGAAAATGGTTTCACATTCAAAAAAGCCCCAAATTTCAACCCTCTATAACTTTTGAACCCTTTGAGTAAAAAAACCAAAAAAAAAATTGGATTACTTACATCACTATTCTAAACAAGTGTACCAAGTTTCATCAAAATCTGGGTTGGTCGAGGTCAAGAGGTGAGTGAGATCCTCTGGAATGACCCATTATGTAGTGTGAAGGCAAAACTCAAAATAGCACTTTCTTTAACTGTGTGCATCCTTACTGATTCATCTTAGTCTTAAAGGTAGAACTTGTACTTAGGCCGGTTGTACGATGTCCCGATAAGTACGATAAAGTTCACTTTAGCCTAAAGTAGACTTTAGCGGTCTAGATATCTGTGTTTCATTGGTTATTGCCATGGTTTCAGCCGATAAATCCTACCGCTAACTTTGTCGGGACATTGTACAACCGGGCATGTCTATTACATTTAACTTTAAATACTACATAGTCTACATATAAAAAGATCATTACTTGATAAAGAACGCGAACAACAGAGGCACTCCCTGGTGCTAATACTATGCCAGGAGGTTGCACCGACAACACCGAGTCACTGAACGGCTGCAAACCTGTAACATAACGTGAATTTGAAGAAAGAATATTTTAGAAAGTGCATCATAGGTAATGTGCAACATTTTTCTTAGAAGGCTTACTCTTGGCAAAGATCTTGAAGAGTGAAAATATGGCAAGATTGCCTTTGTTGTGCACACGGAAACGAGCCTGCATCTGAGCGCGAGTGTTGCCACAGACACCGAGATTCAGCCACATGCGGCCACCACTGTCTTTTGGAATGCCTTCGACATTGAGCTGACCATTCCCTCCATAGCCATTGAGCTTTACCTATGGAGCAATTGAGAATACAAATAAAAGGACCAAACAATGGAGAGAACCTTAACAATAAGATAATGTTTTTTTTTAAAGCAGTGAGGTATCAAATATCCATTCCACAAGAGAATGGATGTGGATTCATGGTACATTTACAAGGAACAGTGGAAATATCTCTTCTATGGTTACCTAAGATATTTACTGTTCCCCAGTTCCTGTCTCTCTTGGAATGGTTACTCTTGGGTCTCGATTTGCATTTGCTGAGTACATGCTCATAGAGCTTACATCAGCAATATAAACATTTCTTTGGGAATATTTGAGAATTTTGGCAAAAACAATAAACATTAGGACTGTTAATTGTTTTAGCAATGCTACTCAACGAGTAATTCTCAGCGCTTCATCATAAATATTATCAACAATCATCTTACCGATTGAACAGAACTCGAGAGTGCACTTGATGAAAACTTGATGAATCCAAGAAAAGCTCCGACTTTGGATGGGTTGAATATCACACTTAGTTTGCAGCATTCATTTGAGTTTAGTCTCAATGCCCGAATATCAACAATGTCTCCTTGTTCATTCTTGAACTAAAAACCACAAAACAACCATAGGTATAAACTCATGTAGTTATTGAATAATGATGGTAGGTACTCAATATGAAACTCAATAGAAAAATGTGTTAGAGATTGTGTGTGCGACTGAAAACGAAGATTACTTAGTCATACACTTTGAAGCACTTTGACGATAATATTTTCTGCAGATCTTATGTACAGTACTTACTTACCTTAAAGGAATGGGATGGATCAACAATTCTTGCCATAATCTTGGAAGTATGCATCGAGTAGTTCTTGATGGTAAATGTTTTGACCTCGGCCTTGCCCAGTGCAGTGCTGCTCCAGGACAGATTTGTTTGCGTCGACTTGATGTTCAATGTACCATCCTCACTTCCATCTGCGCTCGACTTGGAAGCAGTACTTGCTGAAAAACAAATGGAACACAACATTGAAATTATTTAAAGTTGTCAGTAATTATGATCATTGCAATCAATTTATAATGTACAGTGAATGCAAAAGTAACATTCTCCCTGAAAATGTAATTTTACCTGTGTTGGATGAGCGACTGCTACTTCGGCTAGAAGCGAGTGCCATTGTCGTGACACAAAGTATGTCAGATTCATGGATATATCCGTTAGGTTGTACAGTGATGACCAGTCGCAGATCAATGAACTTTGTCAACTCGTTGCGCGGCGTAAATGTCAACTTGACACTGGTTTCCTCTCCTGGCTGGATGTCCACTCTGCTTTTGTCCACGGAGAAGACATCATTCTCAACAGGTCCCTCATCTAATGTCACTACCTCAACTGCTAGCTTGAGCGGCACGAAACCATCGTTTCTCATCAGGAACGGATGAGTTACACTTCTGCCGAGCTCGCACTTCAACGTCAAAAGAGGAATTGTAGCTGCATGGAAACTCAGTCGAGTGAAACCCACGCGACTGCGAAGAATCACGGACTTCACTTGCTCGTGATCAGGCGTGTCCAAGTGTACAGAGAGTATGCCAGTCAAGTCCACGGTCTTGTTCGATTCTGACAAAATAAATAATTATTATACTTATTTAAGCTTTGAAAAGTAATCATAATATTATTATGCAATGCAGGTACTATACACAATTCACAAATTTTTTATTCTAGAACTGTAGTTACCTAGTATTTTTTAATTTAGTAGGTATGCAGACAGAAAATAGAAAAGTGAATGGAACTAACAGGAACTAAAAACTACCCACATGTGACATGTGTGAAAGTTTTTCTATGGAACTGAAACTGAACCGGTTCTTTCTTTGCAACAAATTACTAATTAGCTCCCAACTCAAAAAATTAAGAAAACACCTACGGCTCATTCCAAGATTCTGCAGTGTGGTAGTACAACACGTAATAAGCAAGCGAAGCTTTTCCTTGGCACCGATTTTGTAGAAATAAAGAAAAGATCGTTGCTCAGATTGGTCGCTGAGGTCAGATTCATTAATCACTGAATCGTCATCAATACTGAAAGCACAATATCGAGAGATGTTCTTGATGACAATATGTATCGGAAGATCTGCATCACTTCGATTGTGTAATGTGATGAACAACTGTTCACTGGAACATTCAGGCATCAGACCAAAATCCAATACATTCTCTCCGCCCGTTTCTGTACACAGGTCAATCTGTAAAAAATGTGGATATGAACTTTGTTCTTCTAACTTGTAACTACATAATCTATAGGTAATTGAAAAGGACAATAGGGACACATATGCATACATTTTTGAAAGACAATCTTTCAAAATATCAACATATTTGTTGGTAAAACACACTATTTTCATACTCAAAAGTGTAAATTTTCATTCATAAATACCTATGAAATAAAAATTCAGTTGACATTTTGGCAGGAAAACAGTATTCCTGACATTTCCTAACGAGTGACGTAATTTTTATCAACTAACAATGATGTTGCCATAAAATATGACATCACTCGTTAGGTAATGTCATCATGGAGGTGTCATGAATACTATTTTCCCGCCAAAATGTCCACTCGTGAGATGCTATGATTATGAATTATTATTTACACTTATGAGTTTGAAAATAGTGTGTTTTACCAACAATGTGAATACTAGTACCAACAATGACCGGTAGCGAGGCACATGTGTTACGGGGCTTGCCCTATACTCGCTACCGGTAAATGGACCTCTGTATGTATGTACATTTTAAAATAAATAATAATAATAATAATAATAATAATTAAAAAACTTTTGCATATTCCCAATAATTACATATTGAAAGGATTTACCAAGTCATCCCGATCTCTGCAGGGCTCCTCTTCTATCTGATCGCTATTACAATTGATTGGATGCTCATCATGAACTATTAGCCAGCCAGAAGATAAACTGTCCTTTATGTTCATGTCCAAATGATCTGTCTCGTCACCACTGTTATTCCAACTGAGAAGCGAACCAGACAGTGGCGTAAAGCACACGGAAGAGGCGGTTACGTCAGATACCTTCCTGTCATTTAGCGATTTCTTGGAAACATCTTGCAGGATTCTTTCTAGCCCGATACTCCTTCTTGACGATCTAGATTTGACAGACTGTCTGTCTGCATTTGTGCGCGGCTTGGACGGATCAGTATTTTCACTATCAGAATCATTCAATTCTACAACATCCTGTGTGACACCTCTTATAGAATCAGTATTAGTCAACACGCCTTTTTGAGGACTTACAATCTCACAACCAAAGCTGGGACGTGAACTCATGTTTCCCTTTGAGTCCAGACTTCCCATATTTTCCGAGCGCTTAAGAAAGAAGTCTTCGACAGGAATTTTAGAAGGTCCTTCTACTTGGTTGGTGCTGGGCGTGGTATTTACAGTTATCTCCGATTTGTTTTCTTGAGACATATTGGGAAGTATACTTTCAGATGTTTGTGGCAGAATCTCATGAGCTCTTGCAACCTCTTCATCACCAGCACGTAGCTGTGCTATTGCTTGGGTTGAATCTGTGTGGCCAACAATTTGTAATTAGACACAAGCAGCGATCTACAGGGTATCACTACCTCGGTAAGTTCGCCCAAGGACACCTTTCAACTGCAGAACACCCTACTCTAGTATGAACATGGGTGGGTGGGCACAAACTGAAACGTTAGAAAGCTTTCCAAGGCAATTAATAACAGTTTTTTTTCATTTTGTGAGTTACCTATAGCTTAAAAAAAAATTGAAGAGAGAAAATAATAAATTATAAAATTGTACAGGAGAACATTTGGTGTGAAACAGCCACAATACTAGACCAATTGAACTATAGCACCTCTACTTAAGAAAGTACCTAACTACATGTATGTAAAGCAGAGATGGGCGAAAAATATCGATATATCTATACAATGGATACGATATATCGAAGATTTCGTATCGATACACGACGTTACGATATATCGCGATATCGATACAATCCATGCCGATATTTTAAAATCTAATAAAACCTGTTTTTTCCCGTAATTTTCAGTAAGATTTCTTGAAAACACCACTTTTTAAGACATATTTTTGGAAAATTGTATCGATATTTTGATATACTGATACATTGGTTTTGATAATATTGATATATCGTATTGATACAGCATGAAGCGATATATCGATGTATCGATATCTCTTTGTAGAAATATCGATATTTCGATATATCGATATACTGACATATTGTGCCCATCTCTAATGTAAAGTCCGTCGATTTTTTCCATCGGCAAACGCCGTATCCAGTGACAATTGCCATTTAGCATTTACGGCTCAAGAACAAGACATTTACAAACAAGCTCCCGGCAAGCTCCACAGCTAAGCAAAAATCGCCCTTCCAGCCCCTGACTTGATACCTGGCTCTTCTTACATTTACAACCTGCCAACACAGACCACAACACATACTGATTGTGCTGATTGCAGGGACCCGAACCTTTATTAATAAAGGTTCGGGTTCCGGTTCCACAGTTTTAATTTATAAAGGTTCGGGTTCCGGTTCTAAAACAAATATTCTTAAAGGTTCGGTTCCGGTTCCTGCATAAAGGTTCTGGGTTCCGGTTCTCAAATTTTAAATCAAACTATTATAAAACTTCAGTAATTGGAATTATTGGATTTGGATTTTCCTATGATTGCAAGCACAAGTGTAGGCAGTGTCTGTATGTCTGTATCACAGGATGGTGCGCAGAGTAAATATGAGAGGAGACAGTATAGTGGCTGCAATGTTCTCCATAAGACAACGTAAACATTCATTTTTCCTGAGTTATCATATTCAAATTGTCGGCAATACAGTTCTCATCCCAGTAGTCAGATTCAAAATTGAAAACTCGAGCAGCGTTTGCATAATGCAGAATTATTAATTCTTATCAAGAATGAAAAATTTCTACAAAAAATACATATTGGAAATTTTATAAAAAAATAAAATTTATACAACTTTGTGAATAATATTATACCAAACCAAGTGATATACATGATTTTTTTTTATTAAAAGAAGGAACCTTAAAGAACCTTTAAGAACCTAATTGATTATTAAGGTTCAGGTTTCGGTTCCGGTTCTTTGGGAAAAAAGTATAACGGTTCCGGTTCCGAAATTATAAAGGTTCATACCGGTTCTAGGTTCCGGTTCCTGGCTGATTGTCAAACTCCATTGTGCAAATTCTGAGTTGAAATCAATAGAAAACTAGGACTTTAACTATACAGTCACATGCCGAAGTTGATTACCAGAATCCCCGGGATGATGTACGGCACGGGGATATGGTAAACAGCTTCTGAAAGCGACTGCACTGCACATACCTAATGTCCTTCTCCTGCAGTACAAGCAATAAGTGGCCTCAACAACTTACCTGCTGGTCTAAATACTTCTCCTGAAAAACTGTCTACTATTGTTCCATTACCATTAAAGGTTTGTGAAAACGGATCAGAATTCTTCTGTGGTGAAATAACTTGGCTTACATCAAACGAACTAGTATCCAACAGGGAAGTTGGAACATCAGCCTGGCTGTAAAAATATCGCGACGACTCATTTGGATGTAGAAAATGAGAATGAATAGAGCTTGGTTTTGAAGATTTGTCCATTTGTTGCATGACCTCTAGCGCGAGAGCTCTTTCTTTGCGAGCTATCAGGTCAGCTGCAATATATAAACGTTGCTCGTCTTTAGCATCGGCTGAAGATTTTTTAGACGTATTACTCGAGTTCAATACAGAGTCAGCGTTCGGAAGAGAAGAAAAAGATGGACTTGGTGAACGTTGTAGCATCTTTTCGATGTACTTTGTTTCATCAGGAAAATCTGGAAGGTAAGACAATACAAAATGATGTTAATTTCCCTAGACTGGGACATTCTTCCCATTTACTTTACATGTTTTAATCTAGAACTAATAATATACTCCCATCCCATTTCAGGTTGTGGCCGAGTCAGGACCAGTTTGAGGTGTCATCACATTTACACAAGAGACTTATATTGTTTTCGTCTGTGGGCTACTTTACTCATACTTGTAAAGTGTCGCTACTACACAACCATTACAAAATTAACATACCTACTACTACCTAGGTCAATTTAATTTATTAGTACCTTCCATGCTGTCAACATCAACTAACCCCAGTGAAGATACTTCGCTGGCTTGGTCACTTTGACGAGGGGGCCAAAATGTATTGTTGGCATTCGACCGAAGAATTTCAAGTTTTCTACTAAGAGCTTGCTTTTGATCAATGGCATGCGCTATCCTCTCTTCAGGACCCAGCTGACTCATCACTATGTCCGACTGTGGATTGGTGGTGACTGTAACAGGCAGCATTGAAATGCTGCAACAGAGAAAACAATATAATTATTGAAAGAATGGCCACCGTAACTCCTCCGTTTTTGGTTGCTATGAATGTATGCATTCCATTATTGCCTTGGCTAGTAGGTACAAGTTTGAAAAGCCATCCTCCCTACCCCCCATTGGTGTCGTGAGCAAAGTGTTTTCCCCAGAATATCGTTTTTGGATAGCACATCGAGATCTGATGTCCTCTTTTTCGAGTCATGGCATATGGCAACCCTACCTAGGTATATGTATACCTACCTAGGTCCTCCTAGGTAGGTAAAACGATCTCTAGGTAGAACCTGTCTCACAAATTACTTACGTTTTCTGTCGATTTACAGTAGATGTTGCCTGTGGGATTAAAGTATCAAGAAATGATCCATTGAAATGATCATTAAGTGTTTTGCCGCCATAACCTTTCGGTGAGTCATGTTCGAGTTCTGATTCCATGTCAATTCCGTCCCTGATAAGTTGTTTGTAACTACAAAAAATGCACTGTATTTAAAGTTACGCAAATGGAAAAAGACGCAGAGAAGTGAGGTAGAAACAGGTAGGTCAAACAAAATGTAAACCAGTTCAGCTTGACAGACAAGAACAAGAAATTTGAAACTTGCCTGCTGCTGCCTGCTTCTCTTCTTCTTCTTTCTTCGCTTTATTGGCCTTGATTTATAATATCATGTTGGCCAGCATGGGTAAAAGGAAGCGCGGGATTTTTAAACACTGGGACACTGGAGACTAAACCTGAGCCATACCAGGCGATACTGACGACATGAAAAATGGCCTGGACTAGGTAAACCGCCAGCCAGGGACCCAGGAATTATAATAACTATTGCTATTGCTATTTTCTATGTTAGTAATGTATTTTCTAATGTTATTTAAGTTTTATAAATTAAGGTTTATATTTTTTTCCCTGATTTCATCAAATATTCACTAAGTATTATATAAATATCTATTCTGTCAGAGGTTAGAAGGCTTAAAATATTCCACGGTTTAGGGCACTTTAACTTGTCTAATTTTTTTTCCATATTGATTCTGTTTTGTATATACTGATGTAATTTGCATTCAAAAAATATGTGGTCTAAAGTTTCATTTTCTTCATTGCATTCACATTCCTTTTCATTTAATATGCCAATTCTATTAAGATGTACTTTTGTTGAGCAGTGACCTGTTTTCATTCTGATTATGCTAGAAATTGTGAATCTACTTAATTTATTATTTTTAAACCATTCTTTATTTTTTATTGAGTTTGTTACCATTGTGTATTGTGATACATGATTTGTCTTGTATATTATCCATCTTTCTGTTCTTATTTTATGTATTTCATTTTTAACTTCATTTATGAAATCAACTGATGGGATTTTTTGTTTGACCATGTTTTCATTATTTGTTGGAATTGTTTTTGCTACTTTATCTGCTTTTTCATTTCCTTCTATTCCTATGTGTGCTGGAGTCCACATGAACTGTATTACAACATTACTTTCTTTTAATTTATTAGTGATATTTTTTATTTCTAAAATAATTTCTGATGATTTTGAACTTATTGAATTTTCTGATAGGTTGGCAAGTACGCTCATAGAATCGGTTATAATAAGAAAGTTTTTCCTGGTATTTTCTCTTTGAATATATTTTAGTGCTTCTCTAATAGCTATAGCTTCTGCAGTGAAAATATTAGCTTGAAATGGTAAAATAAATTGTTGGTTTATTTGAGGTTCTCTTACATGAAATGCTGCTGCCGTGAATTCTTTTAAGTCTTGTTTTGACCCATCGGTATATATTTGCGTATATTTAGGCCATGAATTTTCTATATATTTCTGGAATTTTGAATTTATCTCATCCTGTGGTATAGATTCTAATTTTTTAAGATCATGATCAATTGAGACATTAATTTTTGACATTTGTATATGGTAATCATATTCAAAACATGGGAGATAATTATAAGTTATGATTTCTTTTTTATGATCTTTATATTTATGGTACATTTGAGCAATCAATGAGTATTGTTTGTTTTTATTTGTATATTGCTTTTTTTGGATTTTTTCTGTAAGTAATTGTAATTTGGGTAAAATGGGATTTCTATTGACTGGAAGAATTTTATGAATATATTTCCCTGCTAGCCATTCTCTTCTTAGATCTAGGGGGTGGATGTTTGCTTCAATTTGTAATGCTTCAATTGGTGTTGATTTCATACATCCAAGAGCAACTCTTATCCCTTGATTTTGAATTTTATCTAATTTTATTAAGTGTGTTTTTGCAGCCTGTGAGTATAGAAAACAACCATAATCGAACTGGGATCTTATTAGTGCTTTATATACTAATATTAATATTTCAGGATCTGCTCCCCACCATACTCCTGTTAGACTACGTAAAATATTCATTCTTTTCTTACTTTTTTCTAATAGATAATTTATATGAGGGCCCCATGTTAGTTTATTGTCAAATATTATGCCAAGGAATTTAAATTCTTTTACTGTTGTTATAATGTTTTCCCCTATTCGAATCTCGTCTTGTGGAGTTGTTCGTTTATTATTGAAATATAATGTTTTACATTTACTTATTGACAAGGAAAGTCCTAATTGATGTAGATTATTATTTAAATTATGAAGAGATTTATTCATACATATAGCAGCTATTTTATTATTTGGAGCTATAGAGTATTTTACTATGTCGTCTGCGAATTGTAATGTTCTTGTATATGGGTCTAAAATTGTCTCTATGTTACTCGTATATAGGGAGTATAAAATGGGGCTCATCACTGAACCTTGAGGCAAACCTATACTTGTGATTCTAGGTCCTAAGATTTGACCATCGTGTTTTACCCAAGTTTCTCTTTCAGATAGACCGTTTATTATCCATTTAACTAATCTTAAAGGTATGCCTAATTTAATCAATTTATGTAGTAAAATATTAATTTGTACATTATCATATGCCCCTGTAATATCTAGAAAAGTTGCAATTATAGAGTAGTTGTTAATTTTAGCTAAGTTAATATCAGTGTGTAATATATTAAGGCTGTCTGTTGTAGATCTACCTTTCCTAAATCCATACTGATTTTGATCTATTTTATTATAATGTTCCGACCACCAGTCTAATCTCTTAACAATAATTTTTTCCATAACTTTAGCCACTGTGGATGTTAATGATATAGGTCTATAGGAGTCTACTATACCGGGTTCTTTGCTAGGTTTTATTACTGGTAATATTAATTGTGTTCTCAATTCAATTGGTATTATTCCTTCTTCGAGTAGTTTGTTATATATGTTTCTTAGTTCTTCTCTTCCTTCTATTGGTAAGTTTCTTAACATTATGTTTGCTATATTATCTTTTCCAGGAGCTTTATCTTTTGTTGTGTCTATTGCACTATTTACTTCGTTAATATTTATTTCTTCAGTTAGCATATCGTAATTTGGATTATGTGTTTGAGAATAATTTTCCCATTCTATTTGAGGTACAGCTGAGCAAGGTGCAATTTTGCAATGAAATTCTTCCTTCCATGATTGATTTACATCAATATTAGTGGGATGTCCTTGTGTTGGTGTTAACGAGGATTTCTCATTACTCATCCTATATCTACTAATCATGGACCAAACCTCTTTAATGGGAGTATCCTTATTTAATTTGGAACAATAATCTTTCCACCCTTGTTTTCTTTTATCTCTTAATTTCAATTTAGTCTGTGACTCTATTCTTTTGAGGTTTTGATAATTTTCATAGTTTGATTTTATTCTGAAATTTTTGTTTGCTAATCTTCTCTTAGCTATGGCCTCGTTGCATTCTTCGTCCCACCAGGGGTTTACTCTAAGTATTCGTTTTTGTTTATTCGAGTTATTGTAGTTTTGCCCATTCTTATTACTATTATTGTGTATCGATGCATTTGGATTAGCTAATTCAATTGCTGAGTTTAAAGTATTTATGAATATTTCATATCTTTCCGTAATGTTGAGTTCTAGATCTTTGGTAACTCTTATCAATTTTTTAACTTCTTCTTTATATATTTCCCAATTTATTTTCCGATAATTTCTAATTTTGGAGTTCGAGTATGTTGATGTTGTTAGATTATTTACTATTGGATCAGTTATATTAATTAGAATCGGAAAATGATCGCTGCCTAGATTATCTTGTTGTAAAACTTTCCACGTCATTGATGAACTAATATTAGCTGTCGTTATTGTGAGGTCAACCGGTTCCATACGTCTGTATGGGGATGGTTGCATCGTGTTTGTACCATTGTTTAGGATTACTAGATTTTTGTCTTCAATAAATTCTAACAACTGGTTTCCTGGTCGATCATTTCTGCTACTTCCCCAGGCTTTATTATGGCAATTCAAATCTCCTGCTATTATATATTTATTATTAACAGAGAGTTTATTATGTAATTGACCCCAGTCTGTTGATTTCATTTGATGGCCTGGAGAACAATAGACTGAGGCAATTGAGTATGATTTATTATTGAATTTAATATCTGCTGCAATGATTTCTAATTTGTTTATGTTAATATTTATATCAATAATATTATAATTAATTTTTTGATTGATAATTATAGCAACTCCGCCATACCCGTCATTTCTATCTTTCCTCAAAATGTTGAAATTTTTAATTTGTACTTTTTGATTATTTTTAAGCCATGTTTCACTAATAATTGCAATGTCTATATTTTCCTCAGCTAATTTAAATTTTAGACTTTCAATGTTTGAATAGAATGATCTACAATTCCATTGTAAAATTTTTAACTTATTTTCATTTTTTTTATTTCTATCCATTCTTAGTTATATTGTTGGGGTGGAAATTAATAGAATTCATCCCGAGGGGACAGAGGAGATTCCTCTGTCCTCAAGATGTCTTCTATCATTTCTCTTATTGTACTTTGATTAGGTATTTTATTATTTACTATTGCTGTAGTTATTATCTGTGCAATGCACACGACAAGCTCGTTGGTAGAAATGTTTATTTTTTCTTCTCTTGGCTTCTGGAAAGGGCTGTTTCGATGTATATTTGGCCTTTGAGTTATAGGAGAGTGCTGCTCCGGTGCATAGCTAGGGCTATATGTATATATCGGGATACTGGGACCATTGTTGGGATTTCTTCTTCTTTTTACCGGGTTCTGTTCTTGTTGTTGTTGTCGGCTTCCCCCTGTGCTCGTAGAAGGAGTATTCCATGGATTAGTCATCACCTCCTCCTCCGTTATTGCCTCCGGTATTTCTGGTATCTCGTTAGTATTATTTACTCTATTCTTGTTATCATAAGCAGCCTCTGCATATGTACGTTGCCTTGGTGATTTTGCTCTCCTTTCTGAAATTATTTCTGAGAAAGTTTTATTTTCATGTGCCATCTGGTATTTCACATCTTGCTGCAATCTCCATTCATCGCACTTATTTCTATCCAAGGCAGAGTGTCTGCCACAGCAATGAACGCATACTTGGTCTCTCAGTTCTTTTATGTGACAAAACTTAGTATAATGGTTATCTGAGCATTTTGCACATCTAGGCTTACTACTCTTACATTGCTTTTCTCCGTGTCCAAATCTTAGGCATTTATGACATATTTTGACTGGCATTACGTATGGTTCAACTGGAATGGCGATATTGTACATATATACTCTTTCGGGTAATTGCCTTCCTTGGAAGGTAAGTACTACCACTCGATTGGGTACATAGACTGGTTTTTCTATACCTTCTATTACTTGCATCGTTCTACTCTTTAATCTCCTTACTTCCTTGATGATAAATTTACACTCTGCGACTTCAATAATTTCTTCATCTGTAATATCTAGATCTATGTTTTTTATGACACCTAGTCTCATTATGAATTGGGTTGGAATGTAGCATGTGTACCCCTTGGATAGCAGTAATGGAGTCTCAACAATTTCATTAGCTTCTTTTGGTGACGTCGTTGTAATACAAATCCTATTACGTCCAACCTTCTTTATGTCATTTATTTGGGTAAATTGCTTAAACAAAATTCTTCCGATCGTGAGCGGGTTGATCCCACCCCTACTCCTCTCTTGGTTCTCTACATTACTTTCAATAATTTCTTCTTTTTTTTCCACTATTACCTTAAATTCGACAGATCTGTCTGTTTCATTATATTTATTTACTATCTTGGGTTTTTTTGGTTTGTCTTCTTTATTATTTTCGGTAATATCTTCATCTTCCTCTCTGTCTCTTTTTCTTGTCTTTTCCTCTGAATTTTCATTAATTTCCATTAATGTAATTATGTTATCAACTGCTATTTCAGTTTCATCCCTTGGGACGAATCCCCCACCACCATCCCCTATCCCCTCTCGGGTAGGGTTCATCCTTATTTCTATACTAATTCAATTCTACATCTACATTATTAACACTCTTACTTAATCTACAACTTTATTTATTATAAGTAACCTTACATCCAATTAATAAATAAATCAACTACAAATATTTACTCTTATAAGTACTTACATTTACTTCTCCTTATAGTAATTAATACTATAGGTACTATAAACTATACATACATACACTATGCCAGATCTAATACTACGTGGTTCTATGGAATGGATTGGAGTTTCTGTTGACACAACCGTCTTCTTCCGTGTCTGAAAGCCGAATCCAAAGATACTACTATATATTACCTTCGGTAAAGATGGGAAGGTCAATGATAAAAATTTGTCGTCGTGTGCCACCTGGTGAAACGTTACGGTACTACCAAGCGGAAACCGGTGCGGAACCGCGACTTTTGAAATATGCGGTATTCAAATCTACCGCGTTTTTGTAACCGCCCCTTTCAAAAACATTTTTCTCAAAATGAAGCTAACATTATAAATTAATTCCTAGAAAACTATTCATCCCACAACAAAAATAATTCCATATCTGTGTTCATCAACTTCTCAACGTTGATAAAAATAATTATTATTCTGAAATTTTATTTTCACTTCACTTCCAGCATGTTATAAAACGCATTGGTCCAGAAAACATTGCCAAATGCAAACATCTTCATGACATGATTTTTATACAGAATGGAGGGATTTGGGAAAATGATTGTGAGCAAGGTGAGGAACAAAATAGTCAATATATATTTTTATGTTATTTTAATGAGCATATTTCATTTTTAGAAGTAGGTACCTATAGGTACTACTGAAACACATTTTTCCCAAATCATACCTACCTGATATTTCTAAAAGACAAAACAGAAAGTAAATTTTTGCATATTAGATCAGGTTTACAAATAAAAAATAGATAGGCAATGGCATATTTCATGCAGAACAAAGAAAAGAAAATAATTGTGTATATTTCTCATTATGTTAAGTTGAAATGTATTTAGGTATAATCATACACTAGACCCCAAAATTCTAAATTTTTAAAGGCTACTCACTAATTAATTATTCGAAAAAAAACTAGTAGTGTTAACAAATGTGTAAATAAAAAAAGTGAACTTAATAAATTATGTATTGAGTAGAATTATTTGCGAAAGAAATTATTTTCATAAGTTTTAGTATATGATATATTACCTTAACACAATAAATAAATATAACGGCAGATTGCTATAATACCTGCACAGCAATTTGAGTAGGTACCTATTTCATGCATAAAAGCATTTAGCAATTAGAATTTTCATGCAAGAAATAAATAAAATAAGTACATCATTTGGTATCTGTTTAGAATTGGCACGTTTTAACACACAATAAATAAATAGGTATAAATTAAATACATCATTTGGTATGTGTTCCGTTGGCATGTTTTAACACCAATAAATAAATATGTAAAACAGCCAAATAATACATGCACAAGCAATTTGAGAATTTATGCAAAAAAAACATATTACCTGCACAAGCAATTTGAGTAGGTATTTATGCAAAAAAACATTTAGCATTCTTCATGCAAAAAACAAATTAAAATAACTTAATTTGGTATCCATTCAGTTGGCATGTTTTAACACACAATAAATAAATATAACAGCAAAGTGTATAGAAGCAGCTATAGATTAGTAAAATAGATTAAATACGGATTACAGAGAACAGATTATTGAATTTACTTTTTTATGGACTGTGTACCTCAATGATTATAATTTCAGCAACTCCAAAACACGCAAGTTCTTCTTCTACACCTTGAAAGGAATTCTGTGTTTCCTGAGGTTTTTCTGTGTAGGTTATGTCGGACCTTGTTTGTAAATCGACTAGCATGAACAAGCATGAAAGTGACAGTGACAGATTTTCAATCAACATTGAATCCAAAGCAATCGGTTGGTAGTGAAATATCTTTAGCCAAAGCTTTTCAATTTGATGAAAATATGTGCATCTCCACGCCATCTAGCCAAACGTTACGGAAACTTTTACCGGAAACGATGACTGCGGTACAAGCTTCAGTCCTCTGGCCGAATCTGCCTGCTTCTCAACTGTGCAGTTCTCCGCTTGACGTTTTGAACAGTTTGTTTGATTGAAGAAGGTCATGGACCATGGACTCGAACAGTGCGGTTAACTGTTAAAAGCGAAATTCCCTACGGGTAACCAATGGGTTACAAGGCAGAAAGCAAAACCAAAGACAAAACAGTTTTCCTTCTTTGCCATGAAATGCTTTGATACCACTGCCTTCATTATTTCGTGATTTTCGAATTTCGAAAGCAGTTCATGAAGAGGGCAGTGGGAGAGAGGAGGGAGAGAGAGAGAAAGCACCTTTTTGACAACTTGACAGGACGTCTATTGTGTATCAATAAATTAATTGATACACTTGAAATTTACTGATGCATTTCAAATGAAGAATTTAACATTTGAAGGTAAGATAAAAAGGTTTTCTAATGAAATCACCAAATTGGTTTTCCTTACCTAGGTAGGTAGGTAGGTACTCGATTACTAGGTAAAGGACCTAGGTAGGTGTGTAGGTGGTGTGACATGTCTATTTTCATTAATAAATGTTTTGTACGTATCCAGTAGCTGATATTGACGTTAATGTTTAGAATTAGGACTTAGTATGCCTTTACTTCTATTTTTACAGCTATCGGCATGATTCCTGATTGACTAGTACATTACTTAACTCTTGCTAAGGATGGGATCAACTAGCGATGAAGGAGAATCTTCATCCCACACTTCTAGCACGGATGAAAGGCCACTGAAGAAAGCTCGATATATTTGGCAAATAAAAGGGAAATACCATTTGAAGACGACTGGAGAAGATGAGAAGGATACACTGGAAGTAAATGCATGTGAGAATTCAGTGGCAAATGATAAATATTTAGCATCAGATAAAGTTGTAGATGTTCCGTGTGCCAATGATGAACAAAAACAGAATGTGCTGCCCACAGTAAGCAATGTTTTAGATCCCTCGCCCACAACTTTAAGCGATTCTGATCGCGAATCATTGCACCGATCGAATGAAATGTACCGTCTTTCAAACATAATAAGTAATCTTGAACTCAGCAAGTGGCAAGATCGTCAAGTTGCAAGAAGCTTTGTTGACAATACAATAAATGGCGTACTAGAAGTAATGGGATTCACACCATTGCCATTTGAAGCCGAAGATATTTCAGATGATGACGATATGTTGCTGCCTGAAGGCTCTGGAAATGATGAAGTGGAGGACGAAGCTGTTCTTATGGCAATTCATAGCCATGGTCTACAGAGGTCTGAAGGAGGTCATTCAAGGAGAAGGTCATGTTGCAACAACAATGAGAGTTTATTGCCACAATGTTCATGTAGACCAAGTATACATAATAATGAACATAATGTACAGCTTCCAGACCCTTTCCACAGACGGCCCGTTATTTTTTCCCCAATCGAAGTGGATCATTCCACAGCAGAAAGTAGCAGTAGAATATCGCTTGCAAGCAAGGAAGCTACCAACACGAGCAGTGCAATATCAATAAGTGTTGCTAATGTTAATTACAGTTCCAGTACTATAGAAATTGATGATAAATCATCAGATTGTGTTCAAATAAGTGTAGAGACAACTGAAACCATTCCAGAAGGCGTTACTCTGTCGAAGAGCGTTCCTTTAAATAATAATGCTGTAACTCAAATGTCAACATTTGACCAGAATGACTTTCTTGACCAAGCTGTTGCGGTTGCAATTCTGAAGAAAGGTCTTGGCACATTCAGTGCTGCTGAATTAGGATGATCTCGGTCGTAGATACATAACAGTTTTCAAATGTTTAAATGTAAGCTTTATGAAATTAATATTATTTTACTCAGAAATGGAATTGCAGCATAGAACAATGAAGGGCTTTAAACAGTGTCTTACTGACATTTTATTTGTCAGTAGGTACTAGGTAGCCCAAGTACCGACATATTTTTTTGAAAATGTGTAATGTAACGTACGTACCTAATCGTAGGCTGCTTCCAAGTCTGTATTATCTGCAGTGAATAGCAATACATAGAAGAAGACTGTGCAGTAAAACAATTTTTTTCTTAAATGAATATCCACAATCATGGGCGTTCAGAGGGGGTGTACAAAATACACCTAATTTATGTTTCAAAATTGATTTCATAGTGTCCAAAAACCAAAAAACACCTTGCGGGGCTAGGTGCCCCCTAACGCAAAAAAAATTGTTTTCCTTGCCTTGCCCCCCCCCCCCCCCCCCCCCCCCCCCCGACAGAAATCCTGCAGACGCCCATGTCCACAATATTGGATTTTTAATTCTAGCCCTTCAATAAGAATGTGTCAGTCACTGTAGTCTCCCACCCCAAGAATTGTATGCAGTTTTTTACTTTTACTATGCTCTTTTCTTGGACCAGTCCTCCAGCGTTTCAAGTCCTCATAGTAATTCTTGTTCATGACCATATTTCCAAAGTGTGTCCTGTCCTTGTATGTGTACAGTGAAGTTCATAAATGTGCCAACTTCCAACAGAGAAATATTGAACAGCATTATTGCTACGTTTGTGTCACTATGTAAACCTTATTCATTTATTATTGTATTGGAACCTTACTTCATGTTAACTCTCGCTGCTTTTAAATCTGTTGTAAAGTTCATTCACGATAAGAATTTCACTGACGTTTTAGTCGATCACGTCGTTCATTGGTCAGTCACTTGAACACTGCCCTGTCAATGGCAAGACTTTCTTCTTTGAATTATTGAAATTGTATAAATTATGTCAAATACACTATTTTTATTATTAGAAAATATTAGAAAAATTCAATCGAATTGATTTATTTCCATCTACAGTCGTATTATACATAGTTTTGGATTATTCTATTGATATTTTCATATGTAGGTATACAATTGTTCATTTGACTACAGTAGTATCTACACGGCCGCCATTACGGCTTGCAATTCTAATCGTGAAGGAACTTTACTGCGTAGCCTAGATGTCTTTTACAGCATGGAGGTCATCCAAATTTAAAAAGTAAGTCTGTACTGTACACACATATTACTTCATTTGAAGCTCCATTTCCAGACATTTCTGTGTTTTACAAATGTACTTTGAAATCATTAATCATTAAATGCACATTCACCTCAAGTGAGGAACTTCAAAGGTAACAATATGTACCTCTACCTAAAATAAAGCGATGAATTATAATGAGCAAATGATTTATAATTTACTATTAAGTAGGATACATTTCCAGATCCTCGCTTTACATAGGGGCAATTTTCGAGATCATTCGATTAGTTTTGCCAAATGGATTCGTGACCTGACGTCAGATGAAACAAAATAATAAGAAACTGATTTGGCAGATTGAATGCTAATCCATTTGGTATGTTCATTGTCTTCCGCTCTATATGGGATTCGTGACTGCTATAGCTGCAGCACTGAATGCTTCCGCCAATGTCTGAGGCCCCACTGCTTTACCAAATTCTGGCAATATAAAGACATATTATTCATTCCATTAATGCTACGCTGTGTCTACATTTTTATTCATAAAACAAGAGCATCAAAAGCATATTGTTGTGCTGTGTCAGGTTTTCCTGCAATCTGCTCAAATGTAAGACGATCTCAGCCGGATGCGTGAAGAATTTGACCCATATTTCAAATTTCCCACCAATACTGTACAAAAGGTCTGTTCGTTTTGCTTACTGCAGTTGCAGTAGCAGCAGCTTACAGTAGGCTCTGATAAGTGATAACTCTTGCAGTAGCTTGCTGTACCAACACAAAACGAACGCATTTGCAGCAGGATGGCAGACTGGCCTTTTCCTATTGGTAGGGAGGTTTGTGAATTTGGCGGGAAGAATGTAAAAATAAGTGAGGCTATGTTCTGCATTTATAGAATTCTTGTCTAATCCCAATGCATTTTTATATAAATATGTATCATTTCATAACATGTAACTAAACTAAACTCTGAAACAAATACTCATTTCCCTCCTCCTTAGGCGTTTTTTCACTATCCATCCATAAGAAACACATTTTACATTTCAAACATGGGCCATTTTGCCGCCTACTGCAAAGTTACTGCATTTACATCACCTCCCTACCCAGCTGTAAGAGCAGTCACTGCGCAGCTACTGTCAGTGTCAAATCGAACACAATCGCAGTGACGGAACAGCAAGTTTGATGCAAAACGAACGGATTTGCAGTGAGCAGTAAAGTGCAGTAAGCAAAACGAACAGACCTAAAGGCAACTTTCTGGTGGAAGTTGGAGTTGTTGGAACCTTGAAAAGTGCTGTGAATGCAAGTAGTGCTGCTACCACAACTGGATGAACGGTTTCAGTGGAAATAGTTGTGAAAATGGTGGCGGAATTTCAAAAGAATTAGGACTAATAATTTAATACTATTATAATAACTAATATTAGAATTGGTGTTGGTGGGAACACCCACCCCCTGACCCATTAAATTGGAACCAGCGGATAGATGATTATTATTAAATATAAAATATTAAAACAATAATTACCTTCAGTAAGGAATAAAAGCATTCCATCTTCTAAATCTGTTTGTAGGAACACTTGAACACTTATGAATTCAGCCATTTGAAAAAGCACATTAATCTAAAATAAAATATTCCACCCAAGAACCTAACCTATGAGCAGGTGGAGTTGGTGGTAGCACCGTCAGCACCAGAAATGTTGCCGAACACAGTTTCGGTGGAACCAGTGTTGCTGCCGAACGCTTTTGGGTGTAAAAGGTGGAGATGGTGGATGTTGGCGAACAAACTTAATAATGTTGTCTAAATGTTGAATAAAATAATCAATTTAAAGGCTGCACTGCAATACCACTGATATATAACACGTGGATTGCTTATTAATGCTATGCGAGTGAAGTCAACATTTTCTAAGTCGCCGCCGTAATAACTTTGTGGATTTGTAACAAATTATAACTAATGTAACTAAAACGTGTTCATTAACTAGTAAACTAATGACTATTGTAATGATTCAGTTTATTCAAAGTGATTTTAGAAATGATTTAGATCGTGTAAAAGGCACTGATCTCCATGTACTTCCACTTCGTTGCGTGGATTGCGCATTGAATCCCTTTAGCATTAGTCCCAGTGAAGTCGAAAATACATTAGAAAAATGTTCCTAAAATGTTCCTTTTCAAGGTCATCAATTTGTAGCAGCCTTTTACACGATCTAAATCATTTCTAAAATCACTTTGAATCAACTAAATTATTACACTAGTCATTAGTTTACTTATTAATGAACACGTTTTAGTTACATTAGTTATAATTTGTTACAAATCCACAAAGTTATTACGGCGGCGACTTAGAAAATGTTGACTTCACTCGCATAGCATTGATAAGCAATCCACGTGTTATATATCAGTGGTAAAAGGCTGTTATGAATTGATGACCTTGAAAAGGAACATTTTAGGAACATTTTTCTAATGTATTTTCGACTTCACTGGGACTAATGCTAAAGGGAGTCAATGCGCAATCCACGCAACGAAGTGGAAGTACATGAAGATCAGTGTGCAATACTGATCTTATTATTGAAGGGTATGAAAACATCAAATACGTAGTGGAAACTGGAAAGTGAAAATATGGTTTGCCAAAACAATTGTAGGACCCCCCAAAATTTGGAAATTTTCCGATTTATAATTTTCCGGAAAATTAACATCTCTAATTTGTATACAGAGAGGGGTGATTTAAATTGGTTTTTCACTGGCTTTTGAAAATAATGAGGTATCGGTACCTGCCTTATGGCTGGCTGTGCTGATGCCATGATAATGCCACCCGACAAGAACACAAAATGGAAAAATAATGTTTCCTCTTTTGTTCTTTGTTGCCCATTTGTTGTTAATTTGTATCTTGTTTCTCCCTTTGGTTAGTGATTCGTAGGTTTGGTGTGGACACGAAATTCATTACACCAGAAACAATTTCAGTTTTATCCCTAACCCTGGCAAACCGTACAAGGAATTGGTTGGATGGCATCATCTACAAAATGTATCAAATTGAAGTTTACTTCTTTTATTTTTCATCTCGGAATAGTTTCCACTAAGTTCAATGAAAAGATATCAATCGAAAACAATACCTACATGCGTTACATTATAACTCATTAGTAGAGCCAGTTTTAAATGGTGATTTTATTTCTTAAAATTCGTTTTTAAAATCATCAATTTCGTTTTTTGTGTTTTTTCTGGAAGAGGGATTTCGCGATTTTGTGGTGATATTAAATTGGTTATAAAACACATTGTAATAGCCCCCAGAAACCATAATTTGATGAAAAACATGTACCTATGCAACTTTGGAGGAGGGATTGGAATGGATGGGTCATGCACTATTATCACTGAAATAGGCTTGTCTAGAATGGCGTCTTTAATGCTCTGTACTGTCTTTTCCCCAACCCACATTTTCTCTGTATAGATGGTACATAATATTTAAAATTTCATGACGCAAAATGTATATTTTGACAAGATATTTTCTTTCCCAATCCAACAATTTTCAGTGCAGTAATTGTTCCAAAATATCCTTCTGTGTAAGTAGACTATTGATGAATAGTTGCGACTGGTTGAAGGTTGAAAGGGGGGTTGGGAAAACCGGTCGACCTTGGACAGATGGGGGCGCTAAACAAAGCAGCCTGGAGGCATCATCAACTGGTTAGACAGGTCTGGTTCACTTTGAGGGTGGGTAGCAAAGTGTCTGGCGAGGGGGAGGGGGTTGAGTGAGTAGCACATGGAAAGAAACTGGTTTCGTTTGTTGTTGTGTGACCTGTTAGGGGGATAAAAGCAGTAATTTTAATAGAAAACCCTTATTTCGTGGTCATTTCGCGGAAAATGTTGAATATCGCGATCAGGGTTGGATTTCGTTTTTTTTCGCGATGTAAAAATGGTAGATTTGGGATCTATACACAATGAAATGGATTTTAGTAGAAGAAAATAGTGCAATCAGAACAATTCGCGAATTCGCGCATCACCATTTAAAACTGGCTCTACTCATTAGTCATTATACTCGACATATTCTTACATTTAAAGATGAGATTTCGCATGGTAAGAAATACAAACATTATCTCGAGAACCGGGATGGTTCTAAATGTAGCAATTGAATTTAAGTAAAGTAATACTTGCATGTATGTGTGTGGTATCTATCTACCTATATTAAAACATTTTCAATATTGTATCATAGTATAAAAATCACTACTAGTAGGTACTTCAATATTTATATAAACAAAAACTTCCCTGTTCAATTAAATCGTTACATTTATAAGTTGTTTGCACCGAACCAAACTTAAACACAGTGTCTGTGCATTAATACTTATGTTGAACCAACAAATTACATCTCATTCATTTTGATGACCTTGTTTATGCCAAACGCATCTCTCATCATAAAATCTCGCAGTGTCCAGAGTGCATTAACTACGGTACCGTGATTGCCAATGCCGTTGCTTAGCCACTGTTCCGGTAGGCGAGAAGCATCCGGAACCGGAGTGTTTTCTGCATTTGCTCGCAGCTGTTTGTCCCAGCTAGAGATGTACTTGTTATCCACTTGCAGCCCTTCAATGTACCTATACGAAAAAAAATGAATCGGTTGTCACTTCCAACTACTGTCGATACTCTTCATCTTCAATGAACTAGTAGTGAAGATAATAAAAATATCTTTCATTTCTTCAATAGGGAATATGCATAAATTTATTCAAGACCTTATTTCAAAATGACAACATATTTGTTGGTAAAACATACTATTTTCACACTCAAAAGTGTAAGTTTTCATTCATAAATATTAAATTGAAATTCAGTTGACATTTTGGCGGGAAAACAGCATTCCTGACATTTACTAACGAGTGACGCCATTTTTATCAACCAACAATGATGTTGCCATGGTTACAATAAATTATGACATCACTCATTAGGTCAGGTCAGGAACACTATTTTCCCGCCAAATGTCTACTGAATTTATAATGTAATTTTTATGAATGAAAATTTACACTTTTGAGTTTGAAATTCGTGTGTTTTACCAAGATGTATGTTGTTAATGTTAAAAATTGTACATTAACCAAATTAAAAAACTTTTGCATATTCCCTATTCACTGTACCTATTAAAATAGGTACCAAAGGTCGGGTAGGACCAACTTTGGATTTAAGTTAACTATCGATGGTTAGTGGAAATTAGTGAATTCAATCTTATTGGCTGTGGAATTCGCGCCAACTTGATTAATTGGTAACTGCCCACTCTAACTATCGATAGTTAGCTACTCCAAAGTTGGTCTTACCCAACCTAAGAAGTCGGCTTCTTTTATTGTCAAATAGTTCTTTTTACCTCTGCGAATAATACAAAATTATCTTTCCCCCAAAACACTGGAAATTTAAATAGACGTATTGGCAGCCACCACATTTATTCCTGGATTGCACACCTCTCTAACGTATGTGCATTGTTAATTTGTCATACGCTGACAATTTTTAAGAAACACATTATTTAAATTTGACAGATAGTGGCTGATATTATAATTTGAAGAAACTTACTTGATGTAAGCATCGGAATGCAAGAGTCGCTGTGGTCGAGGCGGGACGCTTACAAAGAGAGGTTCTGCGTGTCGTACGTTGGCTGCTGCTCCTGCAACCAAAGCACAGTTATTGACTAGTTACTTGTGTCAACAATAACATACAAAGGAATGAAACTTTCTACAACACCAGGAAAGCCCTGTGGTAATTTGTAAAATAATAAGTGGGCAGATGCTTAGCGATTGTCGGGGGAAACATATTTGCCTACGAAACAATGGGGGGTTTGGGGGAAGGGCTCCCCAAAACAATGCGGGTCTGGGGGGACAAACAAATTTGTCCCTTTTTATGCAATTTGTACACAATTTTAAGCCAATTTTTGCTTCCTTGAAAAATAAGTGGGTGGACGGCATCCACCCTAAAAAAGAGTAAGGGGACGAATCCCCCCTCGTCCGCCCCCAAATTAACCACTGAGGGGCAGTAAAGGAATCATATACATTGTTCCTGGCATGAATCAATGGAAATAAAATAGTAAAAGTGAAACCGACGAGACTGTCATGCCAGTTCAACACCAGTCTAATGAAACTTTATCAATGTTAAAAGCATTCATACTTTTTGGTTTTTAATTTGAGAGAAAAACTTAAATGGTGTACTATCAGAGAAATGATAGACATAGCTGTGTATATATTTGTTTTTAAAATTTATAAAGGGTATATGCCAAAGTATTTTATCATTGACAAATCTCTGCATGAACACATGACTCGTCATGCAGATGATGCTTTTCTTACGCATTGTAACTACAGTAGGTTAAATAACAGTATATTTTATAAAGGGTTTAGGGATTTTAACAAAATCCCTAGAGTAATCAAAGATAGCAAAGATGTTCACGAGTTTAAGTTGGCTATAACTAAACATGTCAAAAGTGAGAGCAATTAATATGCTGTGTATTAAATAGTGTTGTGGATGTAGTTTAATAAGTTTTATAATGAACAATGTTTATCAATGACTGTCTTTTATAATTACAATGTAATTCACAAATGACAATAAAAAATACTGAATACTGAATACTGAATGATGGGTAACTACTAACTAGTAACTAGGTACTACAATTAATATAAAAAAATACAATACACAATACGCATTCAAAGTAGAAATATTGATTAAAAGAAAACAATGGCAATTTTACCTGCAGCATGAGCCAATGGAGACGGAGTTTGTCTTGACATGGAGTTACCAACTGAAAGCAGACAAATACATTATATAGGCTTTGTTGTCAAAATATCTGTGATTACTGATTACTGACTAGGTATCAAGCGATTACATTTGTAAGCAAGCCTCTCTAAACATACAAAATGTCTCCAACCAGACTAGAAATGAATGCTGCTAGAAAAGTTTCGCTACGGCTAATGCGTTTACATTTTCATTTTAAAAATAGATACCTAGTGGATATCATCAAAGTTAAATGCCCTGCTTCCTTACAGTATGAGATCAAGCCAGGGATATCTCTGCTTCTTTTATTAAATGCATTTAGTTGATATGTAATATAATATATCACATCTAATTCAAATTGGGTAATTTTAATTTCTAGCCAATTAAATAGCGTTTTGAACTTTTGAGTGAAACTCCAAAATCCGATTGACTTATGAATGGAATAGGGAATTCTCATCAGATTTTAATTTATTTTTAATTAATTAAACACAATACTAGACATTACAGGAAGACCAACAATATATAGCAAGTCTCTGAAATAAATGTATTTCAAGAGTTATTGAGGTTTGAAAGAGTGATGTTATTTGGCGGGCTCTGAATGCCTCCAAGCGATCTGTGATTGGATGACGTCAGAACCTAGATGATAGGCAGTGTGACTTTCTAAAATAGGGCTAACCGAGGCATTTCCCTGTGTTTATCCAGTTTGTGTTCACTTCAAATGCATTAGATCCATCAAATCCATGCATCAAATCCATAAGAACCGAATTAAAACTGCATCCAGAAAAGTTGGCTATCTAGTTTCTGATGTCACAGCTTGGAAAGATGGCGCATGGTCGTTTCAAATCCCCATACTGACAGCAAAAGCTTGAACTAATATAACTCGATAACAAGTAGACTTAAAATATAAAAATAATACTGTTGTATTTCTTTAAAAGCTGAGGATCTATTAAAAATTTAATAAAAATTGAGAATTCCCTATTGTCCAATTTGAATAGTATACATAGTGCAATATGTAGGTAGTAGGTACTCACTTTTCATATCTTTCTTTAAGCCAACTCATTGTAGCGTTATGGCTTTACGTTATTTTCATATTACAAAATACTAAATAGACATCTCCAATTACTTTTAGGGAGTTGAAATTTTCAACAGAATATTTACCTACATAAAATTAAATTTTAAAATCCCTTATTTCATATACCTACCTACATTACATATAAACATTAAATTTGAATACATACCTATATCTGGAAAATTAAATTATAATCTTTACCACCTACTTTGTATATTGTTGCATGTGCCAAATGATGATTTATGACGTAGATATTAAATTTGAGATGTTCCAACGTTTAGTAAATAATTTTACAATGATAAAAAACAACAAAAATAAAATACTGATTAACTAGGGATGTTCACGATTACGATTTAATCGAATCGATTAATCGATTAGACATTCAAAACGATTAATCGATGTTAGTACAAATAATCGAATTACATAAATTTGAATTTGCTGCCTTGAAAATGGTTGCATTTCACAACATCTAAAATGGCTGCCTTCATTCTGTCCACATTTTTCTTTGTGTGCGTAATATTTCAGTGATACATTTATGTTTGTGTGTATTTTCCCAAGTTTCAGTGTGTATTTCTAATTCTCATTACCATTTTATCAGTGATGATTAAATGAATTACGGCACATTACAGCGTATTTGAAGTAAAAATGAATGACTGCCAGCCAGGACACATTTCATTGTTGATGTTAATATTGCCGTAAAAGACGATATGATGACCACCCTGAACATGATGATATCAATACGATTTAATTCGATTATTAATCGATTTAAATTACGAAAATCGAATGAATAATCGATTTAAATAAAATAATCGTTGAACACCCCTAGGATTAACTATCATTAGGGCATCTTCAATCAATATCTTTGAAAACCATTTAAAATGTTCCTTATATAGTATTGTTTACTATGAGAGACCTTACCGTATTAACTCGTGTATAAGACGCAATTATATGTCAATATTTTGATTCTGAAAACAGCCCTGCGTCTTATACATGCATACCAAGCTTTTTTCCCAGTAAATCCAAGGTGGATGTTTGTAAACAGAGCTGTGGTAGACTGCCACATGTTTTCTATCTCTGCCTTTCCCTCTCACTCTGTCTGGACTACTCATACTGTGTCTAGACACAACACTATTAACATATTACATTTTTGCAACAAAATGTTTTCCCTTGCATTTAGATCAGGAGACAAAATATATGTTTACGTCTGAAAAACATTGCTCTGACAGTAATAAAATAGACTAAACACTGTTGAATGGCGATCTTAATGGAAGGGGAGGAGAGAAGTTGGGTTTGTTTTGGAATGCAGAGGAAAGGCAGGTGCATGCCTCTTAAAGCAAGCAACAGCTGCTGGGAAGAGACTCCCCTCCCCCCTTTCTCAGAAGCAGGAAATTACTGTTTGTTTACAACAAGTTGGCAGTGATTTTCATTCAAATAGCTCAGTTAGCTGGAAAACCAACATTTAGATGGATATCATGTATACAAACACACAATGTTTTTCATCATTTTACTGCGTCTTATACACGCATGCTAAGTGTTTTCTTAAAATGGACTAATCAAAACAAGGGTGCGTCTTATACACGAGTGCGTCTTATACACGAGTTAATACGGTAATATAACCTCACCAACCTAAATTTTAAATTAGGTAGACACCTAAATGACAATAAATATTTGTAGGACAATTTCAACAATACGAAATGAAAACTCTAAAAAGTGGTTTACCCAGCGGTAACGTTGCCACAGATTTTGTTTCATCATCACCAAGTTTAATTTTCACAACTACCTACTTAAAAAGCCACACATTTCTAATACCAACATACCATTCACATGATGCATTTTAGAAAACTTACCAATATGCTGAGGATTGGTCACACCGAGATTCTTTGCAGGCACAATTGTTTTACGAGATGTCACAAAATTCCTACACACACATTAAATAGTAAATTAAAATACGTCAAAACCACCAAACAAAGCTACATTGATGAGGCTGCAGGATTGAGCAACTGCCGAGCTACTGAAATGCAGAAATAACACACAAACGTGGTGGTACAACGTAACATACACGAGGTACGCTCCGTTTGCACAAGCACTTCCGTACAACAATCCAGACAAACGACATGCTCATTCCAAACAACACTGCATTCAGGGTAAGCCGTAAGCGTGCCACTCTGTTCACCCACCAACGGATTCGACGACCTGGGCCGGAGTCACCACTGGCAATACTATCCGAGAACTCATAAAATTCCTGTAAAAGATCTTAGCAATTATCCTATTTTCAATAATGTATGAAATACTGAATAATGTAAATATTTAATAATAATGTAAAATATTAAGAGAAGTGTGGCAGGAGTGACGAAGATCGACAAGGTGAGGAGTGCAAAGATTAGAAAGGACCTAGAAGTGGAGTCTCTCTTAGATTTAAACTTGGAAAAGAGAGGCTAAGATGGTACGGACATATGAAGAGGATGGGAGAAGAGAGGATACCATATAGAGAGGCAGAGCAGGCAGCAAGGGGTGGCAGAAGAAAGGCAGGAAGACCTAGAACTAAATGGATCAACGGAATAGAGGCAGCAGCAGAAGAAAGAGGAGAGTGTTGGGGAGTAATTACAACAGAGAAGTGGTGGGAGGACAGAGAGAGATGGAGGGAACTGGTGGAAAGAGAGGAGGCTGAAGAAGTGTGGAGTGTCGGACTTGGCAAGTCGGCTCTGAGATCACAAGTGCCCCTGACCCAACAGTAGTTGGAAGCAGGGTCGCGATATTTATTTATTTATTTATTTATTAAAAAATTAGACTAAAATAGAAAAAATGTAATGTAGGTATGAACCTCAGGTTCATTGAAATGGAAACAGCAGTACAATTGAAGATTACAGTGATCTTGAGACTGGGCAACATGAATCAACAACTCTTTTAAGTTTTGAAGTAAAACAACATAGGCAAGGTTTACATCGACTAATGAATGGGTCAACCATCTCGAAAGGAAAAGATTGTGACGTACTTGCTGCGGTCACATGGCATGATGAACCGCCCGCTGCTCTTCTGGATGTGCACCTCCTTGACGTGACGAGCCAATCGCTGCACATTCGGGAACGGCGGCACGTTCTTCTTCAAACGGCCGCAGCCCCTCCATTGACATTGATACTCGGCATCTGAAGGTACAATTAAATTAGTGAAGGCTATTGAAAGGATCTGTTAAAATTCAAACTGAAGTTCCTTCATTAATACCACATCTTTCAATTAAATCCCAGAACCCATTGGCAAAGTGAAGCAGAAGTTATTATAGCAACCGCCAATGAGCTGGCCAATATCAAATATAATGAAATTGTAACATTTGTTCTAAGCTAAGTTGGATGCATCACTTATGTACATACCTTTTCCTGGCAGCAAATAGATAATACAAAATTAGTAAGTTAGGTAGGTAAGATATGGGGGGTAGACTGGGAAAAGTGAAGTAGTATCCACAAATTAGGGGTGTGCGAAGCTTCGAAATAATCGAAGCTTCGAAGTCGAAGTCGAAGCTTCGACTTCGACACCCTTTTTTCCAAAAAACGAAGCTTCGAAAATGTTCGAAGCTTCGATTTGCGTCTTCAAACTTGGCGCGTCTTTCGAGGTAAATATATTTTCGTGTAGTTGGTACTTCCGAAGTCGAGAAGTTTTTGCGGTCGGCCATCTTGGTTTTAACGTTGACGCTTGCTGTCACGCTGTGCTTACTTGAAAAGGTTATGTGCCGTGTTTATTTTCGGAGATTTTAGAAATATAATGGATTTATCCGACGAAAACGAAGATGAAGTAGGCCTACTAGTGGAGGAAGGTAGTAATTCAGTTCAAGTTTATTGTTTTGTTCCAAATTCTGATTTTTTTGAGTGAAATCAAAATCTTCGACTTCGACTTCGGAATTTTAGGAGGTCAAATCTTCGACTTCGACATCAAAAATCCACCTTCGCACACCCCTACCACAAATACAATCTAATTTCTTACCTTGCGGAGCGATATTTGCAAAATGCAAGTGAACGTGACCTTTCGGTTCCTGGATGCAGTGATCCAAGCAGTCCGTGAGCTCGTCGAACTGCCAGTCGCAGTTGTCCCAAAGACACTCGAACACCTAGCAAGACAAGCATCTCAACAATGAAGTTATAAAATCCAAACCAGTTCAACTTTCACACTAGTAAAGTACCTATCTATATGAAATTATGTTTCAAAATGTCCAATATTGACATGGGTTTATTACCTTTAGGTCTGGTTTTACAATGATAGTCCAAATAAGTAGGTAAGATAGTGTTCACATTTACTTAAAATGGGCTTTAGCGGTCTAGCTAGATGGCTGTATTTCATTGGCTATTGCCAAGGCCAATTGATACTGCCGCTAATTTTCTTGGGACAACAACTCCTTTGCTACTAAGATTTTCTCTCAGTGTAACACACACCTTGCTATTAATAGATGATTCAGAGCCAGCAGGCGTGAGAACTGCCGGCGACGAGCAAGAATCTCTGCCGCCATCTGCGAACTTGGCTGCCGTCTCTTCGTTGCACTTGGCCGCTCGCTCTTCCCACATCTGTTTCTCGTGAGCCGGCAAGTTACGCCACTGAAAGAGCATGACTTATTACTACGAATGCTAATTAGTATATATCAGCTAGAAGGAGAATTAGCATATGTAAGCAGAAGTGAGAAGTATTAAGCATAGACATAAAGAAACTGGTGAAAATAACTGTAAACAACAGAAACTGTAATCACATCTTACGCTTGTGAAAATTGTGTAATCACTAAATCAGGTCAACAACTCCACACCATGATCCACAGCTTACCTCATTTCCAACAATACGACTGATCTCTCCAAAGTTTGACAGAGGATGGTTGGACGCAACATTTCGTCTAACGTCGCTCGAATATAAGATGTAGCCAGTCACCAACTTCTTGCCATCCTTTTTCTGTGGACAAGGTTAAGACTGTAGCTTTGGCTGCCTGGTACAAAAGGTATACGATTTACTTACCTGCAGAGCAAACAAACAACTAAAAGAAAGCAACTTGGAGAGTGTGAAGAAGATAACAAAACGTAATTGCAAAAGGGTACACAGTAATCAACAGTTAAGTTAGATGGAGTGGTCAAATATGTAGTCAAAATACCTACACACACAAAGCTAGATGCAAGTGATTTACACATTAACGTTACTAGACACCTACATGCAATCTGAAACACAAAAAGAAATTGATGTGCAACTGACTGCAGATGCTCATAAATAATACAATTACCAAATCATGGACTCACTTAATAGGTACCTAGTAATAGTCATGACTTAATTATCCTACTATTACAAGCTCTCACATAGAAAACTTTAATTTGATAACCATCACGCAAATAGGAATTAAAACTAGTCATACAATTTTATCTCTCTGGTAGGTATCGCTAAGATTTTTTTCTAAGCACTTGGTAAAAATAAAATATACCTACTACCTAGGTACTACGTAAAAAAGGTACTTCTAAGAATCTAAGTCTAAATCTTAAGTTTATGTACAAACATAATCTCTATTTAGTGCCTATCTAATCTATCTACCCAAATTAAATCAGTCATAATTGTATACATACAAGCAACACCAAAAGCAGAAATGAAAACCCAAAAGTCAGTTTAACATAATATATCTATCAGTAGAGTTCAAAAAACAAACTCTGACAAGCTAAGAACTAAATAGAGTTACGTATATACATAGGATTGCACTTACATACATAGTAAGTATAATTTATTATAACTTTAAGTCCATTTACAACAATACACTATTTAAGAAGACATCAAATCTGCTAATTTGTTTTCAAATGTTTCCATTATTGAAAAAAAATGCTAGACAGCATCCAATTCCTAAAGCATGTGTTGTTGTAAATGGCTTACAGTTACACTTAGAGTAAAAAAACAATAAAGTTGCTACATACGTTTTTCTTTAAAAGGCCTAATACCTTTTTCGTGGTCACCGGCGTTGATATGGATGTGGGTGGTAGAATGTCACCCGAGCCTACTGACGGAGGACCACCGTCAAGCGAGTCCTCCGTCATTATGTCGGACTCGTCAATAAGACCCCGGGGTATCATAGCAACAGCCTCTTGCAACTGAAAATCAAGAGGACACAACACGTATAACTTTGTTCACAGGCACATTCAAGACACATACATACTATTAAATGAGAAGAAGTCCGACGTTGACAACTTGTAAAAATTTAAAATAATATAGTACCTAATTCCTGCAATGTATAGCTTTGTTTATGATGAAGTTATAAGAAAACCTTACATTGCAAGGAAAGAACTTAAGGTACACTCGGCCAAACATAAATTGATCGTTGATCAAATTTGATTGACTGATAAATGTTAGATTGCACCATCCGAAGACAGTCAAAGCGATATCCTTGTCTCACTCTATTAGGTGACCCCACATTTCAACGATAATAACAAGCTTTGATTGGTATGGGACATGACCAGCAGTCATTCAAATTTGGTCAACGTTCAATTTTTGTTTGGCCGAGTGTACATTTATAAGGAGCATCACATAAAACAATGACACAATTGAAATCCCATCAAAAGGGAGCACCACCAAAGAATCTTATTAGATGGTTATAACAATTTTCGTGTGAAGCTACAATTAAATAGATTTCGGATACGATTACCGTCACTGATAGTCTGCTTTCGATTCATACCAAGTCATAGTGCGGTGGTGCCATGGAGTTGGGATCAGTCTGCAACTGAGCCGACTCGCTGCCGATCTTGGGCGGATTGATGAGCCGCCGGAAGAAGTAGATCTCGTCCTCGAACACGGCATGACTGTGCGTGTACTTCTTGAGTCCCTCGGGAGGCAGCGGCCGGACCTGGCGCCGAGCCTCGTCATATATGGCCTCGCAGACGAACACGTCACTCTCCAAGATTTCAGTCGGACGACCTGAGAACGATATTTCAAAGTTCAGTTTTTCACGTTTTCAATGTCCTTATGTCAAGTAAAAGGATGCTTTGCATAGCTTACAAAAAACAAAACAGGTAGACATTCAATGTTAGAAAATTCTTAATAATTTGCTCAAATTAAATTACAATGGAACCACTGCAACTCACATGATATGTATTCTCCGTGTTCGAGTACTGCACATTTGCCGACGATACTGGAGACCGTGTTAGTGTCATCGAGAGTGCTGAGAAACACTTCCTGCTTGTAGAAAAGACGCGTCGGTGCGTGCGGAATCTCGGGAGGAGTCACCAGCCACGGACCTTGGAAGTAGCACACTCCCCTGATAGACACATACCATCCTGGTTAATACATGCAGTAGCAAGCACAAACCATTCGAATAGGTATATGTATACCCACGTGGCAAAATAATATGCATCAATATCACCAATTTTTTGAAAACTGTTTCAGCTAATTTTTGCACACACAAGATCTCAGTTATTTTCCCTGGAAGTAAAGTGGTTGTTCTCTGATGCTTCAAAGTCAATTTTAAAATTAAGTAACATTTTGCCTGTTAGTTGAAGAGAAATAATCAATCACACAAACTGGGAGGCAATTCACAAGGATTAATAATATATGTAGAGTCAGGATTTTCAGGCAAAATATTTCTGAATATGCTCCCGAGGACCGCCAAAATCAGAGAGACATCCGTTTCATGACACGCCGATTCCAAATATACCCACTTAATATTGCCTCGTTGGGCAGTTTTGGGTTGATAGTGCATTTTTTGGCATTTTGAGTAATGATACTGCCTTTTCGTACATTTAATGCTGCCTTTCTTGTCATTTTGGACTAATTTTGTCCAAATTGCTAAATTTTTATACCGTTTTCCTCACTTTTCATCGGGCGGTACCTACCCGGTAAATTGACAATTTGATCGCTGGATCTCTGACTGACAATGATCCAGGAACTCCACATCTCCAATGTTCGATTCATTGTATAATACCAAAGAACTTGTTGTCGTGGCAGTGAATGTTTTAATAAAAAATTACTTGTTAATGAAAATCACATGAACTGGACATGAGATTTCTAACTTATCCCAACTTCAAATTTATTCAAATTTTTCATGGCGTAGTTGCGTATTTTGCCGATGATACTGCCTTTTATTAACGTTGATACTGACCATGTTGAGGGGCTTGATACTGCCTTTTGTGCCTCTTTTCTTTTGACATTCATTTTGCCTTTTTGGGGTTCGTACTGCCTGAAAATCCTGACTCTAATAATATGAAAGCAAAACGGCTCACTGTTTGTTGGTCCATATCGAGTCGACTTGAGCGATCAACTGACGTCCACTGTCAGTTCGCACGAACACACAATCTCCGGTCCGTATTGGACCAATGTCGGTCACGACAAACTGCTCATAATAAGTGCAACCGTCCATGCCGTGAGGATTCAAAACCTCCACATTCTGTAAAAGAAAACAAGAATGCTTAAAAGTCACAAGAATGATAATAAAATAAAATGAGAGAATCAAACATAATATCAAACACTGACATCACATCGATTCTCCTGTTCTTACAGCTGTTAATGACAACGCAAATTGTAGTTTTCTTACCGGCTTCTCTTTATCGATGATCTTCTCCCTCTCCTCCAGCTCGGCAATCTCTTCCTTGTGTTTCTCGACACGTTCGCGGAACACGGACATGACTCGACGTAGTTCAAGAGGCTCTTCTCTCGGAATAAGATTCTGATCTCGCTCGGCAGCTGGCCACACCTTGAGTGATTTCAATGTCATGATAAATTAATACAAGATTTCAGAAAGGATACTCCAAACATGAGCAATGAAGTGTGAACAAAGTCCACTATTATAATAATAGGTAGGTAGGCACCCTATCAATTAAAATACTTGTCTGTTGCTAAAATGTATGTGTGCATTACCCTGATTGACAAGATAAACATTTAGTTACGTTAAGTTAAGGTACATACTTTAATTTTCTTAAAGGCGCGAGCCTTCGTGGAATAGCGGGATTCACAAACGTAAACATCTTTCTCGGAGAGGTCAGCTGGACGGAAACGGAAGTAGTCCTTCACAAACAGAACGCAGCACATGCCCTGGACCGTGTCCAGAGGCGTCGCTACATGTTGGTCGCTCTTGAACACTTCCTGGAATTAAAGAGCGGGCTTGTACGCATTGAACATCAGAAATCACATTCACACTACAATGAATTGTCATGTCTTACCTTCTCCAGGAACTTCCTTGTGGTGACGTGGTATGTCTCGTTGGGGCGGTAGAAATAATTTCCGTACATCATCTGCTGGCCTTCGTTGTTTGTCCACAGCCTCTCCACCATGACGATCCTTGACTCCATGCCGCGCTCCTTCGGAACGATGTAAACGAAGTCGCCGACTCGGTAGACCTGCTGATTGTAGCTGAGCGAGTTCCCAACTGCACTTGTTGCCTCTTGCTGGAAAATACACAAACATCATTTGATTAATAAGACACACCCTTATTTTCATGTAGGTCTTCTTACTTTGAAAACACACTGCATGTGCAAATAGGGTGGACTTAAGGAAAGAATAAAAAAAAATGTGTTACCTTGATGGGCATGGAGTCCTCCGAGCTTCGAGTCTCTGCATCTTCCTCGGGAAGTTCGCCCGTCAGCTTGCTCTGTCGCGTCGACTCAACGCTGTGCGACAAGTGCAGGAGCATGAAGCTCAGTGCTGGCGAGTGCAACAGATCTCCGCCTCGACACAAGTCATCTCTGAGGAAACCATAGGACATCGAGTTAACCAAACAGAACAATAAGAATACTTAAGAATAAAATTAGATCAAAGGTAATGCACCTCGTACATTATTTCATAAAAATCACATTCTGTCCTAGTTGAAGCGAGGGAGTATTTTATAAAAATTTAGCCAAAAATTGATGTGGGTTGGGTAGGTATATTTTGAATTTACTATGCCTGAAAGTCATCTCTATGCACTACAGTAGAAACGAGTTTGATTGTTTTAAATAATGGTTTCGCCAATAGATCAGTAGGTACCTCTGTCGAATGAAGTAGGATTGCAGTTCAATGGAATCCTCGAACACTTGCGAGTCGGTCCTGCTCAGACGTCGCGCACGCTCGAAGCAAGCGAACATGTCGTCTTGGAACGAGTCCAAGCGTCGGTACAGACCGCGATCCAGTCGACGCTTGATCAGATCCAGGGACAGGGCACGAACCCTGCACGATCAGAAACATTCATTCACATAAATTTTTTGTTGCATTACCTTCAGTTACCCTTCCTCTGGCTAACGTACATAATCGATATCAACTCAATAATAACCAAACTCTTACTTTGTTCCTTGATTATCGTCATGCTCCGGCAGTTCCGCCATAGAGTCGGAGAAACATCGTCCCTCCTCGTCCTGATGATTGTAAACGGAGATGAACAGCGAAGAAATAAGCTCTTGAACGGCAGACGTGACATCGGGAACGGATTCATCGTTCTCCCGCATTTGCAGCTTTGTTTGTAGAGCCACACGTTGTAACATCAATGCATCCTATGGAGATAAAGCATTTAACATTACATTTACTTATTTGTAAATAGGAACATTATAAATTGAAAAATACAACTTAGGTTTGCAAAGTACAAACTTGAGAAATTTAGCATTTTTAATAGAAATTTACTACACTCCTACGTTTTACAAGGACCTTCAGCACCTTAGGGCAAATGCCAAAATACAATCGCCAATAAAACGTTGTATACACCTCAGGAATGTGGATTTTCTTTGCGCCTCTATTGTTATGAGGTGAGGTGGAGGTAGTGCCAGAAAAACAGACAAAATTAGCGTGGAAAATAGGATTTTTATAAAGAAAATAGCTTTTTCGCTGTTGCAAATTCCTTGTGAAACGTACTGATGATTATTTAAATAAATAACAAAGATACTCCCACTAATTACTCACCTTATATATCTGGGAGTCAGGTTCGTTATATTTGCAAGCATTGTCAAACATTAGCACGATGTCCGAGACCATTTCTTCCAAGGTTTCATATTGGTTAGCCTTCAACTTCTGAGAAATTCTTTCAAGGTCAATCGGACGCTTGATGACCTCGTAATAGTCTGGATATTCCTGTATTCAAAATCATATACATAAGTCAATAATTTCTGTTTAAATGTAGCCAAAAGTATTGTAGGTATGTTTCAAGTCAAAATAAATACATACACTTTTTGAGGGTAATTTCAGAAAGATGAGACTCAACTGGCGACCCTTCGCATCCCTGTGGTCCCGTATTGTGTCATAGAGAGTTTTCAGCTTTTGCGATAGAACCGTTACAACGGGACTTTTCTTCGGTTTCGGTGAGCTGTTCCTGTACACCTCCTTGATGATATTTCGCTTCACCGACTTCCTCTTTGTGTCTGTCAAACCCAACACTCTAGCCCTCAGATATTCCTCGATAGTATTCGCATCATCGTAGATCATCGATCCTTCCTCATTATACTGGCGGCAGTTGTCAAACATTAACTGCAAACAGGACGTACAAAATGGTTACATTTATAGTATTTGTAATACAATTCAAGCACGTTGATGTAAAGAAATCTACCTTGAAGTCAGCAAGCATTTCCTCTTCCGAGCTGTATTTGTCATTCTTGATGTTCGACTCAATGGTCAGAACGTCAATGGGCTCGGCAATAACTTGAAAATAGTCCGGATACAATTTCTTTGAGGGTTTCTCCATGAACATGAGGATGGGTTGACGACCATCTTCCCGCTGAAAGATACAATGATGAATTGGATTACAAATATCACCCATTACGTCAGCACCGTCATTGTATTATGTTATGTACAAGCACGAAGTTAACATAGGATTCTTACTGTGAAATCCAGAAGACTTTTGCAAATGGTGTGAAGTCGTTTCTTTAGTGGATTTGTTACTTTTCCTGCCGAGCCTCCTGGTCTTCGACGACGAGCACTTCGATCGTCAGCATCATCATCATCACTATCGGACTCCTACAGTACACAAAATTAATTTAAGATGTTACATAAACAATCTGTAAAAAAGCTCACACCTGGTCAAGTAAAATCATTTAATTAAATTTCTTTAATACCTGTTCAAAGTCTAGCAGCTCTTGCACCTTGGATTGCATTATTTTTTGCAACTTAACTGCATCCTGTAAATTAAATCAAATACAATTTCAAAACAGGTCTTTAGAAGCTAAAGATTATGCCTATGCCCTAGAATCTCATAGAGTACTTTACCTTGTAAAGACGGGAATCTTGACGATTGTATTTCTTAGCGTTTTCAAACATAATGTTCAAGTCTCCTGCAACCTCACTGACAGTCCCGTAATCGCCTCTCTAAAATGGAAAACACATTTTAGCACAAGGAAACAAATTACTTGAATTAATTTCAATTACAATTTCTTCACCCACCCTCAGTTTATTCCTAATCTGGAAGAGTGATAAAGGATTCCGAATTTCCTTGTAATAATCTGGATAGTTTTTTCTCGAAGGGAGTTTCCAGAAAGGTTCACTCAGTTGATAACCTGTAAAGTATTATGATGAGAAAACGCACAAGCATTTCATGTATAATCCATTCACTAACCATCCAAAAGGTTCCGGTATACCATTCAAACCTTAAAAATCAGTACTAACTGTCATTACCCTGGGTGTTGGTCGCATTCTTTATTAATTCATAGAGCTGCCAGCGAGGATTGTCTGAGTCCTCTAAATCCTCTTCCTCCTCTTCACCACCATCACCTTCATCGGAGTCTTCCTCCTCGTCCTGAAGAGCGGCTGTAACAGCCGACAAACTCTGTCCTCCTCTCAACCGCTTGTTCCTAAAGACAGACACAACATTTAATGAGGAACACTTTGAACCTTTATTCCACCTCCATTCTTACATGTGCAACACCAACATAGTAGTTCCTTAGGTTAAGTAGTGTCACACATTTTCGTTGTCATTGCCAATGAGGTTCCTACAACGAACATTGTTGGTGTATATATACAATAAATTCTTTCTTTTGAACGTTTCACAAACTAATTTATTATTTATTTAAAATCTCAAAATTTCACCTGCATTACAGGCTTCATCAGGAATTTTTTTACCTTCGTTCAGGTATAACAAGTTAGCTTAATTCAACAGGTACAAATGTGTTGGAATGACCTACCTAATGCGCTCGCTGCTCTTTCCTGGCGTAAATTTACCATGTTCAACTTCGATTTTCTTCCCAGTAATAATTTTCTTCAGTGTTTTTGCATCTTTGTAGATCTGAGAGCCGGGCTCATTAAAGAGGCAAGCATTTCGTGTCATTTGCAAGAGATCTTTCTCCATCTCAGTCAAAGCAGAGTATTTGTTCTCTTGTATTTTTGTAGCGATTTGCTTCAAATCAATTGGATTGTCAATTACTTCATAGTATTCAGGATAATGCTGAAACATACAAATTCTATTAGAAAGACAAGCTGAGGCTATGGTAATGAAAATCTTCCTATTGATGAGTGAATTATGGTGTGGTTGCACAATTAGTTGTACCGAACTGTTCAGTAATAATTGGATGGTTTAACTTTTGCACCATCTCCTGATGGTACCATCAGGTACCTGTTACGAAACTCGAGTCAAGTTACCTTTTTTGATGGAAGTAGCTGAAACACTGTGTGAAGTGGACGGTTGTCTACGTCAGTAGCCAGCATCACAGCGGTGAAGAGATCTTCAAACTGGTTCGACAGGTCGTCATCAGCGTTGCAAGAACTCTCGGATGTGTCTTCCGCCATCTCGGCATCTTGCCGACGAGCCTCGGCTGCGGCAGCGCGTCGTGCCTGTAAATCCAAATTAGGTAAATCTAATACATCCTCATGACTAACATCTTCAAATATACTATAGACCAACGCATACCAGTTTTCCCACTTTGAGAATTATCTTTCCTTTTGGTTCATCTTCCATAGCATCTATTAGTTTATTCTTAGTGGCAAGAAAAAGATCCCAGAGATCACAAGCATCCCGATGCTCTGACGATGTCCGCTGTAAACAATTAAAAGAGATTGAGCCCCTACCTACCTAGTTTAATAACCAATCATCGTACTTACAATGACAAAAAACATAATTTTGTATTTATAATGTCTCAATACCTTGTAGAATATCTTGGCATTGTTGACCATCAACTGAACATCAGATGTTAATTCCTCCACATCATCGTACTCATCTGTTTTGAGCTTTTGTTGAATTTTCATCAAATCAATGGGATTGGACACCACCTGGAAGCCAAGAAATGAAATTAGTTAGGTATACCTCTTTGTTTACTCAAACACACGTGCACTGAGTTAAATAAAGAAAGCTCTTGAGTTTTCTCAATCTGCTGCACAATTTTATGGCTAACAAATCTTATTTTTAAACGAGCGTCACCATAGTAGATACTCTCATTGAGTCTCATGTCACTTTATGTTTGTTTTTTTTGCCTTCAGTTCCCAGGTTAATTAAACCATTTTAACCGATAGGGCACTAGCCAAACTATCTCCCGCTAGGGTGCTGCCATCGGTTTTGTGACAAGTGTGAAGTAAGCTGTTCGTGCCACTCAAAATTAAAACTCGCGAAAATTTATTTTGACATGCGTAAGAAGATGTACTCACTGTTTAGATACATAGATTTTTTACTCTAGTATAATTAAATGTGTAAAAATAAGAAGATAGTGCAATATCTAAAGCAAATTCTATTTCAATCTGAAGCGACACCCTCTCAATTGTTTTAATTGGAAGTTACAAAATTCCATTAAGCAGTGAGTCATTTCAAGAGAGCACTGGAAACAAAAATAATTCTGTGAGCTGTCATTATATGATCAAAATATCATTATTACACTATCATTTCTAATAATTATCCACTATTTCGTTAAATAACCAAATATCAACATTAATTATTATAATATAACATAAAAATACGGTCTGTGGGGTAAGAAATGCGTTGATTTGAAAAGCACAGCCTCGACGCTAGCGCCAAAGTGGCCGATCCCGTCGTCCTAGCTTGGCATCGCCCCATTGATTTGAAAATTTGCACATATTGTCTTAGCAGTCTCGTGTAGTACCTATAGTTTTTTAACAGGATCCTGTTATTTTTTGAAAATTAGAACTGGAACCATTTAATTAACCAATCAATTTCAAATTTTGTATGGTAGGTAATCAGGAACATTTTAGGTGTTTTTGTACATTTTCAGTCTAATAGGTACACTCCCCCAAATAATAAACGGTACTCGAAAGAAAATGAATTGACTGATTAATGTTTGATGGCATCATCTCATGAAGTCAGTGCTAACGCATTATCTAACTCTTTTAGGTGAGCTCTGATTTCATTGATAACAACAAGGATTGATTGTCAAGGAACCGGCCCAGCAGCCAATACGTTTTGTACCAAGTACCGTTTCTTATTTGGGGGAGTGTACATCGTAAACTTCAAAATTTATTGACATATTACTGAAATTTTTTGTGTACAATCCTAGGTATTTGAAAATATTTGCATATTTCTTGAATGAAGTGGCAGATACTTTATCACTGCTTCTTTGACGCATTTCGCTTCGGCCTTCCCTCCTACGCCTTCTTACCTCGTAATACTCGGGCTCCTGTCTGCGCTTGCGCACGCGTATGAACGAGTCGCACAAGAGCGTTCCATCATCCTTCTTGTGGTTGCGAATGACGTCATAGAGCTGAAGGCATATCTCGCCCTAGAGAAGAAAAAGACAAAAATAAAAACAAGTTTGAAACAAAACTGATCAGTTAAAGATTAAACTGCATTCTGCACGCACGTTATTTGCAGCACGCACAATTAACAATTAGAATTAATAGCTGCATTTATCTCGCCTTATCACATTTGGAGAGTCAGCTTTGAATCCTAAGCCCACAATATACAAGTTATTACTAAAGTTGTCTTTACTTCAGTTTTCAGTTCGGTACCTAATACTCGACTACACTGTCAATTTGTTTTTCTTTGCATTGACAACATACCTACTGGTAATTGTGTAATGCTTGTGTTGTAGTCTAGGCAGGACTAAACCAAACAACATTCGCCACATTTAAATAAGTAGCTACACAGAGCCGGTTAAGGCAGTTTGGGGCCCTGTGCCAAGGTAATAATTGCCCCCCCCCCCTCCCAAACAAACTTCAGAGACGAAATTCGTCGAATCAAGGTTTCCCACGATTACAAATTTTGGGCTTCCAGATTGCATTTCACGTTTTTTTAGCATAATTATACCTACTGATTGGATTACAAATAGGCAATAATATAATTTATACATTTCAATGCAGGATTATAAAACTTTCGATTACTATTTGACGAATTCAACATTGTAAGCTGTTGTTGCCAAGCAGGCAACAGGTTGTTGTTGGCGCCCACCCCTAAAACCGGCCCTGGGTAACTATCTTTTTAAATACGCCAGAAGAAAGGATGCTTAAGTTGTGGTGGGTGACCCCTGCAAATTTAAGGAGTTGCAAATGACGTCATAGAACTGAAGCCATAGCTGAAGCTACAAGGTATATATCCTCCGTCGCTCCGCATGCATCTGAGTTGCTAAAATTACGATAAGCTGATGCAACCTACTATATGTTATTTCTCCTTGTCCTTTGTCAGAAGAGATGAAGGAATATTCAAATAAAGATTGGCAACTCTGTCTTTAAAGTGGCATCCCTTATCCTAATTATACTACGCAGAGTCTTACTACCTACTTGGCTTTAGTATTTAGTAATGGCGATAGTATACTGAGTGCAACTCACTGGATCAAGCTTTTTCCTCTTCCTTGACGGCTCGGGGGTAGGTGTATCAGAAGATTCGGGATCATCGTCCTGGCGACTAGCAACAGATGATGTCCTGCGTCGTTTACTCATCTATAGTGTAAAAGCAATATTTCAGTAATATGAGAATAATATTATGTTTACACATTTAACACAATCTGATGCTCTAAACAGGCCCACTAGCCTGCTAGGTTACTATTACAACGGTGCCTACAACTAGGTATGCCCCCCACTACCAAGTGAGTAGTGTGTGAGGTGTACACACCAACAAAGAAGATATGAGCCAAAAACCTACAGACACCGGAAATGAAAATAAACTGTTAATTACACATATATATAGTTTCTGACTTAAGAAACAAATAAAACAACTCTTAAAATGCATGTATTCAGTTATAAAATGAACTCATAATACCTTGCTGGACGGGTGTAACAAGAAGAAAACGCCAATCAAACAAGCATCATCAATATGTCAGCCATGACAGCTACTAGTCACACGGATACCACACGTCACATCCTAAATTTTCTTCACAATAAGGTTGGCAACTTGGCAACTTGAGGCGCGAGTTTTGAAACGGGTGTACTGTGTAGGTAGTTGAGTAGTTTTGTACCATTTATCAGAATGATTAATCAGAATTTCATTTTCAAATGTAAGTTTTTTCAAACACAATGTATAAGTACAATTTAAACAAGCGGCAAATTTAAATTTAATTTTAATTACACAAACATCTTACGTGAGTCTTGATGAGAGAGGGACAAGTGAGAGCGATGGGACGGAGAATGAATCCATACATTCTTATTTCCTTGTTACTGACACCGGGGATACATGACAGATCTAGTCGCTTCTTGGATCCAACACACAAAAAAGAAAAATGTCAGAATTTCAGGCAACGATTTCCTCCGGGGATATTGGAAAGAACTGGAACTAAAAAAATATAGACGTTCGTAGCTCGAAATATTTTTTCCCCTCCATCCCACCCACCAATTTTTCTGTCTATTTCTTCTATACTTTTCTTTTAGTCAAGGTGCTGACGATGTTTCCGAGCATAAAATACGAGAAAGAAGAAAATACAGAAAAACCAAGTCTTTAACTTCGTTAAAAGGCACAACACTTCTGTATAAGAACACGACAAGCAGCATAAAAGAACTACGAATCGCATGCCCTCAATTCTTTAGCAACTGCAACTTAGATTCCGAAATCTCAATTACTAACTCACCAGGCCAAGAAGATTCAACAAAGATGAGCACTTTATTTCTCAAAGAACTTCTTCAGCATTCAAGATTGCATGCCATTTACTAAACCAATATAGGGGCAGTCGCAAAAGCCCTACGTGGCCCTTACTTGATGCTGTTTTAATAGAAAGAAATGGAATTTTTCTGTATTGAAATCGTCTTTCTTTTTATACGTAATACAAGCAAAGGAATACTTTTAGTACGAAATATTGGTCAAAGTCCTTTCTCTTTTCTAAGTTTTGAACGAGAGCGGCTTGGATAGGAATGTTCAAGTTAGTGGACACAATGAAAGACTTGGTCGACATGGGCATGTTCTTTATTGAAGCTACGTCCAGCTACATCTACCCTTGTGTGTCTGCCTGACCTTGTAGTTATGAAAGATATTTCATTTTATATACGCAATTTGCATGCAAGATCACAAAGTTTTCCTTATACGCAGGCTGTGTCCCATGACATCAAAATAGTGATAGTATGGATAAACATTAATCATGATATTGTAAAGTTTAAATTACCTACGAATGATGATCAAATAACATTCCATTAATCATTCCAATGTGTACGTTGACACCATTTTTAGCACCTCAACCTATGCTGCGCAGAGGTCTATTCTAGAACGTTTTCCCGATTCCATTCAGATGGAATCCGATTCGTGGCCATATAGTTAACCATATACATATATATACTCACTTGATTAACATTGCATGGAATCGAATTCCAGCAGAATGGGAATTTAAGAATTACCTATAGAATAGAGCCTCAGGTCCGTCTTCCAAAATCCAAACCCACCTGCATGCATAGAATCCTCCATTCCTTCTTTTCAAGAATTCCTAATATGTATCCTCTTTTCCGTCTTTGAGTATTATGTATTTGAAAAAATGTGTGTCATCTTTCATTACTCATTTGCTTCATATTCGCTTCCCTACAAACACTGGGAGGTCCCTGGACGCGTCCTAGGCCGTCCCAGATGGGCGTACGGGCCTGCCCAGGGACCTCCCGTCTTATGGGTGATTAGCATGGAGTGAGACTCCCGGGGCCTGCCACTGGGAATAAGCCCGGGCGGCGGCCTGGGCCGTCCCATGACGCCCGCGCGGGAGGTATGGGCCGTCCCTGGACCCTCCCGGGCGGCCCGCGCGGGAGGCATAGGCCGGCCCTGGCCCCCGCCCGGGCGGCCCGCGCGGGAGCAGCTGCTCGCTTTGTAGCCCCCTCCCCCTACGCACATTCCATAACGGTCACGTGCTAGCTTGCTAGGTACACTCTCATTCAAAATGCAGTACCTACAAAACGTGCCTCTGATCCAGACACGTGCATATAGGCACTAATTTTGAATGCGAATGTACCTGGAAAAAATACGTTTCATTAAGACATAATTAATTGCAAACGTGAGTGACACGAGAAACGGGATTTTTTCACAATTTCGGAGAGTGGGCGTTGCCATACGAAAAAATAATCCAGGTATTTTCTTCCAGGGTCAATGTATTAGTTCACAGTTCACGGAATATTTCACAACAGTTGTAATTTGTTATGTCAACTAGAAGAACAGTAGGTACCTACTCAAACACATTAGAAATGCATTTAAGGTGCTGCAAGCGCTAGCGATTTTGCTGCTTTTTGTAGACACTTTTTGCGATACGATTGGAGACGAAACGGGTAGACCAAATTATTTTAAATTTTAATCGTGATTAGATTAAAGACAAACTTAGGGTTATCCCTTGGTACATTTTTAATTTTTTGTTTCGTTGATTAGTAATAATTAGTGGCTTTTTGGTGAAAAATTAGCTGTTTTCTTGTCTCCCTGGCCGCCGTATAAAATTAAATTTCAAAAATGTGCCAAGTGATAACCCTAAGTTTGTCTTTCATCTAATCATGATTAAAATTTGAGATCAATTGGTTTTCGGGTTTGGTCTCCAATCGTATCGCAAATTTCATAGTTTTGCGCGGTTTTGTTGAATAACCGGCGCCTAATTAACGATGCAATATGCAAAAATGAAAAAGTGCTACTAATATGCAATCAGAGTGGTCATGTGAACATCCTGTAAAAGTTACACTCGCTTATGAAACAATATTTCTCTCTAAATTTTCTAAAACGGCCGAGCGCTAGTATCACCTTAAATGGTCAAATATTAATAAAAAAAAAATAGCCGGTACCTAATTTATAAAGTTAATCAGTGGTTATTGGAAGTTATTTTATCTCGCCATGTTTCCCTATTGTTTGAAAGCTGTTCCACTGACCTGACACATTACCTAAGGTACCTCCTACTGTTTTTATTTTTAACGCATTTTTATTTGGAGGAAATATTTTGGGATCATTTGAAATCCTCAACTTGACTGTCACATAATGGGGAAGTCTCGTGAAATTCAGATTTCAGAATAATAGACCCTTATTTTATGAAAGTTGATTATGTTGCTGAACACAGATGTGATTTTATTTTTGCTGTGGGATGAATAGTTTTCAAGGAATGAATTTACAAAGTTTGATTACTTTTAACAGGAAAATTTACAGAAAATTGACAGATGATCCACAATGGTAACACATTAGTGTAAGTGGATTCTTGTAATACGTCGTTTTTCCCGCCAAAAGTCCCATTATAATTGAATTTCATTTGCATGAATTAATTTTTAACATTTCGCGGGTGACAAATGTCAGTAATTATTTGCGTTGATATTTAAAAACTTACTGGAACAAAATTTCTAGAGACTTAAAGGTGGGCTGTCATGGTCAACAAGTCGAAAACAAGTCGAAAATATTGTAGATATTGTAACCAGAAGTAGAATGTCGAAAACCCGAACGCGATGCGATGTTTGGTTCAGGCGCTAGAGCCCTGCGAAGTTTGAAAAACCTGGTTTTTGTGACGTATGTCCCACCCAACCTTTACAGGTTTTCACGGCTGAGTTGGGTGTGAATGACGCGTTTCCCACCCCCTATACGTCTTTGCTGAGCTGTAACTTCGTTTAGGAATATCCTACAGAGCTCTAGTTTTCGCCGCTGTGATTGCATGCCTAATGTCATCATGGTTTTTGAATAATAAAAAAATGGGTCTCAACCGTGATAGCCCACCTTTAAGTATTACCTACCTTATTCATAAAAAAATGAAGAAGGATAAAAAGATCCATAATTTTTGTTTATGAATCAGTTGTTGGATTTTGAAATTAGCAATTATTTTTTGATAATCTCTTACAGGACGATTGAATCGTTTCAATAATAAATTTTTCATGTACTCTTCCCTACTTACTTAGGTACTATATTGTTTTGATAAATTACAAAAAATAAAATGCTACACATAGGAGATTCACTGCAATTGAATTTTAGGAATAATAAAGAGCAGGAAAACACACGAAAATTAAAAAAAAAACAGTTTCATATAATATAAACGTATATTATTGTAAAAGATTATACTACCACATCACTTAAAATTTTTAAATGTCCTTCAACCTTCACACGTCACATAGTATCAAAACATTCTGAGGTAGGTACTACCTGGCAGTGAGTCTGGCACGCTGTCTCTTTATCGACAAGACACAATTCGGATTTTACTTCACTCACGGATATGTTGGCACAATTTTTCATCTTCAGTTTTTCAAGAAAATGAATGCTATTGAATACGTATTTCTTTCATCTGAAAAAATAAAATTGCAGAGTATTTAGGTAATGTACCTTGTACTAATAATGTTCGCAAGATATTTGCAATTATTTATTATTGTAGGTACAGATTCTAACCTAAACAAGATTTATACAAGATCTTGAAAAGTTTAGCAAGATCATGCAGCGTATTGTTAGAAGTGTTTTTTATTTTTTGTGTAAATTTGTATTCGGTCAGACCAATGAAAGTCCAACATTTACAAGATCTTGTTATCAGTAAGATCTTGTTAATTTTGTCAATATTTAACACTATTATTATGCTATGCTCAAAAGAATTTTCCGATTTAATGGCCAGATACTGGATTCCATCCATAAATTATTAGCACACGGTCTTGTGGTGTCGAGGACTGACATCCGCAATCTACGTGGATGCAACTTCTTTTGAGCATGAGGCTGCCTAGCAAATAGTTTCTACCTACTACACAAGAACTATTTATGTAAATAACTGCAATAGCAGATAGCTGCAAATAACAGTCTTTACAAAAATTTTAAAAATTGAATTTTTGGCACAGAGTGATCCCTAAAAAAAAGAAAGATAGATTCAATGAAGAATTTGTAAATTGATAGGATAAACTTCTTGGCAATGAATAATACAAAAATCACTTTTGTGTTGTGTGACCTGCCACAATAATCACTTGAGGTACAATTATTACCATTAGGTACACTATTTATTTAAAACCCCAATAAAAATTTGAAACATTCTATATTGCATAAATGTGATTTATAGGTAAGGTTAGAGGAAATACTACACATATAAAATACTAAAATGTGGCTTACCATCAGAGAGTTCTGAATCATTACATCTGTAGGGTAGGTAACATTTAATCCATTAACTCGATGAAGTCCCAAGTCCTGTGCATCTTCAGAATTCTCGCTAATTTGCCAAGAAGTAAATTTACTTTTTAATTGAAGTAGGTAGGCAATTAAATCGACTCTAGAATAAGAGCAGGGCAAGTTCACGGTGAATCTGTAGAACCTACAAAAAGTAAGGTGAAAGTTAGCAACTCAAATTAATTTCCTCTCAGCCATTCCGTGTTACGGGTGTACGGGTGTAAGATGCTATGTTCAGCATCTTATTCATCAAAATAAAAATAGTTCTAGGATCATTGTGCAGCCTTCTAAATTTTTTATGTAATTTACATGGTTCGACACGAAATTTAAATTTAAATGCGGTCCCACAATTTTACTGATAACAAAATAACTATTCAAACTTAAAAAAAAACTGATTACATATTTGGAATCAGCAAGAAAATACCATGAATTTAATATAAAAACATGCTGATTTATTTACATTTAATAATTCAGCAGTCATCATGTATTATGTGGCATAATATGTCTGCATTCGCATGGAATGGCTGCTCTCTTACCACCGGCGCGTTGGAGGAAATTCAAAAGGTGCGGTTTATTTTTTTGGATGACAACATTCAATCTCAAAAATTTTACTACGTATTTGAATGAAGCGGGACCACCATTCAATGTATGTATCTACTACCTCCGACAAGAATGTAATTTCCATGCAACATAATTTTTACTTTCGGATCACAGCAAAAATGTTTGTTATTGGCCTTGTAAGGTACCTACATAAACAAAAATAATTGATGTATATCTAAAATCCTTGATAAAGTTAAATAATTAAAAATAATGAAAATATTTACCACTCTGCTCGGTTCGGTTCTTAATGTTTCGGCTCGGTTTGACGATACAGCTTGGTTCGCTCGCAGGACGAATACGCGCTTTGTTTCTGGAGTTCAATATCTTAATAGCCTATTTTCTTCCAGAGTAGATTCACCTTTAACAAGTAACATTATTAAAACTGCAGTAGGTACCTTGGTAGGTATGTGGGATGGTTATTGGTTAATGTAGAGGTGAAAATATTCCCAAAATAGGCGGAGGTACGTACTAGGTACCTACAGGTAGGGTTTCCTACTGACTACTACCACTGATATGTATAGACTACCACGCCAAGCAAACTGTTTACCTACTTTATTTATTTTATAAATACCTAAACTACCTAGTTGGAAATTTTACTTTGCATAAATTGCTACATTTCAAAAATTTACATGTGAGGTTAATGTTTACTGAACATTGGTCACACTACCTATTGGTTTATTAGTATCCCCAGCATACAAAACTAAAGTATCAACGATTAATGCCTGGATACTTATGTAGGTAGTTGTGATGAAGACTCACCTTTAATGGGCTGTATGGCTCTGTGATGAAAATCCAAGCAAAAGAGGCACAACAAAACTGTAATTATTTCACGATTTGTGTCACATTAAATGGTTTGAACTGAGACAAACTATTCAGCAGTGAACACTGCATTCACGGACACAGATAATAATTGAAATCACATTCAAAATCACTCAAAAGGACGTAAACTACACACTCATGACACTCTGTAAAATATCAACAAACGTCAAACGCCGCGTTTGAAATGAAGAAGGGAGAATGGAAACAAGTTGATTCACGAAGATGGCCGACTGCCGAGTTCATAAAAGAAACTTTACTAATAACGTTTAAAATGGTATGAATACTTTGCTTTGGAATTGTAAACATATTTATTCTTAAATCAATATATCCATGTGAAATGTAGATGTAATTATTATAGAAATGAAGTTATAAATATGAAAAAAATAAGTCATTAGAGCAGCTCAAATTCAAACAGTCGTAGCGCCCGCGCGGGCCGTCCCTAGCCATTCCCGGGCGGGACCAAGACGGGACGTTCCTAGAAATTTTACAGCCAGATAAAACGGATCGGTTGGGCTCCGTTGGGCAGGCCCAGGGCATGCCCTAGTAGTTCCCGCCCGGGACGTCCCACTTGGGCGCTAGATGGGCAGAAGCCCGGGCCGCCCAGTGTTTGTAGGGTTCGCAATAGTATTGCTTTGTTTTGTTACTATTTCATTGAAATCTAAACTATAGATAACGCAATTCATTTCACAGTTGAACAACATTTTGTTATTTTGTATTTTGGAAAATGAGTTGTATTTTTTATTAATAATTCAGCGGGAGTTAAAAGGAAACTACACAATTTATGTAACAACCAGAAGTATATGGAAATGCATTAAAAAATCAGCTTTTATTCAGTTCCTTCAAAAAATGGAATTCGTATTTCATGAATGGCAAATTCATTTGTGAAATTTCATAAAGTACTTATACATTTGATATTCATACAAAAGCACAATAGCTATAATAGAATGTGAATTCACAAAAGGGCCAAGACGATATTCTAATTTCGCTCTCTAAAGATTGAAGGGAATTGTGTTGTTATCAATCAATACTTAATAAACTACATAAGTTATTTAATTGAAACAGATAATTATAAGAATATAATGTGGTAGTCTTCTTTATTCTAAAACAGCCAGCAACTAACAATGTAACCACTCTAGTCACACTAGAGACTATGTTCACTTCCTGTTGGCACTGCCTTCTAGATCATCAGTTCTAGCCAACATCACATCCCCCTTTTTGGGTACTAACAAACATGAATACAACTTATGAAATTTCAAACTAATAGTACAAATGTTAGAATTAGACAATGCTAATAATCATTGAATCTTTGTGGTCTTTGAATGACTCTGCCCCGCCTAGAACGATATGCTCCGGGTGGTGTTGCTGGTTCATCCTGTGGTTCATCCTGTGGCTCGTCCGCTGCTGCCGGACCGGGCACATCTGGTTTCGGTGATGGCATGAGGTGGACTCGATTTCTTCTGAGTGTCCCCTCTGATGTCTCTACATGATATGACCGCGGAGTGGTACCGGCTGCTATCACCTGGCCATATTTCTTCTGATCTGTAACATATACATGTGAACCTAATTCTAACGGTGGTAACTCTCTGGCACGATGTCTTCGGTCGTAATCGTGCTTCTGCTTCGCTTTCCTAGCCTCTTCCCTCCTTCTCCACGCTTGGGTGTTGATTTGATTAGGTAGTAGGTTGTCCGAAGCAGTTACTAGCGTTGTTCTTGGCTGTCGGCTCATTAGCATCTGCGCCGGACTACGCCCTGATGCTAGTGGTGTTGATCGGTATGCTAGCATTCCGAGATATACATCTTCTGACTTCTGCAGGATACCTTTCATGGTTTTCACTGTCCGTTCCGCAAGTCCGTTCGCCTTTGGATATCTTGGGCTGCTGGTCACATGCTTGAATCCGTAGGTTGTTGCGAATCTTCGAAACTCGTCTGAGCTGAACTGCGGTCCGTTGTCTGAAACAACTTCTTCCGGAATTCCATACCTCGCAAATACCGACTTGATGCGATTGATGACATACTTGCTGGTGGTTTTATCCAACAATAATACTTCAGGGAACTTTGAGTAATAATCTACAATTATCAAATACTTGTGTTCCTTGAGTTGAAACAAATCCATGGCTACTCTCTGCCATGCTCGCTCTGGCAAAGGTGTTGTCAATAACGGTTCTTGTGGATTTTCCCGGTGTTCCAAACAATGTTGACATTTGTTAACTACATCTATAATATGCTGGCTCATTCCTGGCCACCACACTGACTGTCTGGCTCTCTCTCTACATTTATTAATCCCTAAGTGACCTTCATGGATTCTATGTAGAATTTCCTTCTGCATACTTCCTGGTATGTACAGTCGTTGGTCTTTCATCAGAAGTCCCTGCTGGACAGTCAGGTTACCTCTTTCTTGAAAGAATGGAGCGGCATTGGCTGCTAGGTCTCGCTTCGATGGCCACCCGTCAGCAATGTATCTTTTGACTTGTTGAGATGTACGATCCTCTTGCTGGGCTTTCCTTATCTCGTCGAGACGTGCATCCGTTGCTGGAAGCTCTCCTATGACCTGGTCAACACATTCGTTTATCTCTGCTTCAAACTCACAACATTGAGCAGAAGCAATTTCTACCGGCTCTCTGGACAGAGTGTCTGCCGTATGTAGATCTTTACCTGGAACATGCGAGATAGTAAATGCAAATCTCATCAATTTCATTCTCATTCTCAGAATTCTTGGTGACAGATCGCTCAGAGACTTCTTTAGCATTATGGGAACAAGAGGTAAATGATCAGTATGTACATGGAACTGTTTACCTATGAGGAAATTCTGGAACCTGTCACATGCCCATACAATTCCCAAAGCTTCCTTCTCGATCTGGGCATACCTGGTTTCAGTGTCGGTGAGTGATCTGGATGCGTACGCTACTGGCCGCCAAACATTGGACTCGTCCAGCTGTTCCAGAACACATCCCAAACCAAACGATGATGCGTCTGTCGTTAAACGGATCTCCCTATTGACGTCGTAGAACATTAACGTCGGGGTCGTCGTCAACTTCTCCTTGATTTTTGTAAAAGCTTCTTCTTGAGGCGCTCCCCACTGAAAGTTGTCTCCTGACAAGAGTTCGCGAATTGGTTTTGTCATTACTGCCAGATTAGGAACGAACTTCATTAGTTGGTTAGTCATCCCCAGAAGTCTTCTTACGCCTGAAACATCTTTCGGACTTTTCATGAGATTTATTGCTGATGTCTTGCTGGGATCAACTTTCACTCCAGACTCTCCTAGAATGTAACCCAGAAACTTGACTGTGCTGACACCAAATTCACATTTTGCTTCATTCAGTGTGACACCTGCATTACTGATTGCTGTAAGCACTGCTGACAGTCGTTGATCGTGTTCTTTCCTTGTTTCCCCAAAGATAAGAACATCGTCCATGTGACATACTACTCCGGGTAGTCCTTCGAGTAGTTCCGACATTTTCCTTTGATACACTTCTGGTGCCGAAGTTATCCCGAATGGAACCCTGTTGAACCAATACCTACCATAGGGAGTAATAAAGGTTGTGAGCTTACGTGACTCTTCGGAAAGCTTGATCTGCCAGAATCCCGAATTCGCGTCTAATTTGCTGAACACAGTTGCTCTACCTAGGTGTCCCAAGGTTTCTTCCATAGCAGGCATAATATGACGCTCCCGCTGGACACTTCTATTCAGGTGTGTAAGATCTACACATATTCTTACGTTTCCATTTTTCTTCGGCACTACCACCATTCCTGCGCACCAATCTGTTGGCTCGTCGACCTTGGAGATAACACCTGCTTTCTCCATCTTCTCAAGTTCCTCTTTTACCTTTGGCAAGAGTGGTATTGCTACTCGACGTGGAACGGCGATGGCGAATGGTTCTGCTCCAGCTTGGAGCCGTATCTTGTACTCGCCTTTCAATTCACCCAATCCCGTGAACAGAGATGGGTATTCTTTCTTGACGTCTCCTTGGCTCAGTGGATCAATCTGCTTTACCGCGTGGATCTGCTGAACTAGGTTTAAACTTCTGATTGCTGGTCGGCCCAGTAGTGCACTGCTTAGGTTGCTGACCACAAAGATGTCTTGAACAGACTTGTTTTGTTTTACTTGAAATGTTGCTTTAAACTGACCTTTGACATCTAAGGTTGCTCGTCCTGGTCCCAGAAGTGTCTTCGTCGTTGGACTAAGCTTATGCTTGGAAAACCTGGATTTGTATTCCTCTTCCGAGAGTACAGTTACATCGGCACCTGTGTCAATTTTGAATTGTGTTCGCTTACCATTTACTAGTAGTGTCACGAACCATGGGTCGTCGGTGGTGTCCCCGTCTATCGTACCTAGATATACTTCGGGTTGCTGGCCTCCGGTTCGCACTTCGTGTACCGTTGACTGCTTCTTCTTACTGCGGCAGTGTTTCTCGAAGTGGCCCATGATGTTACAGCTTCTGCACTTCACCTCCCTCGCTGGACAATCTCGTATCGGGTGAGATGGTGTGCGTCCACATCTGGTACAGCGGTCTGCAGATTTATTCTGACCACTGTAGCTGCTCGACGGCTTGAAATGTTCCTGTTGCTGGTGAGAACGGGCACCTGAATGCTGAAACTTAGGTTTATTTGATTTAACCATATCAACATTCGCATCATTGCTTTCTAACCCCCTCAGGATCTTCTGCTGACCTCGAATGTCTTCATGTACTCGGACCTTATCGATGGCCTTCTTCAAAGTTAGCTCTGCATCCATTTGCAAAGTTTCGGATAACTTGGTGTCTCTAAGACCTACCACTAACCTATCTCTGATAAGTTCTTCCTGTAGTGCTCCATACGCACAATGTTTTACTAATGTATACAATGATGTTATAAACTCAGCCGCTGATTCCCCCTCTTCTTGCTTCCTCTGATGGAATTTGGCTCTTTCAAATATCACATTTCTCCTTTTGACAAAGTGAGAATTAAACTTTTCTACAACCAATTCATAATCATCTTCTTCTAGGGCAGTGAGCTCCATAGAAAGTAAGATATCCTCCGCTTCATCTCCCATACAGTAAATGAGATGATGGACCTGTCTTGACTTACTTGCTTTGTCCAGACAACTTGAAATACGGAAACGCTCGTATCTCCGAATCCACCTGGTCCATGTTTGTGGATCGGTGAAGTCGAATTTTGGAGGTGGTTGTAATTGAGTAGTAGAATCGGCTTGAGGTAATGGCTGTTGTTGAACATGAACATTGGCCTCATCTCCGAGCACCATTTTTCTTGCTTTTCTTACACCGAAAATAACGTAATACTGCGTAAATTTACTGGTTTTCTTACTCACGCGCTGCCACCATGTGTTGTTATCAATCAATACTTAATAAACTACATAAGTTATTTAATTGAAACAGATAATTATAAGAATATAATGTGGTAGTCTTCTTTATTCTAAAACAGCCAGCAACTAACAATGTAACCACTCTAGTCACACTAGAGACTATGTTCACTTCCTGTTGGCACTGCCTTCTAGATCATCAGTTCTAGCCAACATCACAGGAATTGTATATAGACGCTGGCTGAGTACTGCTTGAAAGCGAAAACGTGTTGCTTTTATTAATTAACCTACTTATTATTCTTCTCGAAATATTTGAATAAGTTTTGAAACGAAGTGAAGTGACACCGACTGGAGAAGGAATATTGTGCTTAATCCCAACGATCCCATGAAAAGCAGCCATTAGAATTGTAAATAAAGGGATTCTAATAAAAACTCTCGAAATGTCACTCATACCCTCGAAAAGTGAGGTGCTGCAAATTGAGAATTAACGAGGTTTTAGAATGAAGGAGGCAAACAGTATTTAAGTCTTCAAAAACGTAATCAAATAGTAAATGATCCACGTCTGGCTGACAATATATATTCCCTTGAATCATGGCTTTTATAAGCTGTGACGCAGTTATTTATTTAAATTTCAGTGACTGTTTAGGAATGTTGTAAGTAACTTTCATTTTTATTACGAACATCCGTTCAGTTCCCATAGAGTGGGTATGAAATATAATTAAATTAATTCCATTGTTTGGGCATAAAATATGCCCAAAAATATGGGCATAAAATTTGGGCATGTCGTAAAATATTGTGTTTTTCTACCAAAATTCCAAAATTGTTTCATTTCGCTTGGACTTGTAAACAATTGCTCCAAATGTGAAATGATTCCCAAAATTATTCTTTTACAGCCAAAGCATTGCTCGGACAACTTTTTTTGCTTTAAACTTTGTGCCTATTGACTAAATTCAATTTCAGAAACATATCAAGTTCACCAAAATACGACAAAAAATATGAAAATATTTAAATGACTTCTGGACCAATAAACATAATATGTGCCAGGACGTGGCTCCATCTTTATCACAATTTGCCGGATTATTTTACGTACATCTCCTACTAGAAGTAGATCTAGTGGAGCGGTCACTCCACACAGCCAAGTCGTACCGTACACTCACAGTCACTCAACATACCGTAAATGCCTATATAAACTGAGGAGCAGACCAAACACTTTTACTGTAAGCAGCAACATAGCATTTCCGGCGTACTGGATCTCAACAATGGAAAATCTGTCATTGTTGTGAAATATCTTAATTTTGTTGAGCTATGGCCCACCTGACAACATACATCACGCGACAGCAACCAGTCGTGCCGTTTACGAACAAGAGGGTAGTAAAAATCGTGATAATCTTTGCCCGAAGGCATTATTGCATTCATCAAATTACCCACAATAATTGAACAAATTGAAAAGCTTGCCTGAAATCTAACTGAAAAGTCTCTGTCATCACATTTGCTTCCTATTGACCTTTACTTCCCGACACAAGATCAACATTGATATTCCTGGATCACTTGATAAGTTCAGCAGAAATCTTTAGTGTTAGTGAAGCTTTTGAACACACCTGTGAAGTCTTCTCATCTTGTTGCAATCTGACGACTCATCCCGGCTCGAGCACCGATCAGGACAACATTGACTCCTTGCTATCAGGTTTGCTTCCTGGGAGCGTCGTCGCCATCAACTTCTTACTCTTCTTTACATCTCTCTTATTCGTATTTCACCGCAAGGTAAATTGCCTGTCATCATTCTCACATTTTTCGCTCCATTTCGTAGCTCCAACATGAAAACTTTAGATTGAGCGCTGGAGTGGGAAGAGCGGGGTGGGGGAAGGGGGAGAGCAAGGGAACAGAAACTAGGGAAATAGGAAATAATTCGCCTGGCCAGAGGATGGATGGAGAGATAGTATAATTTCTGAGTTATGTTTTTAGGTTCCGGTTACTACTTTTTCCGCCAACTTCATCATAATATCATTTCGTCATATTATCATTTCACCAACTTTTTCCCTTGTTTGTGCCGTCTCCACTCCAAAATTTAGATGAAAAAATACTTTCCGCCGTAAAGTTTGAATAACTGAGCTGTCAAATGTAATGACAAAGAATATTATAAAATTAAAAATAAGGTAATATTTAATCTGTCTGAATTCGTTTTGCTTTGCTGCTCAAAATTACTTTCTGCTATTTTTAACTGATTTGGATCTGGCAAAGTTTTGCTGATAATAGTCTTGAATTTGTCGTACTGTTAGAGGCAGTTAATCAACAAACAATAGACTAGACATCGTCTGTCGGCTGAACAGTTCATTTAATCCCACTTTTCATCGCAGAATAGAATTCTTAAAATTCTAACAATTTTCTCTAAAACCATTGGTTTTGGGCAGGATATTATTAAAAATCCAATGCAAAATAAGTAGGTAAAACCAAAAATTTAACGAAAAATATGTATAATTAGGTTTACTTCAATTAGGTTTACTGTGGTTTACTTCAATTTTAGATTAGTTTATACTTTTAATTTACCATTTTACTCCAATTTGCGTAATCCTATCTCCTATATTCTACATGCTGATTTAAACTCAATTAGATTAATATTATATACAATATATTATATATTATTAATTCGATGTTCCTTCTTTCTTGAGGTTATATGTATAAACAATTACAATGTTAAAGACTTTTTCACTCAAGAGTTTTTAGAATTATTTATTGAAATATTTCGGCTTTTTTACAAATGCCTTCACATTGCACAGAAGAATCAAGCAAAATTGAAGAATTGGATATAATACGAAGAGCATTTATAATGAATGGATATTCAAATCAACAAATTTCCAAAGTTATTAAACATTGTGAATCTCCGATGACTAGAAGAGAAGACCCAATCAATACATTATCAATTGAGTACATTCCTAACCTATCAAATCAAATAAGTAGGATCCTTTCTAAATATAACATCAGAACTACTTTTAAATCAACGTTTACGTTTAAAAATTCTTTAATGAAAGTTAAACCAGAAAATTTACTGCAAAAATCAAAAAAACTGGATATATGGGCTGGAATGCCAATGTGGGGATTTCTATATAGGAGAAACGAAACGCCCTTTGGAAGTGAGATTAAAAGAACACAAATGCAACATTAAAAATAAAAAGAAAGAACCTTGGAATTTATCATTAACAAAATCTTTAGTAGCCGAACATACAACTGAATTAAATCACGACATAGATTGGAATGTAACGAAGAGGATAATGAATGAAGAGAATTGGAAGAAGAGAAAATTTAAGGAGAGTGCAGTTATGGAATGTTTGAAGAAAGAAAAAATTGGTATTATAAGCCAGGGAAGTTTAGAATTTGATAATATTTGGGTTGAAACTATCAAAGAACAAGTTATTTATAAATTTAATCACAATTCAAATTAGAAATTTGAGAATCTAATAATGAGTAAATTAGGAAATGTTGTAAATTAAGTTCATGACCTTGTTTTACATATTTTAAGGAAGCCTATAAATTTTGTTTAGATCTTGCTTGTCAGTTTAGTTTTTTATAGTATTATTGACTGATGAAGGCATTTGTAAAAAAGCCGAAATATTTCAATAAATAATTCTAAAAACTCTTGAGTGAAAAAGTCTTTAACATTGTAATTGTTTATATTATATATTGTTCTACCAATTTCCTATTACCTATGAAATTGAAATAGAATTCTGCACATTTGCCATGAATGATGGGGAGCGAGAACATAAGAGCTACTCTCATATTTAATGAGAGATGATAGTAAAAAAGCGTAATGTTACACTGAATTGCTCAATTTAGAGTGAAATGTGACGATTACAGGATCGTTAAAAGCGTCATATTTTCTACCTATGCTTTGGAACCTTTTGGTCATTTGAGCCGGACTTTGATGTCAGAGTTCTGCTTTTGATCCCGCACTCGCATCCACACAGAGAGAAGTATAGAATGGAGTCAGGTAATATATGATAACCACCTACCAGCGTGAAGTTACGACAATGGTAGATAATAGTCGTCCCGGCTGTAACGAGCCATTATTGTGGAGCTGGCGAGAACGTCATGACCCTCACAACCTGGTTTTACACTAGTTAGTTCTTTCCAACCTGGGATCACAGGGCACGAGAATCATCGGTTTCTTTTATTAGGGAAGTATACTTAAACAATTGTATTCTAAATTTGTTAATATCAATACAAAAGATAATGGAAATTTTTTTTTCACCCGAAAACATTTACATATTTATTCATAAATACATGTCTATGATAAAATATCAAATCATAGACATTATAATACCAATCTGACTGGATATAGGAAGTTCGTGGGTTCGAGTCCCACTCGAGGAAAATCTTTTCATATTGCAGGTGGTAATTAACAAAAATATGAGTTTAAAAAAATGCCGACAGTGCTCTATTTAGGAACCTCTCTGTGGCATTTAATGGACACACTGGCGGATGTAAATGATTGATGAGAGATGTTTTATCTGCTTTAGATAACGCTCTATCAGAATAGGTCCGACCCTGGTGTTTAACCCTTCTAGATACCTTCGCTAAATCGATTAATAAGAAGCTTATATCGTCGCCCTAGAACACAGCATTCTTGTGCTTGACGAAAATGTTGTGGTGTTACCATAATGAATCTACTTTTGTATATGAAATTTTGGCACACAATCATTTCATTCTATTTTTAATCTTGTCCTATAGTCTTTGAGAAATATCCGTCAAGAAATAAAATATTTCGTGCTCTCAAAAATAAATTGTCCAGAGTCAATAAGGGTGGTTATTAAAACATCCGTTTTAAAGCGGCAATTTTGAAATTTGGAACGTTCTTTAAAAAGTGTTGTCAAATCCTATGTTTGTTACTTTCAAAACAACACTGAATATTATTTTGTTAACCTAAACTTACGAACTACATTTATATCACGTTTTTAATTCATACACATAAGGTTTTTTTTTAGTGAAATTTGGCGTGAAATATAATTGAAATTACATTTCACAGTTTTTCGTTTGTTTACATCGGCCATCTTGGACATAGGTCCCTTGAATCTTAAATGGCGCTGATCATTCATGTCAGTGACCAGTCATATAGGAGGCAGTGATTCGGGACACCGAGCGGCAATAAGTGGATGAGACGATCGGTATACCAAGGAACACCCGGAAGACGAGTCTTATGAAGAATTTACCATTGACGATTGGATCTAGAAATACAGCTCTTTCGGAAAACATCCGTTTTGAAGCGGCAATTTTGAAATTTGGAACGATCTTTAAAAACTGATGAAATTGCTGTCTTGTTAAATTCTATATCAATACACAAACTGATTACTTGTGTTCAAAACAACATTTATTATTATTTTGTTGCCCTGTTAACTTATAGACTGCACTTTTATCACGTTTTTAATTCATGCACATAGGTTTTTTAGTGGAATTTGACGTGAAATATAATTTAATTTACATTTCACAGTTTTCCGTTTGTTTACATCAGCCATCTTGGTCAAAGGTCCCTCGAATCTTAAATAGCCCGCTGAACATTCAGTCAGTGACCACTCATATAGGAGGCAGTGATTCGGAACACCGAGCGGCAATGAGTGGATGAGACGATCGGTGTACCAAGGAACACCCGGACATCGAGTCTTATGAAAAATTTACCATTGACGATTGGATCTAGAAATATAGCTCTTTCGGAAAACGTTAGTTTTTAAGCGGCAATTTTGAAATATGGAACGATCTTTAAAAACGAATGAAAAACTGAAGAAAATCCTACGATCATCACACCTTACAGGGATTGGAAACTCTCAGACTAATTCAACAGTCATTTCGTAATGTCGTTTCACGAAACATTACCTTCTTCTTTGTTTAAAAAATATACTTCCATTACAATTATCGCTTCGTACAAAATTGATAAGAACAGGTGACCTCATGAATGCCTAATTTAGTAATTGCTTTACTACATGGACTGAGTTCCTTAAACAAACACTGAAAAAAATCTGTCTACTCAAAATCCAATAATTATATTCAAACATTGATTTAAATCCACAAATGTCGGACATGGACGACGGTAAGTGTGATTTTGTTATATATAAGTAAATCAATCTGCAGTGTATTGGTTGTTAATTGTGATCTACATTATTAGCAAGCAAGAACTTCTACATTTCGAACAAGGATTCTGCGACAGTTGTGTCGATCCTTGATGAGAACACGAATCCAAGAGGCGAGATCATCATGAGACCATACATCAGTAAACCAACGCAGCTCTGGACCTACGTGAATAACTCCATCGTTTCTGTGGCTAATCCGTAAGTAAATCAAAAGATTATGTGATCTTTACTAAATGGAACATATTTTGTGCTAATACTATCTTAGTTCGAGATTAAGGACAGTTCCTCATTATTTAGCTAAAACCAGTTGTTATCTATATTTCAAGGATATTAAAGGGTTTCAAGGAATGTCATTGGTTGTTGCCATGAAAATATATATAGTCCTTGACTGTTTAAGTTAGCAATGCATTGAAAAACTGGCCCTGACAAAAGTACAGTACATCTACCTACACATGGAAGCAATATAATAAAAGGCTATTATCTGTTGACGATAATTTCTGCATTTCAAATACAATTTTAAACAGTCAAACAGTGTTGGGAAAGTTCCTTTTGACAACGAAAGTTCACTCACACATTCTTAAAACACGGAAGAAATATTTTTAGAGTTCCCTCTCCCAATTACTACTCAACATGATGTGTTTACAGGAATCTTGTTCTGGACACGAAGCTTGACAACCGATCTCTGATAACTTTCAACCTCCACGGCGGCGTGAACCAGGTGTGGTTCTTCAGTGATGACGGCAGCATCGTCAACGGCAAGGGAGAATACATGACTGTCAGCACTGACGAGACCTATCAAGGATTCAGAGTCATAGTAGCTGCCAAGAATGCACCGCTCACTGCTGATCAAGTGTTCAATAGAGTTTTCATATAAAGTATCAACATTAGTGGAGATTACGTGAAGCAAATTAATTTGTATAAATACAAAGGTAATCAAATATGTCATACAAGAGGATGAGAACTATTGCATCACCAACTTTGATTGATTGTACTGTTATACAAACAAAATATACAAGCTACTTATGTTTCAAATAATAAAAGTGTTAGGGTGTTTCTAAAGCCCGATTTACACGTTCACATTTAATGAACAACTTCTGTGACACAGTCATTGACAAAGTTTTTCTTCACACAATGTTGCATTTACACGACACAATTTCTTGTTTGAAGCCCGATTTACACGGCCACAACTTCTTCTACACAACTTCTGTGAGTGTCACAGAAGTTGTTCAATAAATGTGACCATGTAAATCGGGCTTAAGATTTTCAATTAATTTTTTATTAAATATTTTAATTGTTTTATATAAAATGAAGTACAGTATGGAATTTTTATGTTTGATATTGTCACTCACTGCCATACCAAATTTGTGTGCAATTTTAGGACTGAGTTAATAAAGTAATAATAAATGGAACTGAAAAAAGTAATTATTTAACCTCTTTCTGAAACACTGATTACTTATACATTTCGTTTGTATTGTAAGTACTTATTCAATTAAAAATAATTCCTTTAGCAATGTTTTTTTTGTCAGAAACTGACTTCCACAATACAATGGTAAATTTATTAAAGCTATTAACCAATTTTGATTACGGAACTCTCTAGTCTCTTTTCTGAGGTATTATTGCTCGACAAGAAATACCAAAATTACCAAAATTACCAATACCAAAAAATACGATCCGTAATGCACAAAATCTTCCTTGAGTTCCAGCAGCCTTCATTTCAATGTATTTTGTTTATTTATTTTCCTTACAATATTATTATGTTACAATTATCAACGTGTTTGGCAATTGGCAAGGACTTTTAAGTTAAAGTATCTTATGTTTAGTTATTATTACGTTGATAAGATTAACGTCACCCTTCCACTTGTCCAACACATTTGTTAATTATTCAAGGCCTTGATTTTGACTAAAAAAACTCCAATGAAAACCTTTTTAAATTCTGTTCAAGTCCACACAATCACCTTCAGTCCCTCATTAGAAGGAAAGTTTTAAAATCGGTTACCAACTACTTCATGCCAGTGCAGAGTGCTGACAACACAGTTATCAATATCATTATTCAGTAAGGAAGGTAAGAATTGTTAATGTGATAACAATGCACATTGATACCTATTTTTATACGACGTTACAACATGACGAAATCATGCAGCTGCTTGCACAGAGTCACAGAGTTCCTGCACAATATTGTGTTCGTCAACAATTCAAATAAATACGACCGAGTGGTGAGCGTGGCCTTGAAGAGTTATTTAATAGATCTTACAATGTAATTGTTAATCAAATAAGGCTTTGTAAGAGCCTTCAAAATAATTTCATTGTTTGGAATGGGTTGTTAGTTTTATTTCGTCCTACAGACGTTTAGTGCCATATTTTTACTTACTTTCAGGCAATTAACGTCTGTAGGACAAAATAATAATAATAAACCATTCCAAGCTATGACTTTTTTTTCATTAAACTGTTCTGACGACTCGTACAAAGCCTAATTTTATTAACAGTTACATTGGTAAAAGATATTGATAAAAATCGATTAAAAACTCCTTCAAGGACAAATTCACTCTCGACACGCAATTTCATTGGCTAGAAAATGAATTTGACAAATTTGAATTGTATAGTGTGATAATAGTAATAGTAACCCTCTTAGTAACCTTTAATAAACGCACCACTTTTCTTTAGGAAGAGAAGAATGACGTTCTACATTTCGAACGTCGCAGCTGGAACTGTTGTATCTATTCTTGGTGAGAGCACAGCTGCAGATGGTGAAGTTGTCATGTCTTCTTACAACAGTAAAAAGTCTCAGCTGTGGACTTATTTGAAAAACTCCATAACATCAATTGCCAATCCGTAAGTAATATCTACTGCACGGTGAAGACATAGAGTTGTAATAAATAATAATAATTGAACCCATTTTATTTTGGAGATTTGAAGGGTTAGTTTTGTTTTCATACTCCTTCCCATAAAGTTGAAATATTATATAGATAAAATATGTATTAAATTAGAACAATTCTGTTGATTAAATAAGGGGCGAACTTATTGTATTTTGTGACTCAATGCTTTTTCTCTAAAATTGAGGTCAACTTAAAAAACAGGAAATAATTTTGTTTGAAATACGAATCTCCTAAATCACGAGTATGACATCTCGTCCTACCTCTAGGAATCTTGTGCTGGACATGAACTCTGGGGACGGTAAATCCATCATCACAAACGGCCTCACTGGTGACGTTAACCAAGTCTGGTTCTTCAGTGCCGATGGCAGCATCGTCAACGGCAATGGCCACTACATGACTGTCAGTACAGAGAGTACGAAAGAAGGCCTGCGTCTTGTAGGAGCTGTGAAGAAAAGTCCTCTTTCTAACGATCAAGTATTTAGCAGAGTGTTTGTGTAATTGATCACTAGAGGTTGGGTATTCTTCCTTTTTAAAATGACGATTATTCCATCCGATTTTATGATCCGGATGCAACATGTTTTCTGTGTGTACAACAGAGGTGTGATTGTGGGTTTTAAAATTGTTCATTGTATATTGTATTGTGTTCATTGTATATTATTATTTGTGTCAATAAAATCGGTGTTCAAAAAAAAAAGACCTCCGGTTTGGTGAGCATTGTAGCGGGTGAGCATAAGCGTGTGCCCGGGATTAATGCTCTGGCGGGATATATTTGCGAGATAAAACTCAGAGGATCAAAAATCGATCATCATAATTTATTCGTGTTATAAGTATCGCTGGAGATTTCTGCTACCATTCACAAGAAAATTATTTCAGTTCTAGGTGTCTTTATTCTTAATTGAAAATGTTGTCATAGTTGTATAGTTGTTCGTTATTTCAAGTGTAAATAAAACAAATGAAACAGATACTTAATTGTTTATTAATATAATTATCATTGGATTTAGCAAATGGCTTGCACATAAATCAGATAATTAGCATAATCAGATAATCTTTTCATAATTAGCTTTGAAAAGATGTATATGTAGCCATTTCAGATCAATTTTTAAGAAAAGTGAATCATAGTTGCGTACTCGCGTGACTGTGAGAACAGAAAAGCAGCTAACAAACCTGCAAACTAATTTGTAACATACACTGCAACTAGAAAAACGCTCGGTGAACTCGTTTAAAAGAGAACACCCATATGTAGAGAAATCAACTGGTACTTCGTTTTTTTTTAATGAATATTTCATCAAAGATTTGGTTGCGACCATATAATTAACTTGGAAAACATTCTTAATTTGATGTAACAAAGAGAAATCACTAGATACCAAGTACTAGAAATCATTCAGCTAACCAAATTGATAGAAGTAGTTAAACCATTTTGAAAAAAATGGCTTGATCCTGATACGTGCAAAAAGAATAAGAAAATACAAAACTTTCAACAAAAAATAAATCTGAGATGCATGCCAAAAAATTGAATGGAAGCTCTCTGAGCTTGATTAACATTCATTAATTTGTTACCATTACATGCAGAGGGTACCTAATCATTGGATCCGAATCAACATTCTCGAACTAATCTCAACTGATGGATGGCATCTTTAGAGTAGCCTTAACAAACGATTGAAGAACTGGAATGTAATATTTTTATTGCTCTCTGTTCCAATTACCTAAGCTGTTAAATAGATAAGAGCTGTTGTATCTGAGGCGATATCAGTTAGTTGATCACAATAATACCACACCTAAAGGCAGGAAACTGTGAGAAACATCCAGAGAGATTCGACATTAGAGGTTCCAGAGAGGTTGCTTGTTCAAAGCTGTAAGTAGTTTAACTAATTATCTACATATTTTAAACCTGAATTACACGGATTAAATATTTTAATAGAGAAAACCCAAGTTTTAACTAAACCCGAAATTCTTCAAGTATAGGTACCTGTAACCTTCAGTCCTTATTCTCTCATTTTTGTTTTTCAAGTATTGTTCTCACTTATTTGTGTTCTTCTTGTGTTAAATTTACTTTATATCTTGACCTTGATTCTTTATCAGAACATTGGTAAGTGTAATTCGGGTCTATAAAGATCCATAAAATTACTATATATTAGAAAAAAGCAACTGCTTTAACGCGTATTGTTTTATTAAAATAAAACTCCAAGACTGTAGTATCCAGAAAAACATGTATGAGAACTTTAATAAAATACTACAGTCGTCTGAAATTTGTTGAAGGGATGTGCGTTGTGAAAAATATCCCTTGACTATCCATGGAAGTTTTCCACAGATACATACATTCTCACTTCTGGGAGGGTTTGTACTTTATTTTAATTGGTTCAAGGTCATTTGTATTGGTGCGTATATTATCAATCTTATTATTAAACATAATCATTAATCATCAATCTCACATCGTACGATTTTCTCTTACAATTACGTTTTTTCTTAGCCTATGTAAGTGATGTTTTTGATTGGTTTGAATAACCTACATTTTTGATACGTTACGTACCTAATAACTCAAGGAAAATAACTCTACGAAAGCTAAATGACGCACACTACTTTCTTTTAAGCGCTTCATAAATAATAAGAAGACGATGGCTAAAGCATTCTACATCCAGAATGCGGCGACAAAGCTGGTGCTAACAGTGCAGCACGACCGCGCAGCACCCGGCGCGCATGTCATCATGCAACCCTTCATTGGCAAGAACAGCCAGCTGTGGTCCCTGGTCAATGACACCATCTTCTCCAAGTCCAACCCGTACGTGTACAATTACACTCATTGAACGATTTGCTGTCAAATTCTATGTTTTGTAAATTTTTTTCCGAAGTCACACAACAGTATTTTAAAAATTCTCGAACTTTTCTGTTCTTTTTTCGTTCCGGTCATTAAGTCTTATTTTGGCACACTGATGAACATCAATTTCAAATCATATGATTATTTGAGCTACAAATTAAAAATTGTTGAATGATATCTCAGAGTAAATAAAATCAAACAGAAATGTCATTACTTTTAAAATGTTATATTCTTAACATATAAATATAAAAATAATTGAATGTATATCTTCATAATTTTAACCACATGGAAATTTGGCTCTTCAATATCACCTACCAGGAGAGAAGGGAAATAAAATCTAAAAAAGTAATTCATTATGGTCTCACTAAGGTTTATCAAACTTCAAAGTGGACTTTTATATTTTTATTAATTTAATTTTGAAATTTTCTCTTATGAAATACCTTAAAAATGATTATATTTTAGATTTTCGTGGTACAAAATTAAAACACATATCTGCACTCCATATCATGTGCATGCATGACCAATGCTCGATTACCATAGCGTTTCCTTGTGTTCAGATCAATGGCGCTGGACTTGGAGGGCAAGAAAGGCCCGAACGTGATCATGTTCCCTGGCAACGGACTGCAGCAGCAACAATGGAAGTTCAACACTGATGGAACAGTCGGCAACGCCAAGGAGAAGCTCGTTCTGGACGTGAGTGGTGGATCAACGTCATCGGGTGCTCAGGTCATCGTCTGGAAGAAAACGAAAGGACCCAATCAGATATTCAAGCAAATCCCCATTTAAATTTCATGTTTTATTTATATATTTGTATTTTGAAATTACTTGAACATTGTTTTTAAGTTAAATTATTATAAAACTACTCACAATTTTATGCATAATGAACAATGTAGGGTTTTGGAAGCTCTAAAATAAATGTTCGTTTTCGCCTGGTTAAAAGTTTTTTAAAACCGTTACCATCACGAATTCAAAATATCTGGCAAAATGGGAAAAATTGCAAAAAGGGACCTGACTAAATGTTAAATGTCCTAAATGGGCCACACACCATTATGTAATTCGGGTTTTGAAAAAGAAAGTATATTCCAATAATTTTCTGTGGGAAATTTCCAATTATAAAAGAAATACGAGTATGGAATGATAATACGTGACTGTTTTGTCAAGCAGAATCGATAACACATTATCTTTAGCGCGGCTTATTTCAAACCTCGTTTCGTATTTTCCAATCTTTTTATCTTATCATTCTCTTTATGCAAGTATTTACTAGAAGCTCACACACTAACACTGTACTGTCGACATGTCGTAATAATTTTACTGGAAATGTATTGCACGTCAATGCAATCATTATTATCAGATTATTGCGATGAATGCCCATTCTTATAGCATTCTTTTTAGTTCGGTATAGAAAATACAACGCGGTCTGTGCGCGTTGATGAGCGAGCATTCGTATTGCATGTGATTTGATATGCGTTTGCAAGTCTCTGCTCTGCATGCATTTGACCTGAAGCATCAAGATAGCACCTAATAATTGAAATTATTGGCATAAATTTGCAAATATTTCAAGATTATAGAACAAAATGTCCTTAAAATAACAATTACTTTTGAAGATAACGACAGATTAGTCTGAAAATTGGCAAAATACCTAAATTGTTGGTCCCAATGACCCAATGTCCAAATGAAATTTTAAAAGTCAAAAGATGTAAAATTTTACTAAAAAACTTTGCAAAATGTATGGTTTTAGATGACTGAATGGTGACTGACCGACTTTTTCCTGAAAATACTTAAAATCCTGAAATGAGCAAAATATTATCAATCACAATTCAGAATGTTTGCAAAAAAGAAATTATGAAATGTGAGGAAGTGACGAATTCGATTTGCCTATCTTTGGCAATGCGACACTAAATAACCTGCCAATTACGTATTTTATTTCCTGTGATTTGATGCAACACCTATAATCAGTATTGAGTCTGACCAATCCTGACTTATCTCATTTTATGAAAGATAACACACCCTTTGTAAACTAAATATACACTCATAAATCATGCGACTGATAACAAAACTTGAAACAAAATCACCTACTCCATCTCCTCGGTATCAGTATCAGAAGAGAATTCGATTGTTAATCATCAGGACTGCAAAAACCACCAACGTAAGTATCATATATTTTAAAAGCAAAACTCGAAAATATTCTCAAAGTTGTATTCTTAAACATTTGTTTTAACTTTTCAGTAAAATGGCAGCCAAGTTTTACATTCAGAGTGATCAAACGAAGTTGGCCATGACTCTTAAGGACGACAATAATGGAGCTGGGACCCATATTGTTATGCAACCGTTCGTAAACAGAAATAGCCAACTCTTCACATATGTAAATGATTGCATATTCTCTGTCCTAAGCCCGTAAGTAGATGATAATTACTTAATAATTTACGTTATATTATCATTATCGTTCATTATGATACATTTTAAAATTAACCGATCTTGTTATTTAAGCAAAACTTTACGTTTTGAAGAACTGATCATTCAAACAACGTCATCGAATGCATTTTCATATTTTTTCTCTTGGTGAGAAAACCAAACTCAGAAAAATAGTTCGCTTTTTTACAACTTAGATATTTAACTTAAAAAAACAGCTTCAATAATTCCAAATAGATACTGTAAAAACGAGTTCGAATGTAAAACTTATTGAATATTCTTCCTCAGATCTCTCGTGCTAGACATCGAGGGTAAGAAGGGACCGAATGTCATCATCTTCCCGAGCAACAGCAAATCTACTCAGCAGTGGAAGTTCAATGACGATGGCACCATTACCAACAAAGGGGAGAAGCTCAATTTGGACGTCAATGGAGGGTCCACTTCGCCAGGCACCAATGTCATTCTCTGGAAGAAAAATAAATCGCCCAATCAGCAATTCACAGTGGTATATGTTTAAGGTGTGTATGCTTACTCAATACTTATTGGATATTTTATTATAGAAATGACAGCATATGTTAGTTAACTTATCATGGTGAACTAATTGTGAAAACTCTTATCTATGGGCGTTTACCCAGATAAGGATTTAGACAGCAAACCTAATAAGGTATTGAGTCACTGAGAATAAATAATATAGTACGTAAAAAACATGACTTTAAATGAAAGAATACTGATTAGTTTTCAAAATATGTTCAGGTTTTTTACATTACAGAATATACTCATAGCAGCTCACTTATGTAATAACGTAATTAGTCAACTACTATATTTTCCACGATTAGATGAAACTCTGTATACGTTACAGCAATTATAAACATAAGAGATCAAATATCTGTCACAGACAAACAGAACTCTGAAAATGACTGAGAAAAAGCATTAAATAAGCAAAGTTAATTTACCACACAATTAAAAAATATCAGATATGGTTGTATAATGTAATTTGCATTTAAATTTCCACCGTTTCTTGATGTACTCCCAGTGATTGCTGTGCAAACTACCCCGTTTACAGAGTGTATTCTGCAGTGTATAATATGCACTAAAGTAAAGCAATAACTTGGTTGAGTGTTGACATAATACCTGCTTCTTCTTACAGGTTACGACCAAAGGAAAATCGAAGGAATCGACTGCATTGCCCTACTTATTCAAGAACTATAATATACTAAGTAAAAACATCGGAAAACCATCGATATTCCAAATGATTACAATATAACAGCACAAAATCAAATCATATATAAATTTTTTATTTATTAAAAATAAATGGTACATTTAAAATAAACTTGATGGAAACTGTCCTGTCATAAAACGTATATGTAATAAACTGAGTTTGGTACAGCGTATATACAATATCATGGTAATTTACAGTGTTATATTATATTATCAAGCCCCATAGAGATGGTATATGGGTAATTCGTTTTATGATCGGTTAAAGTTGGATGTGGCTTCCGTCTCTGTGATAAAATAACACTTTAGATTTATGCCAATAGCTTCATCAGAATCATTCGAAAAGTTTGAAAATAAAATAGTAATTATTTAGGTGTCATTGGGTTTGGATATATTTTGCCATGCGGAAAGGAAGTATATGTGAAGCAACTTTTCAAAAGCAGTATATCAAGAAGTTCATAAAGAGAGGTGGTAACATTTGGTTGATAGTAGCCGACAAATTCATGAGAATGCGTTGCAGTGGAGAGTGCAGTTTATTGCAAAGCTTTAGTAATATGGTGGGCTGGAACGACGGGGGATTTTTTTACAATTATTCCAGTTTAGTTGACAATGAGCGCTTTAATATTAAACACGGAAGTATGTTTAAACAAATAACAGTATTATTATCGTTCATCGTTTGAGAATAAAATTCGGGAAGTCTAACAAATTTGATTTTTCCTAACAAATCATGCTGTAGATAATACCATTTTGAGGATAGATTATAGTTCTAGATGAGTTATCCGTAAAATCATCTAGATAATATTGTGAAAAAGTAAAGTAAAATTCGATTTTATATTATACTTCACGTCTTTTTGGTATATTCTCTAAACAGTTATCACAACTCCAAGTTATGATATCATATGGAGGTTTGTCCTATCTCTCACCATGTCAATATTATGACTTTTCGTCATATAATAACTTATGACGTGATAACTGTTTAGAAAATAGGGCCCCAGTAGTACACAGAACAACAGATAAATATCAGAGTTGTCTTTCAAAGCAAGTCGAATTGAGCTCATCCTCTTTCCAAAACCCGTCTAATTTTCAAGATATCGACGAACGATCATCGTTTTCGTCGATAATGAAAGAAGAGAGTCGATTCGACACTCGATAGGGCTCTAAAGCAATTATATCCATGCCGTTTGTGTGCCGGTCATCAGAGTAAGAGGAAACCTTGTATAAAAGGAACGTAGGAAAGCCATTAAAATAGATGGCTACGATATCATGAGATAGGCCCAGTGTGCCGGAGTAGAAAACTATACTTTCAAACCTACGCTTGATGAACCATGAAAAAGTAAACAAGTAGAGAGACTCACGGGTTGGTAGACGCGGATCAGGATTCGAACTCAGGACTACGTCATTAAAGTACAATTTCATCGAGCCGTTTCCGTTTCCGCTTTTTCTTTTTCCGAGGGAACTAAATTGGTTCAGATGTAGCTTGGAAACGCATAACGTCGGGGTCACAATGCAACGACAGAAAAGAAGAGCTTTTCCAAGCTTTTAGAGAGGATAGCGAACTTTGCAATGAGAATTTGTCGATATTCTGGTTGAGTTTAATGTAGAAATTTATTAATTATTATGCTGCCGATAACTTAGAATAAAAATTCAGGGAAAAACAGGAGATCTAATCTTGAAAATCACATCGGCGACAGTCGACAGTCGGCGTCGGCGACAGCCGACACAATTCTGGAGTTTTCAAATATTTGGGCTCGACGGCGAACCATTCTATAACAATTAAATATTAGTTTTCTGGTATCAACAAATTTTTAGAGATCATATTTTCTCCTGAAACTTTGTGCCAATTTTGTTTCAAAATGTGTATTTAAGTCAAAGTTAACGTTGTATAGTTTCGAATTTCGCGAATCCTTTTACGGCCATACCAATAGGCTGTACTTGAAGCCATTCCACCCCGTTAGATGACAAGAACATTCTTTCTCTCATAACACATTGGCACTTCCATTGTTTGACTCGCATGTCTAGATCTAGAGTCCCCTTGACAAAGCTGAGGAGATGTTCGAACGCGAGGATGAAGGTGAATCGTTGTTTGTTGAACGTCGAATAGAATCTGTTTCACCTTGACTACTCTTCAAACACTCTTGCGACGAACTTCTTGTTAGCTTCTGGCAGGTGACGCGAACTGGAGCGAAAGCGTCGAGATCCCGGCGTCCAACGAAGCGTCGACTCGCACCATTGGTCGAGGAGAAGACGTCGGAAATGACCGCAGCTAATGACTTGATTTTCATTATCGTGTTTGTCTCAGAGAAGATTATGAGAAATGCTAAGATTTGCTTAGGTGATACAAGCGCTCGGCCGCTCAGTCTGATTGTATATTAGTAGCACTTTTTCATTTTTACTTGGTGCCTTGTTCATTAGGCGCCGGTTATTCAACAAAACCACGCAAAATGATGAAATTTCCTATACGATTGGAGACCAAATCCGTTAACCTATTGATCTCAAAATTTAATCATGATTAGATGAAAGACATCAGTTGAAATTTAATTTTATACGGCACACAGCGAGACAAGAAAATAGCAAATTTTTATAAAAAAATCCACTAATTATTACTAATTAACGAAACAAAAAATTAAAAACGTACCAAGGGATAACCCTAAGTTTGGTTTTATCTAATCACGATTAAAATTTCAAATAATTTCGTCAACCCATTTTGTCTCCAATCGTATCCAAAAAAGTGTCTACAAAATGCATCAAAATCGCTCGCGCTTGCAGCACCTTAAAAGTGTCAATAAAGTCTTGATGATATAGAAATTTACAATTATGGTCACTGAGTACACCAAATTATTGATTAAAAACTGAAAAATATAGATTAATTAAGCCGTAGTTAATGGACTACGATCAATAAGTATTAAATCTTTAATAGTGAGAAAATTAGGTTTAAATATAACATTTGATTGCTTAAACTGTGAAACATTATTTGATTTAAAATTAAGATGAAAACACCGTTCAGAAATAATAGGGAAGTTAAGTGAAGTTTAGATTTTAGAATAATAAATATTTTATGAAAGTTGAGATGTTGTTGAAGACAGATGTGGTATTATTTTTGTTGTGTGATGTATAGTTTTCAAGGAACGAATTTACAAAGTTTGGTATATTGTAGCTGTCCATGAAACACAATTTGACGTCACACGCCGAGTCGGACCGTATAGACAATGTTAGCCAGAGCCAGTTCTATGCATCCCGTAACATAGGGAACATTTTGCAGAGGAGTGAAATGTCAAAAACTAATAAATTAATTATGGGAAATATATTAATTAAAAAATATAATAAAATTTCACATTGCTTTTTGAGGCTATTCTGTATATAAACAAAATATAATCTCAACATTCTCCTATTCCCCATTCTTCAATGATTCAAACACACGACGTATTCACGATGGTTATAATACGTCTACACACGACGTATTTACGATGGTTCTAATACGTCTACACACGACGTATTCACGATGGTTCTAATACGTC